>JAAVTJ010000014.1:0-18998 GCA_011947355.1 Phytophthora boehmeriae | reverse complement strand
AAACCCTAAACCCTAAACCCTAAACCCTAAACCCTAAACCCTAAACCCTAAACCCTAAACCCTAAACCCTAAACCCTAAACCCTAAACCCTAAACCCTAAACCCTAAACCCTAAACCCTAAACCCTAAACCCTAAACCCTAAACCCTAAACCCTAAACCCTAAACCCTAAACCCTAAACCCTAAACCCTAAACCCTAAACCCTAAACCCTAAACCCTAAACCCTAAACCCTAAACCCTAAACCCTAAACCCTAAACCCTAAACCCTAAACCCTAAACCCTAAACCCTAAACCCTAAACCCTAAACCCTAAACCCTAAACCCTAAACCCTAAACCCTAAACCCTAAACCCTAAACCCTAAACCCTAAACCCTAAACCCTAAACCCTAAACCCTAAACCCTAAACCCTAAACCCTAAACCCTAAACCCTAAACCCTAAACCCTAAACCCTAAACCCTAAACCCTACACTAAACCCTACACTAAACCCTACACCCTAAACCCTACACACTACACACTACACACACTACACACTACACACACTACACACTACACACTACACCCTACACACACCCTACTCTACTATCTACTTTCCTATTTCTACTCAAAACCAATTTCAACTATCTACATCAACAAATCTCTACATATTCAATATTCACTATAAATCTCAACTATTTCTATCTTCTACATATTCAACTACTGTTCACAACATCTACTTCTCTACAAACACAACTTTTATATCTATTTCTACCAAACTATTCTATATATTTATACCATCATCACTACTCATACATATATCTACACAACTCAAATATCTTCTGCTAAAACCTTACAAATATACTCAACTTTTTATAATCCAATATACGTTAACCTCCCTCACTTTCTACTCACAACATGTCACACATTTTCATTTATACATCTTCCCTCACACAAATCACACTACATCAAAAAACATTTCCACTTAAAAACGCTTACTCACATACTTTCCTACATCTTCATTATCATCTACCTATCACTTTTATCATACACATTATCTTCATTAACTTTTATCACAAAATTTTCACACCAAACTTACTCCCATACCCAATACATTACCGTTCCATTCAATATTCTCACACATGTATTACAGACTAAATTAATCTAGTTTTCTCCGAAACCCTCATATACCGCTCATTCAATACGCACACAAAACTCCATTCGCACTTACTTCGTTATCCACACTGAGCGTGCTCTCGTTCTCTGCTTCTCCAAACAATATCAACAACAAATTTTCATATTCATATCCTACATTTTCAAATCCTACACACTCCACATACTATACTCACAAGAAGTTCTACATTCTTACACTGCCTTCACTACGATTTCACATCCCATGTAGTCATATAAAGATCACTCATACGTACAGTCACATTATTTCGTTCTGACCACTTTTTATACAACCAATTCCTTCTCACTCAATATCCATACAACATTTGTATACTCACACGATCCCTCGTCACCCACAATTCAATGTACACCGTCTTTACTCATACAAACAATGACATTACACACTATTCGTCAGATTTTTTCCTATACATTTATTCAATTCTATCATTATTAAGTAATCACATTCCGCTTCCACTCAATATTCCTGTCTCACCTCCTATTTTGTTATCACACACTGCATACTCTCATATTGTGTGCTATTATCATAATTTTATCTTGATTTAAGTATACTATTTTTACATTAGGAATGTATGGGCAACAAAAGGGTTAATCACGCACTGCATACTCTCATACTGTATGCTATTATCATACTATTTCGCTTCACACACACAAAAAAACAATCGTTTCCTATTCGCACAATGCACGCACACGTCAAATAATGACACAAGTCCTGCATTTCAATTTTGGAGCCATAGTTCTCTGAGGTTTCATTCGTTGGTTTGTATTACTGTTTAGTCTCAGCAAACAGCTTCATCGTCATTTTGTTGGCCCATAAAAACATTCTAATTCGATTTACCGCAGTCGAAAACGTACTCACCCAAATTTTCAGCGTTTGAATCGGAATACCAACAGAGTTGTCAATAACACCTGTTTCGCCTGTCTCTGGCTATTCACAATGTCATGGTTGGATTTGCCGTAATCGAAAACGTAGTCACCCAAGCTTTCAGCGGTTAAATCCCAAAACCAACAAAGATGTAAATAACAGCTGTTGAGCCTGTCTCTGGCACTTCAGAGAGTCATGGTTGGATTTGCCGTAGTCGAAAACATAGCCACCCAAGTTTTCAGTGTTTTGGTAGGTTTTTAGTTTCAGGACCTACGGCGCTGACCACCTCCGAAAATTGCCAAATTGTTCCCACCCTGACTGCCGCCGTCCCACTGGGGCTTTGACGCCGGATCGTCTTGATTATAACTCACTAACACGTGCTGCATCACTCCCTAGAGCCATCCAGAGCGCAGTGCCTGCAGGTAGAGATCGAGGTGGATGGGCTACTTGAGGCTGTATCCATGGTTTTGCTAATACCTTTGTTTCACTATGGAAAAAGGTATCCATTTCAAATGTCTACCACTCGGCTCACAACCTTCCAGAGCTTCTGGATGATTGGATGAGCAGCCTTCGCACTACAACAAGCGGCCCAAGCATCACAAGGGTGCAGGAGGGAGTGACAAGAACCACAGCGACTCCAGCATACATCCTTCGGACATCGGTCACATTCCGTTCCCTGTATTATAACTGACATGTTCGTTTACATAACTGATACATATCAGATTGGGTTAGATAACAAGTTCGAAATTAAAAAGTGTAATGTAACTTATTACTCTGTGAAGTTAACCAGACGAAATCACGGCTAAGGCCAAGTTTCAAACGATCCAGGAGGAACAAGCCCATAACGCCTCGCACTATAAAATTAATTCCGACCTGAGCAATACTGAGCACCGCTCGGCGTTTTCTTCTGGCTACCTCAAATGGCTCATTCAACTCAAGTTCCAGTGACTTTTCAACAGAAGACCTAGACGAAATGACGCAAACATTTCTTTCCTAGTGGGGCGGAACGTTCCACTTGTCGTCGAGAGAATTTGACCACGAGCCGGCTAGTTGGGATCTCTCCAAACTTGCCGGCCTCCTGGAATTTACGACTGCAAAACTTTTGTCCGAGCAAAGGTATTATTTGGATAACCGATTAACAGCTCGCGAATTTTGGGCGCTAACAAAGCACCAGGTCGAGACGATTACCTCTAGCCTATTATGATGTAAACTTGCACCTTTGGAGTCGCGTTATGGAAGTTATGTATGCGGCACAGATGGAGCGAGGACGAAGAGAAAAACGACCAAGTTCCAACGTTGGGGTCAGATCCACCTTCTCTACAAATATATAGTGGTGACCACCGTGATCCCAGCAATTACAGACCGATCACCCTCGTGAATATTGATACTAAACTAGGGCCTAAAATTCTCTCACATCGAGCTGGGCACGTCCTACCCTTCCTTACCCACCCCGATTAATACGGTTTTGTACCAGGGAGGGATACTCGCCACGCACATCTTCGAATTCAGGCGCTTCAACAGCTCAACTCTGCTTCAGGAAAAGTCAGCGGGGGTTGTTCTACTTGACTTCACAAAGGCCTTTGACAGTGTCATTTGGTGTGCGCTTGATTACTTATTATAATAATCTACATTCTACAACGCATCTCTACCCGCACAAAGATCAACACAAACTCTCCATAATTTCAACACACCCACATTATTTCGCATAATAATCTACCCTGACATTTTTCCATATATCCCTATTCACACAACCTTTTAATAAAACAATCTATATTTGCATGTATGAGGAGTAAATGTAGCGAGCAGTGGAGAATTAGTCTTGTAGATGATTGCAAAAACAAAAGTGAGTGTATTAGAGTGAAGCACTTGTCCTATAGATTGACTGGTGCTCAGACCAAGCGTGTATTCATATTGTGTATACAAAAGAAGACACCATACTTATCACTTTAAAAGGGCTTCAACACTGAAGGTGATCAGATATTGAGGGGTTGAGATACAGTGTCCCACTATGGAGAAGAGGCAACTGTCACAGCCTTGCATTTTTCCATATATTCGCTCTGTAGAGAGGGGTATACAGAGGATTATAGACTATCAGTGATAGACAGAGAGAATTCTGAACAGTCGTTCCGTCTGACATATACTTCGCCCCGAACTCAAGTTAGCTGATCCGACTTAGTCACTGTGGTTCTGCTGCAGGTGAAAGAAGGACTTTGGCTTATGACGAGGATAGGAAGACTTGACGAGCTCCACCCGGAACCATGCCAACACTTCAGTTGGGAACGATTCTGTCTGCAGGAAAGTCTCAACCAGGGAAGAAAGCAGCTAAAACCAGGAAGGCCAAGCTACCCAAGGTTACAACAGGGGAGACGCCGCAGGGGCGATGGCGCGTAAGGCTGCAGGGGCCGCAGCAAACAGCCCCACAGTTCACCCTATTGATGAAGCTACCACGTTCGCTGAAGCATCAGTTCATGTCACTAAAATGTGTGTGTGTGGGGGCTCCTGGGTCGAGGAAAGAGATGTTCCCTGGTACAAGAGTTGTGGTGGACGTAGCGACGGTGCACAAGGCCCCGGAAGAGTGCGTGCGTTTGGTGCGTTGGGCTGAGCCGAACTTGGAGTCTTGCAAGCGCAACTTCTATCCTTTGTACGAGATGATATCCTTTGTACGGGATGATGCAGATCGGCCCCATGCGCGACTGGTATGGATCTTTGACGTTGAAGCGCGAATCGGAAAACATGCCAGGTCTGCACGCACGCGGTGAGTACATGCAGAAGGCGCTTGTGTACTCCACAGCGCACACATCTTCAAGTCGACGGTGAAGCCTAGATTGCTGGCTCAGCCTCGCTCGAACAAGTTCATCCGTCTTGCTGAAAAGTACTTCGAAAAGCTGCGCGGTGCTTTTAGCGATCAAAGGGGCATCATGGGCGACGTGCGCACCGAGATTTGGATGGAAATTTTCGACTTTGCCGACATGGTGACGAGGTTTGAGCTCGAGAACCGCAAGATCTGGCGCCAGCTTCAAGTTTTGGACGTCACTGTCAGCCAAGTGATGCGCGTTCAACGGACGACGTTGAAGTGGGCGCGCGAAAACCGACTCTTCATTGGCCGTTATGAACGTGGCGTGTCGGCAACTAAGTATGTGTGCTACAACTTGTTGCTGATCGCATTTGGACACGCCAATCGCTGTACGAAGGGCCTCAGCTCTCCTTTTGAACCTGCGCGGGAGACTTCAGCTCACCGGCGTTTGTTTGTTTGGCGCCATTGCTGTGGACGACCAAGACGAGATTGAGCCGGTGGAGGACGACGATGAAGACGAGATTGACCCCGTTCGCTGTGCCGCCTCCGAACGAAAACGAAGTCGACTTGGGCAACCTGTACAAAGAGATTCTCAATGATATGGTGGTGACCCAGTCTTCGGTCGGCCATTTGTTCACCGTCCACAACCATCTTGGACACATCGTGACGCGAGGATGCTCGAGGGAGCGTATGGCGCAAGTTATTCTGGAGCGCTACAGGCAGTTTTGGCGCAACACCGTGCAGAACGACATCCGCTATGCGGCGTAAGAAGATGATAGTTCTAGTTAGTATGCGTACGAGGATGATAGTTGATAGTTTTAGTTAGTATACTGTTTTTTGTCACGAATTGGGGTTACAATAGAGACTAACAGATTATGAAATTTTGCATGACTACGTGGTACATGAGTACCTATATATATGATGTCCCAGAATGCATTGTATCTGGGGGCCCCTGACCCCCTTATTTTAAGTATTCACGCCATATTTTTAGGTAGTGATCCCCAGAACCCAAATAATTCCTTTTGGGACACAAGTACTCTATTTCGGATAAGTGTCTGTATATATGATACTTGATCTGCACTGTAAGCCGGTGGAGGCGTGGAGGCAAAAACTACAGTTAGGGAGCCTTTTTACGTGCAGATGGTGGGGCAATACGTGGAGTCCGTGGAGGCAGGTCAATTTCTATTAGCTTAAAATGGTGTATATCTTGGTTGTGATTGAGTAATAAAACGAATAATGCCACTATTTTTGACTTTGCGTGTAAGAGCACAATTGGATGCCGACCTCCACAGGACGTCGGCGCCAGCTCTACGTATATACCTGCCGATGGCAATGAAAAGGGACTATGACTCGGACGTTATTGACGGCTGGTGAGTGCAGAGCGTCATGGCTCTACGGGAAAGCATTTGGGCGCAGAAGAGAGGATTTCGCCTACGACTACATCCCCCACATTTGGATGGCCAAGAACTGCCCCCGTTCATGAACGTCATGGACTACATCACGTACACTTCCGGTGCCAAACACGACGACTTGCTGTGCGACATGCACAACAATATCAAATCTCGCGTAGTCGTGACATCAGTTCCAAGAGCCTCCGGGAGCAGATTGTTATAGCGACGATTGCGTGAATACTCAAGGACAAGACGCGCTCTATATATATGATGTCCCAGAATGCATTGTATCTGGGGGCTCTGGGGTCCCCGGAACCCCTTATTTTAGGTATTCTGGGTCCTATTTTCAGGTAGCGAGGGTCCCCAAAACCCAGATTAATTTGTTTTGGGACACAAAAGGCCTCATAGCGAATTTCGTTTCGATGCATTCAGAGGCATCTCAAAACGATGCAACGAATAATGTGCGTTTTCAGAAACAGCACGTGGCCATAATTTTTTGGCTTCGTCGGATGGTGATAGTTGATCAAAATAAAGGATGTGATTCGACTCAAAGCCGTGCTTGAAGCAAGGACGAAATGCAGGTAGCCAGTCATTCCATACTTCTTGGGTAAAGTTTCAAAACCAAAACAAAAATGTGGTTCGGTCTCGAGATCGTGGTATCCATGATGGCAGGTAGTGTGAGCATCAGCTAAATACTGGAATCGATAGCCCGTGTACAGTGCATTATGTTGCACACGAAATAAGAGATCCGCATAAACTGGAAGCACAAATCTATTCATTTTCAAGTCCCGAGATCAGTGCTTACCAGAGGGTTGGGCTTCAACCCAAGAAGAGCAATAGGAAGAACCCTAACTTATGTCATACTTTAGCATATCAGCTATTACATTTTTATTTCAGTTATCATACCGGTTACCGCTATGATAAGTGAAATTTTGGTGCCAAAATTACAATTTGTTCCGTGCTGCCGCCGCTCTCAGTAGGGCTTTG
The DNA here is from genome assembly GCA_011947355.1 of Phytophthora boehmeriae. NCBI lineage: Eukaryota > Oomycota > Peronosporomycetes > Peronosporales > Peronosporaceae > Phytophthora > Phytophthora boehmeriae. The sequence goes on along the minus strand of JAAVTJ010000014.1, from coordinate 11,802 downwards.
GCCAATATTCCACTCAAAAATAACTCGTCCCGGTGTGCTAAATAAAGACGCCATGCCTCCTCCCCTTCCATCACACCCTCCACGTGATTAAAACACGGTTACAACCCCAAAAAATGATGAAACGATAGTAGGCAAAAGGTAGACAAAAGGTAGACAAAGGTAGACAGCACCCGGACTTCCCCGGTGGTCACCCACCCGAGTACTACCCGAGCTTGAAGATGCTTAACTTCACAGAGTAACAATTTTCATTACACTTAATATAGTTCCGAATTTCTAGCTACCCTAAGAAATGCGGATTGAATTTTTCGAGTACACGAAAAACATAGCGTACTCCAAAGTGACCAAATCGCAAGTTTGACGAGGTGCGGCTCTGCACTGAGGTGGAGTTAGGCCGTGGTTCAAGCTGATCCAGACTCGTTCACTCGTCCTTCATCCGGTGACAAGGTGCGTAGTAGCTGTGTGTGCGGCTAAGTCTTTGCGGGTGGTGGCCTCACCCGTGTGCTCCATCAATTTGTTGCGTATTTGTATCGATTTTGGAATAGGGGCATCTGCGTGGCGTCGTGGCTCGGCGATGCCGCTCCTGCGAGCAGCTGGGAGCACTTGCGCACGCTCAATGGCATCCATAGCGTCGACCGAGCGCGAAGCAGCGCCCTCCGCGCGCCTCCGACGCTGGTCGCGGCCGTCGGTCACCAGCTCGATACCCCAAAATGGGTCATTTTGTATCGGCCTTCTCATAGGCGCCACGACGGCGGCTGCTACTCCGCTTCCTGAGGCTTCCTGCGTCTATCCGGTGAGTGGGCCTTCATGATGCTGTTGTAATAGTGCTGGCGAGACTAAGTGTTCCATTCTTGTGTCCGCTGTAGACACCATGACGTTGGATGCGAGGTCAGTCAAGGCGGTTAGCTGGCCAGCACGTTGGCGTGTTTCAAGCCACATTTTGAGCTGGGCGATATGGAGCTCAACAAGACAGCGGGTACGTCGGACTACTTCTGTTTTGTTCGCGGTTCTGCCGTGAAATCTAATGTCATTCCGGTGTGTCCAGATATTGCGGAGGACGACGGACCGGACGACATGAAGAGTAAGGAACAACATGTAGCCGTACTTTGCCACTGCAAGCTGCGTTGGCTGGAGATCATCGAAATAGAGAATATGATGCCATTCTAGCTCATGAGTGAACCACGATCGGAAGCGAGGTAGCCAGAGGCTCCAAATATTGCTGGCAAACTCGCAGTACCAAAACAGATGCGAAGGTGTTTCGAGCGACGCGCAGCCGTGTGGACAAGTCGTCTGCGCATCCTGAACGTGTTGGAATCGGTAGCCCAGAAACAGCGCGTTGTGCTGTAGGCGGAAAAGCAAATCTGCGTATACCGGAAGCACATGCCTGTTCATCTTGAGGCATCTAGGCCAGATGCTTGCCAGTGGTGCAGACTCCACTCCGAGTCGGGTGAGTGGAAGTGCAGGCTCGTCTTTTGGCTGAAGTGACCATCGCAGACGTGCTACCGAGACGTCTGTTAGTTCAAAGTGTTCAAATTCCCATGAGTGCGAAGCACCCACATTCTGCGGTGGCGGAAATGGCCCCACTGGCAAAGGGTCAATGCATTCTAGCCAAGGTGATAAGTTTCTAATGAATTTCGAGCAGAATCCAAGGCTCGCAACACGGCCACTTGCGACTCGCGTGAGTCATCGAGCTAGTAAGTGGGGATTGAGCGGGAGGCCGCAAACTTTGACTAGGTCTGCCAGAGTAGTGAGCGAGCTGCGTGCCAGCGCTTTTGCAAAGGCGGTTGGTCTGGTAGAGAGGGTTTGTTTTTGCTTCCCGAATCGAACGAGCGTATTGCAGAGTAATGGCATCGTAAGAAGTTTGTGCTTGTTTGACCGCACATTTAGCAGCGGAAATACTTTGGTGTGCCAAAGAAAGAGAATATGATGCCAGTACAACCCCAGTTCCTGCCAATTCTGTTGTCGCCGGCTGACGGCATGATGGGGGCTGGTTGTGACCGGCGCGTATAAGATATCAAGCCCGGACCCCCAAATGTTTAATTCACGGTCGAACAATGCGAGAATGGGTTCTACCCATTGTGGCGGATGAAGCGGCCTCTTCCTTACTGTCAAGATAAGCTGACCCAACATGTTCAGCTGTAGACTGTCGACTGTGGCCGATATTTCTGCAAGGCCGAGACCTCCTTTGCGGCGAGTTAAGTGCCACCACTTTTCTGGCAGAGGATTTTGAAGTGGTGTTTTCCCGCCAGGTGAGGTCATCAAAAATTGTGCAACCAACCTACGGAGCGGTTTTAGAATACTGTCAGTAGGAAAAAACATACCACCGCTGTGAACCACAACACTGGCAGGATGATCTGCGATAATATAACCACTTTTCCTTGGAGAGTACGCGCGCGGTAGCACCACAGCGAACAGCGTAACTGAATTTCCGCTAAAAGATGTGCATATCGTTCCGTGGCGGGCAAGGAGGGTCCGTAAAGTATACCAAGGAGTTTAGTGCTGCCATCGTTGTTTAGTACCATCACACCTAACTGGCAAAGAACTGCTCGCAGGGGTTCCGTTTCCAATCTCCACGGTTTAAACGGCATGATCACCGTTTTGTTAGTGTTGAGATGCATTCCCGATGCAGAACAGTAAACATGGACGAGTTCGAGGAAAAGAGGCGCGTGGGCTAGATCAGCGAAGAGCCCCGTGCAATCATCGGCAAAGCTAATTGCCGCGTGATTCTCCCTGGAGCGTGAGCATACCAAGCCACCGTGCTGAAGTTTAGCTCGCAGATAGTTTAAAAGTGGCTCGATGAAGAGAACGAAGAGCGCCGGAGACAGCGGATCCCCTTGTCTGACACCACCACCTATTTCGAACAGTGGCAGCGGTGCGCCATTAAAGAGTATCGAGACGAGTGTGCCTCGGAAAAATATTTTAATCCATTGTCGAAATTGCAATCCAAATCCAAAATGACATAGCACCATATCTAATGCAGCCCAAATCACGCAGTCGAAGGCTTTTGCGAAATCTAGCAAAATTGCGCCACTACACGTTGCTTCGGAGGCATAAAGCTGTTGGAGAGCTTGTATTCGGAGATGAGCGTGCCGGATATCTTGTCCCAGCACGAAACCATATTGGTCGGAGTGGAGAACTGTGGGGAGAACCATCCCGGCGCGGTAAGCTAAGATTTTAGGACCTAGTTTAGCATCGACATTGAGCAAGGTTATGGGGCGATAGTTACTGGGGTCCTTCCGATCTCCGCTTTTGTATAAAAGCCTTATTTGCCCACGGCGTTGAAACTTTGTCATTCTCCCTTTGAGCTGCTGAACCGCGTAAACCACCTCCATGACACGGCTCCACAGGGGCAAATTAACTTGGTAGTAGGCGAGAGGTAGTCCATCCGGTCCCGGAGCTTTATTCCCTTTCATCGACGCAAACGCGTTGTAAAATTCTCTAGCTGTGAAGGGACTGTCTAGATACTGCCGCTGAGCTGCCGTTAGTCGAGTGGATGTGTACTGCAAAATTTCCGCCAGCTTTGTGGCGTCCCAAGTTGGCTGATCCTGGCTAAATTCCTTTGAAGGCGAGTGATACAGACCACTCCAGTACTCACGAAAGCGACGGGTCATTTCGTCCAGTTCTGCCATCGACTCCACCGGTATTTGAGTAGAATGCATAGTTTGGGGTGGTCGGAAGAAAAATGAGGAACATTTTTCGGTTGAATGGAGGTCAGATGCGAACTTTTGGCGAGAAGAATAATCGGCCTGCTCTTCTAACTTGGTAGCGAGGTCTGCCTGGGCTTCCTCAAGGTTGGTAGCCGTAGATAAAGTGTATTTGTCGTGTAGAATATGCCGTAGTCGGTTAACTCGCAGATGCAGTTCTTCTATTGTTTTTTGTCTCTGGTTCTTTTTCCGCGTAAACAACTCGCGTAGATAAATGACATCCTGGCGCTTGTGCTCATCAACCAAACAGCCAGGATTGTAAGTTGCGTCATGGGCAGCCGGTTTAATCCTTGCCGCCAACATTTCGAGTGAAGAGCGCAAATATTCTTGTGCTTCGGGGAGCTCTATGACCCAAGGAGGGCATCTCCACGGAGTACGTGTAGAAGGTCGAAACGATTTCGCGCCCAGCTGAAATTTAACACCACAGTGATCAGCATTCGCGGGAGAGTGCCCCCAGTCGTGCTCAATCAAACGTAGGTGACGTTCAAATAGTTGTGAACCTAACAAAAGGAAATCAATGCGCGATGACCTTCCTGGGCCCGTAAATTCTCTCGTATTGGGGTTTTGGATGCGCCAAGCATCGACTAGATTCAAACGGTGCATCCAATCTAGGAGTTCCGTTCGGCCTTGTAGCCTAGAGCGGCCGGTGGAAATCGCTTGATCCATCGGCCCCGAGAACACGCAGTTGAAATCACCAAAGGCAATATGCATCGCGCCTTCGTCAAAAGAGCCCGGAAGCTCTTTTATAAAAGTTGGCCTCTCGGTAGCAGCAACCGGAGCATATACGCAGTGAATGTAGATAATGTGTCCATCTAAGTGACCACGTAGTAGTATGTAGCGACGGAGAGTAGAGGGCCGGCTGATGTAGTGTTGAGTTACATCTGAGATGTTAGTAATTGGGCATGTCGGCGTCAGCAGTATTGCCACGCCGCCATGACCATTATAGTCATCGTAGTTGTCGTGTGACCAAAAGCTAGTATTGAAGCGAGATGCTCGTTCCCACAAGTAGCGCGCGGTTGAGCTTAGATGAATGCGTAAAACGGGTCTCTTGGAGACCGACCATGTGATAGGTACTCGAGAACGAGTTCAAAGTACTTTGAGAGACGTTGTTGAATCCATTGACATTGATTGAGTAGCCTCGAAGGCTCCAAGCCGTATTAGAGAGCAGGATTGGCTGTTAACGCCGCAGTTCCGGCAGCTGAGAGTTGCTGAAGCGCCTGTAGGGTTTGTCGTAAGTCCTGGGGTAGTTGAACCCGAGAAAGGATGTCCTTGAGCGAAGAGCGCCAAAGAGCCATCAACGTCGCATCATCCCATAGATGAAAGTGAGTGAAGGGAATAATTCTGGGTTGTTGGCGCGCCAGAAAACTCACTTTAAATGGGTCCATGTAAATACTTGGAGCGAGAATTTGCAAGCAGAGGTCAAACTCAGCGAGGTGGACTTGTAACCAAAATTCAGCGTTGCCGTCAGGAAAGAGACCGCGTAGGGTGCCCTGGTAGTCAAACACCTGGATGTCAGGGAACATGACCGACAGTCGGTCCTTTAGGGATGCCACCGCAGCTCCTTGAGGCTGATGGCGGCTGATTACTCGGAGCACCGCGTGACCGAAGATTTTGCTGCGAAGAAATGCGTAGTTTTGAGGCACTTCGACGTCAAAAAGGGGTCGGAGGAAACTCGGGTGGGCTTGAACTCGGGCCAAACTCGTCTCCGGGTTTTCATCCGCGGCGAAGTCTTCGTTATAGAGCTCGAGGAACGTGCTCAGCTCTTCTAACGTCATTGTGTTGACGTCAGTCGTAATCGATACGGATTGAATCACTGTGTTTACCACAGGAGATAAGGTCAGATCAGCCTGCACAGCCACTGGTGGGTTTGCTGTGCTGTCAACTAAGTTGATGTTGACGTCGGGAGCGATTGGATTGTCTTCGTCACCGCTGGTAAGCCATTCATACGGATTTTCCGATGATACTAAGGGGTAGCCGTCCTGCGATGGAGGTAGCTCCGTTGTTTTAGCTTGAGCCGGCAGGTAGCCAGGTATGGAAAGTTGTTTACTGCGATGAATGCGGTTTAGCACAGTACTATCCGAGTCACTGCTATCTGCTGAGAAACTTGGTGGAGTACCGCTCGAGGTCCAGAGTGCTTTTGGGCGGACGAGGATACGCACAGGCGCGTTGTTCTCCTCACTTGCCGTTGATCTACCGTCCATGGAGGTGTCTCCATCTCCATCAATTGGGGCTACTGAGGCCTTTTTCTTTCTAGAGCCTACAGCTTTTGGTTTGCTGAGGTCAATGACGGGGCGGGTTTGCATATCCGGCTCCTTGGTAGCCTGCCGAGTTTGCATTGACGATGCTCGTTTATCAGCGAGGAACGGGGGATAAGCTTATTGAAGGCCTTGATACGGTGGTGAACAACGCAGTACCCGGTGGCCGTAAATTGAATCTGCCGGACCGGGGTTTTACTATCCACCATCAACGACTGCGGTGGGTCCTTTTGGTTGAAATAAACGCGCCGAGACCTTGACTGGAGTCCATTAGACTCGTGGGCCGGGGTCAGGAAGACTGGGGGCGTACCCATCTCGACAAACCAGTCGTAGATGGTTCCGTCAGACACGTCGTCGGGGAGGCGGGTTAAGTCCACGTAGTACCAATGCGCATACTTCGAGTAGGGCTGAATAGTGAATGCTTTCCCACAGATGGTTACTCGGAGGTTTCCTAGCTTCGTGCACACTTCTCGGTCGGTGCACGTAAAGCTGATTCCCCCATTCTTGATGCACTTAAAATCACGTAGATGCGAAGCGCTACTTCTCCAGGTCAAGGGCTGCTGGTCCGACCCAAGCGAACACATTATCTCCGTGTCTGAGAAAGTCGCCGTCAAGGCCTTCGCTGGGATCCACATGGGGTGGCACGACTCTGCAGCTACCGGCGTCGGTACTCCGCGCAGAGCTGCAAATTTGCGATCAGTGGGCTGATTACTCGAGTCCAAGAAGGCTTGCTCCGCCGCCGCAAGCATGGCGTCCGTCGGGCGCCGTGGTTCCATGCGCGGAGCGCTAGCACGCCACTCGGCGCGCCAGGACGAATTCCTTGGGGATGTCACCATAGTGAAATCAAGTTAAAAAGTCGAAACTGACAAACAGCTGTTAGTTCGACCGAGACGTTAGTATACAAAGATCAAGTCAATTTAACCGCTGGCGGAAAATCACTTGATTTAAGTATAGGAGGCTGGTAGCTTCGGAGTAGTGCTTGAAAGTCGGAGGCAGCCGGGGCGTGTCCTGGGCGACTTGTCGGGTAGCTGGCTAATTCGAAACTGCTTAACTTCACAGAGCGAACGGGATATGGTGTTCTCATCTTAAGATGGCCGTCTACATCAACTACTGTCGCGCAACGAATACCATTGCTGCCCTTCACACACATTCCATAACATTACCATGCCAACCCTTCATCTCAACCCTTTGCAACACGTCGCCATACTCGCTGCCTGGCATTCACAAGGCCACGCCACTCCTGTTGTGTTTCGGAACAACGTCGAGTATAGGTCCAATATGGGTCCAATATGGGTCGAATAGTGGTCCAATAGTGGTCCAATAGTGGTCCAATATGGGTCCAATAGTGGTCAAATAGTGGTCCAATAGTGGTCCAATAGTGGTCCAATATGGGTCCAATAGTGGTCAAATAGTGGTCGTGTATACGTTGGTATACACCGTCGCTGGTGACAACCACCACGACCAATGAAGACGACCAATGAAGACGACCAATGAAGACGACCAATGACGACGACGTGGTGGTCGCGGGGGTTGTTCTGCTTTGTGCGATCGTTGCGTTGAGGGCGTGCGAGTTGCGCGGTTGGCTGTGTCGTAAGTCGTAGATGCGTTTTGCGGGTCGAATGGGCAAATGATGACGAGAATTGACCTCGCGACGGGCGGGTGAAATCGAGTCTCCCGTGTCAAAACGGCGAAACTGGCGACGTGGTTAAAACACGGTTAGAACCCGTAAAAGTGACGAAACGATTGTAGGCAAAAGGGCAAAAGGTAGACAAAAGGTAGACAAAAGGTAGACAAAAGGTAGACAGCACCCGGACTTCCCCGGTGGTCACCCACCCGAGTACTACCCGAGCTTGAAGATGCTTAACTTCACAGAGTAACAAGTTACATTACACTTTTCGTTTCGAACTTGCTATCTAACCCTAACTGATAGGTATCAGTTACATAACGTAACTGTGTTTACAATATATAAGAAAATAACACGGCAGTTGTCTGCGAGGTGGAAGCTGGAGCTGGAGTGGCCACTGCCTCGCGCTCCTGCACCCATTTGGTGCGTGAGGTAGTTCGCTGAGATGCAAAGGCTGCTCACACGGTGATGTAGAAGGTCTTAGAGCATGCGGTCCGAGCGGTAGTCGACGCTGACCATCGCCGAAAAACTGTCAAATCACTCCCGTCGACCGAGGCTGCCGCCACCCCCACTGGTGTCTCGGTGCCAGGTCGTCGCGATTGTTGCTCACTAACACTTGCTGCATAACACCCCGGAGTCGTTTGGAACGCAGCGCGTGTCGGTAGGGAACGAGGTGAGTGGGGTACTTGAGAATGTATCCATGAGGCCACTAATATCTTGATTTCACTATAGGAGAAGGTAGCCATTTCGAGCGATGTATGGAGGAGACGCTGAGGCCACTGCCTCGCGCTCCTGCACCCATTTGGTGCGTGAGGTAGTTCGCTGAGATGCAAAGGCTGCTCACACGGTGATGTAGAAGGTCTTAGAGCATGCGGTCCGAGCGGTAGTCGACGCTGACCACCGCCGAAAAACTGTCAAATCACTCCCGTCGACCGAGGCTGCCGCCACCCCCACTGGTGTCTCGGTGCCAGGTCGTCGCGATTGTTGCTCACTAACACTTGCTGCATAACACCCCGGAGTCGTTTGGAACGCAGCGCGTGTCGGTAGGGAACGAGGTGAGTGGGGTACTTGAGAATGTATCCATGAGGCCACTAATATCTTGATTTCACTATAGGAGAAGGTAGCCATTTCGACCGCTGGTTGAAGAAACTGCTGTGAAGACTACGTGTGCTCATGAGAACGTGGCGATGGTGGGTTAAGCTCAGCATTAACTGGGTAGAAACGTCTGAATCGGTCATGGAGTAGATCGTGCAGACCTACAAGCGCGGTGGAATAGTTGGGCTTGCTCTTATAGCAGCGGATGACGGAGTCTATGTGTAAGCGAAACAGCGAAACCACTCGCTCCTTAACTTTACAATGGTTCGAACTGTCAGCCTTGAATCGGATTTCATTGCGATGCATCCAGAGGCATCTCAAAATGATGCAGCGCGTAATGTGTAAACTAAGAAACAGCACATGTCCATAATTCCGTTTGGCTTCGTCCGAAGGAGATAATTGATCGAAATAAAGAATGTGGTTCCATTCAAACCCGTGTGTGAAGCAAGGACGAAATGCAGGCAGCCAGTCATCCCAGACTTCCCGGGCAAATTTACAGAACCAAAACAAATGTGGCGCAGTCTCCAGGTCGTGGCACCCGTGATGGCAGGTAGTGTGAGCCTCAGCTAAATGCTGGAATCGATAACCCAGGTACAGTGCATTATGTTGTACACGAAATAGGAGATCTGCATAAACTGGAAGCACAAATCTATTCATTTTCAAGTCACGAGTCCAGTGCTTCCCGGAGGGCTGAACTTCAATTCCAAGACGGGCAATAGGAAGATCAGGTGCGGTTGACGCAGTTAAAACTCTTCTAATGCGGGCAGTTGTGAGTTCTTCGAGCTCGTATTCGCCAAAATACCAAGCATGGCCAGCACTAGCGTATTCCACGGGAAAGATAGGCCCAGTAGGTAAAAATGACAGACTAATTCCCGCAACATCCAATTTCTGAAGAAAGGATTGGCAAAATCCAATGCTCACCACCCTTCCTGTACCAAAATTACTTAAGTGGTCTGCCAGCTTGGCTGGGTTGGGAGGGTAGCCGCTCACTGCAATTATGTGGTGAAAAGTCCGGAGTGAGCTATCAGCAAGTAATTTTGTAAACATTGTAGGGCGAGAAGCCAATGGTCTATGCTCTTTGCCGAAACGGAGTTCTGTGTTATACAGGATGGGTAAGGTGAGGATTTTAAAATCATCATTCACCAGACGCACATGCGAACGAAGCTGTGTGTGCCACAGGTACATTACGTGATGCCAAAATGGTCCAAGATATGACCACAACGTTGATCGGCGACTAACGGGATGGTGAGGACTGGTGGCTACTGGAGCGTACAGAATATCCATGCCCGAGCCCCAAGGGGTCATGGCAACCTTAAAGAGAGCAATTACTGGAGCTGTCCAGGATGGAGGATTGTGCGGGGCCTTCCGTACGGCGGAAATAAGTCGACAGAGGATGTTAAGTTGGAGGCCTGCTATTGTGACCTCTATTGCGGTCAGCCCGAGGCCACCTAATCGTTTTGGCGTGTGCCACCAAATTTGAGGCAGCGCATTTTGTTGTGGCACGTCGTCGCTTGAGCGACCAGCGAGAAATCCCGCAATTAATTTCTTGACTCTGTCATAAACTCCAATATGAGGAACGTAACACACACTTGCACAATACCATAGGACAGGTAAGATCACTTGTTCAAGGATTGCTACCTTGCCCTTCAGCGTTCGGGCACGATAATTCCACAAGGAACACCTCAGTTGAAGTTCAGGGAGGATGAACGCAAAACGGTCTGCGGGGCGAAGCGATGGTCCATATCGTATTCCTAGCAATTTAGTCGAGCCCTCGTTATCAAGAACCTCGACACCAAGGGCCCGTAGATCATTTTGGATGTGGATAGTGCTCGGCAACCACCTTTCAAATGGTAAAACTACGGTTTTGTTCACATTAAGCCGCATTCCACTCGCAGCACAAAAGAAGTTAACGTGTTCCAGAAAAACTGGCGTATCGCTAAGGTCAGCTAAGAAACCTGAGCAATCGTCAGCAAACCCCATGATGGAGTGAGGTTTCAGTGAATCTGGGCAATGAATGCCGTGTGACGCCATTTTAACACGAATGTAGTTCAACATAGGCTCGATAAAGATGACAAATAGCGCTGGCGACATTGGGTCACCTTGTCTCACTCCACCACCCAGTTCAAAAGGTGCAAGCGGAGATCCATTGAAAAGTAAGGAGACCAACGTGCCATGAAAACAAACACGAACCCATTTACGAAAAGTATCCCCAAAGCCATAGTGAACGAGGACCATGTTGAGCGCATCCCAAACCACGCTATCAAACGCTTTTGCAAAATCTAACAATACGGCACCTCCACAGCCGTCGCACTGCTGCTGGAGCGCTTGTACCCTCACATGAGCATGTCTGATATCTCTTCCTGGAACGAAGCCATATTGGTCTTCATCAATAATAAATGGCAGGACTTTACCAAGCCGGTGGGACAATATCTTCGGGCCAAGCTTGGCATCTACGTTTAAAAGCGTTATTGGTCGGTAATTGGATGGTTTCCGTCTGTCACCGCCCTTGTAGAGGAGGCGTATTTGACCTCGTCGCTGGAATTTTGTCATTCGACCTCGCCGCAATTGAGAGGCGTAGACTAACTCCATAATCCAGCTCCAAAGCGATAGATTAGTTTCATAGTAAGCTTTAGAAAGACCATCCGGGCCAGGGGCTTTCCCAGGGCCAATACTTTTAAAGGCTTCGAAGAAATCATGAGCCGTGAAGGGACTGTCAATGAACCGCCGCTGTTCTGTCGTCACACTAGTTTTGCTGTAGCTTAATATCTCAGCAAGTTGAGCAGCATCCCACTCAGGACGATGATGCCTATATTCTCGAGAAGGAGAATGATAGATTCCACTCCAGTAATTATTAAACTCCATAGTCGATTCCTCGAGCTCATCAAGAGAAGTAACAGGAATTTGAATGGCATGCATCATTTGAGGGGGCCGAAAAAGTATTTGGAGCATCGCTCCGATGTGTAAAGGTCCGATGCGAATTTTTGCTGGGATGCATTGTGCTCATGTTCCTCCATTAGTGTAGTAATCTCTGCTTCAGTCGCAGTGATATCGGAGGAGAGATCTATGGACGGGCTGTCGTGCTGCTCATGACGCAGTTGGTTGACCTTGAGATGCAGAAGTTCCAGTC
>JAAVTJ010000149.1:0-16167 GCA_011947355.1 Phytophthora boehmeriae | reverse complement strand
ATCAAGGCGCCGAGCTCGTGAACTCCGACGGAGCAGATTGCTCGCGTATTTCCACGACCGACAAAACACGCAGGGAGAGCTTTACGTGGAGGCGGTCGGAATGCCGAGGGACTGGTTGCGAGCCGCGTTGGAGAGGGATTATGCTGCATGGTGCGACGCTTTGTTGCGGTTTGGAACGTAGCAAGAGCGAGCGGCTATGGTGCGGATAACTGGTGTGACGCTGGCGCAGAGAAAGTTGAAGCTTGATGCCCGAAGAGTGTTCCAAAAATCTGGTACACTTGGGCGTCGAGGTGTCGGAGGCGTCGGCGTTACGGCGACGGCGAAGACGAAGAGTTGAGAAGAAGACCGGCAGTAGTTGTAGTCGTTGTGTGCTTTGAAGCGAATTGGAAAGTGAGATTGAAAGTTAATTGTTTCTGGCTGAGGCTGCAGGCTTCCCTGCACCCTCCTACTTACTTGATTTCTTAATATGTATTTAACTATGGAGATTCTTGAGCAGCCTTGAAATGAATCTTCAAAGGCTGCAGCCTTTACGACAGTAGATCTTGAAGTAGCAGGTCACCATCGTAATTCCAAATATAATGTGAATGACTGCCATTGAAGGTGCATGTATCCTGATTGGATAAAAAGGTAACAGTAGGTGGATTTAGATTACCTAAATTTAGTATGTATATAGTAATGAATATATATGCAGATGTAGGGCGGCTGTGGAAGCTTCTAGAAGCGAACATCCGTCTGAACTGCGGGGCGGCACTTCTACTTTAGCGCGCCTCCCCAAACGCTTCCTAACCAAGATATACTGGTAGCACTTGTTGGTCCCAGCAACCTGTTTACGAAGAGCCCATGCCGACCAACGCCCAACTACGTGCCGAGATCGAACGGCTGAATCAAGCGATGGCAGCTCGCACACGGGTGCCGAGCAATCTGCCCAGGTTTACGGGCAAGAGGGAAAACGACGTCGTGCGCGAATGGCTGTTCCAGATTGAGAACGCCTGCCGCATCAATGGAATTCTGATCGACGACGCGAATTCGCAGCTCCCTGGGATCGCCGGCTCAGCGATGGAGAAACCAGCATCTGGTTGGTTCCTGCACTGGTCTTCGACGACACGAGTGGAGGAGCACACGGGGGTTTTCCGTGAGCATATGCTCCAACACTTCGAGGCGTCGAACTACCAGTCGGTGCTGCGCGAGAAGCTACAGCGACTGAAGCAGACAGCGGACATCGAGACCTACAACGGCGAGTACTCAGCCCTCATCTTCCGAGTCGAAGGAATGAGCGTGCTTGACCAAGTTCTGTGCTACGCGAACGGCCTCAAGCCTCGCACTCGGAGCTACGTGAAGCTCGAGAACCCTGAGACGTTGAGTGCCGCCATGGACTTGGCTGTCAAGTATGAGGTTACCCACTTCGTCGATGACGCTAGTGAACGCAAGGTCCGTCATGAAAAGCCGAAGTCTTCTCAAGCACAAGGTGAAGACAACAAGAAGAGGTACAAGGGAAGCCTTTTCAAGGAAAGGGACGTTTCAAGCCGAGCTCTAACTCAAAGAGCAAGGAAACTCGTACCTGTCACTTTTGCAACAAGCCTGGCCACATCAAGGCTAACTGCTTTGCGTGGAAGAAGGAGCAAGAGAAACAGGGAAACGAGAAGCCACGTCAGTGAAAGAGGGTCCTGTCGTGGAGGAGAAAGTAACCAGAGCAATTAAGATTGATAATATCAGCCTTAATGTTCTGAGTGAAAACCCTCTCGTCTATAAGTCACGTCCACTATTCGCCGTAAGCGGTAACATCACTGTGGCTGGCAAAACAAAGGAGACATCGAAGATGCTTCTAGACTGTGGTGCAACCACAATTTACGTTGCTAAACGGTGGGTTGAAAAACATCAGCTGAAGACTACGAAGTTCGACGACAAAAACATTCGAGTCAAGCTAGGAGACAACCAGATCGTGGAAGCACAACTGGAGGTGCTACCTCTAAGTATCGCGGTTTCGGGATTGGACGATGCGTACGAGTGCGTCGCAGTCGTCTACGCGATACCTGAAGAATTTGATTGCATCCTCGGAATACCTTTCTTCGAGGACATGCAACCACAGATCGACTGGAGAGGTCGACGAGTCGAGGGAACAAGAATGAAGACTTTGCGCTGGGAACGAGCAGGTGAGACCTGTGGACCGATCGAGGAAAGCGGACCGGTGATTGCCTCCGGGCTTCGGAGATCTGTCGAAAAGCCTATCGGCGAAAAGACCCGATTCCTGTCGAGGTGCCGCGCTGGAAACGGATGTGAAGTCCGGGGTCGAACCCGTTCGTGACCCAGAGCAGAGAAACCCCAAGCGTTGCTCGCGAGCAACTGGAAGACGTGTCAGCTGGCAAGGGCTCAGCAAGCGAAGGCGAAATGAAGTCGTCAGGGCACGATGGTATTGCTGCTGGAAGCAGCGATGCCAGGGGAAGAGATTCTGTCGTGGAGAAGATGTTCACGATGGGAATTACTGATGAAGCTGGTGTGCAGACCAAGTTTATCACGCGGAAGAAACTGCGAAAGTTCCTGAGAATCAAGACCAAGTCGACAGAAGAACCTGACTTCATGTTGGTTCTGACGAATGATATGATCAAGAGAGTCGCGCGATCTTTGGAGAGGGGCGACCAACCCGACAAATTCGGAACTGCGAAAGCTCAACGCTATCTGGAGACGGACTGGGAAAGTTTTCGGGCGAACCCTGCCTTTGACTTACTGATGAAGTACAAGGACACTGTATTCCGACCTGAACTCCCCGAAGGTCTACCGGAGAAACGTGAAATTGAACACCGGATCGACGTGAAAGATCCAAGTCTGGCGATGTATCGACAACAGTGGCGACAGTCACCTGAGCAGCAACGTGAAATCGTGCTCTGGGTCGAAGACATGGTAAAGAAAAACTAATTCGACCAAGCATCAGCCCTCACGCTGCACCGACCTTTTGCGTCCGAAAACCTGTGGGATGGCGGATTGTTCACGATTATCGGTACTTGAACTCCAATACGATACGGCAGAGCATACCGATGACGAGGAAAGAAGACATCCTGGACGCGATGGCGAAAGCATACTGGTTCTCGACGATGGACCTGATGTCGGCGTACTACCAAATGCGAATGCGTGAAGAAGACATTAAGTTCACAGCTTTTCAGGCGCCAAACGGACTTTGGGAATATCTGGTTCTGCCCATGGGAGTCTGCAACGCGCCAGCGACTATGCATCGATTGACATCGAAACTTTTCGTGAATTGGAGAACACGAAGTCATTCTACGATGACATTTACGTCTTCACGAAGTCAACGAAGATTGAAGATCACTTGGAGGCACTCCACAAGACCCTGGATATCTTGCGTGACAACAAACTGTACGTGAAGCTCTCTAAGTGTGTCTTCTGTGCAGAAGAGATTCCTTGTCTTGGAGATTTCGTTGGAAGAAACGGTGTGCGGATGGATCCAGACAAAGTGCAGACCATCAAGGATTGGCCAGTCCCACGAACGCAAGAGGAGCTTCACAGTTTTCTGGGCTTGACTGGTTACGTTCAGCGCTTTTGTCCTGATTTCGCTGCGTTAACCGCAAGTATGTTTAACCTTCTCAAAAAGAAAACCAAGCGCAATGCGAAAATTCACTTCAACGAAGAGCAGTTGAAGAACTTCAGGGAACTGAAGCGTCGGCTGTGCAATCCACCTGTACTGCATCTGCCGGACTTCACCTTGCCCATGCATCTTCGCACTGACGCTAGCAAGTTTGCTGTCGGAGGAGTTCTCTTCCAAGTAATTGACGGTGTTGAGCAGCCGATTGCTTACACCAGCAGAAAGATGAAGTCGGCGGAGCTGAACTACCCGACGCAACAGCAGGAGCTCTTGGCTATTGTCCATGCATTAGCAGCCTTCCGGATCTATTGCTTGGACAAACCACCTATTGTCGAGACGGATCACAAGAGTCTTGAAGGCTTGTTTACTCAGAAGATGGCTAATCGTCGACTGGCGCGGTTGCAGCGGGGCTGCGTAGCAAGTGCTTGGCACAGAGGAAGAGGGGCGACTCTTTGAGTCTTAGACGTCCGTCTATCAGTCGGAGTTCCAACGACTGTACGTTCTTATACAAGAACCAAGTATAGCGATACTTAAGAGTCCCAAAACTGACCCTTTGGACTCGGCTTAGTTTAATTAAGAGTAAATAACAACTTCTTAATTAACTAGCAAAATGTGAACTGAATTGAATGTTTTTATCTGTCTAAATCTCTTTTCCTAAATGTATAGAACTAACTATTGCATACTTAGTTCTAGTCATGCACAAATGAATGGCGTTGCGCCCATGTACTGACATCAGTACTGACTTAAGGTAATCCGAGGGTACCAAGTACCAATATCTCTTTGAGGAGGGATCCGGATATCTTATCCGGACGATGTGTTCCAAGGTGACCAGGTGTGGTCCACCTTACTGGTCACCTTCATGTAACCCCGTTACATCCTCCCCCATCAAACTGTCGACACCTCGTGTCTTGGCAAGTCTTGCCACATCACCGCGTTCTCCGCGGTTGCTCTGAGAGCATCTTCGAATTTGCAAAGTGCCCAGCACTGCATGCCCCCTGCCTCCGAGGCTTCTCCTGCCTCTAAGCAGCACGACAGCTCTCCGAGCTCTGACCCACAAGTCTCTGGGTCTTACGACCAACGGCAACAGCCTCAGCGTCTTCACGCTTCGCCTTTAAGGCATTGTCCCTTAGCTACATCAGCTAACGGGACTAACTCAAACGCACTTGGTGCGGAGACAGCGGTCCAGGACCGGACCAAAGGGAAGGCGTCCGAGCCTGGGGCTTCAGCCACACTCTCTGTGGCAGAGTATTTTCGTGCTCACGACCACATATACGGTCGCGCACGCGCGAGCAGCATCGCTGCGAGTATGAGCTCACCACCCAAGGATGGGAGCGAGATGGAGGTCGATTATGAGACCGACACTAGCGCACAGCGCGAGGAGGGAGAGATGAGCGATCCCGACGCTCTGGGTTCCCACGAACCGTTCAGCCCACCATACTCGGTGGCGTCAACGACAAGTCCCGCAACGGTCACGACGACCACGGTGACTTCGGAGCGCAGTCCACTGCGGACTCCCAATCCGTTCCCGGAACGAACGCTTGCGGATTATGGGGGCAGGGCCCTGCGCGATGCGCCTCCGCTGTCATTCAGCGATGAAGACGCCCCCATGGGTTCGCGTGTCGTTACGAACGATCTGGATGACGCGCAAGAGCGACAATTGGCTTCACAAGCCTCTCATGCGTTGTCGCGACCTCAGGCAGCGCCTGTGCGGTTCCCAAACCGTAGAGATTATGGCTTCGGGTCTCAGGACCCCGCTGGTCTCGCGCGCACCCATGCTAAGGCCTCGAACTTGAGTTCGTACCTTGCTGGTCCGCAGGCAACCACTGCCGACCAGATCGCACAGCGAGACGCGCTCCGTGAGCGCTTCCTGACAATGCAGGATATTCCGGCCGTCGAGTATCGACAGCGGATCGACGATCAACTCGCTCGGCGGCCGGTTCCCAACATGCGGACTTGTCCGCGGGTGTTACCCTGGGGAGTCATCGGATGATGACGAAGTGCATTTCATGCGCTGGGTGGAGAAAGCTCGGAAGCTTCCTTCACTCGAAGCTCTTATGGCGAGCTATGCCGAAGTAGACGCTCGTGTTGAGCGTGCTCTACGCTTTGCTTTTGCAAAGCTTAAGGCGAAGCGCAAGCTTTCGTACGGGTATCGTACGATGTACGCCAGCGCGACACCTGTCGCTCCTGCGACGACGTCGACGGAATCCGTCTCTACGTCAGCGGGTCAGAGCCGGAGCTCAGCTGCTAACCCAGCAGCTCCACCACCTAGTGTGAAGCGCGGTTCGACCGCGGCGGCGGCCACGGGCCCTCGCCCTGATGGGCGCGATCAAAAGCGTCCACGACGTCAGGGCAATCTTGCCGGAGGGGCACCTCGAACTCCCACGAGTTCTGCGAGTGTGGATAACCCTCCACTTTACAAGATACTGGGTTTGACCCCGGCGACGACGTCGCGCTAAAAGACGATCCACATGAAAGTGGAGATCGCCCTGCTCGTCGAGCAACGCCGGCGGCGGCCGACTCGCACGCGAGTCCTGAGTTCGTAACTCGGTCTGAGTTTTCGAGTCTGACTCGACGGCTGAATCGCCATAGCGAGCGTTTTCGCGAGATACTCGAGACGCTCGATCGTTATGATAACGATATCCGCGAGCTCCATGAGCGTGTGGATTGGGTCGAGACCCCGTGGACGTCCCGCGACGTCTTCGCGCTCTGGAGTTTGGGCTCGCTGAGCTTCGTGGCAGTGTTGGGGTCCTGACGGGCCTCCAACGGCCGGCAGCTCCTGCCCCTCAGCCTCTGGCTGTTCCTTCGGCAGCACCTGCCGCTCAGCCTCTGGCTGCTCCGCCCTTGGCTTCTGCCTCTGCGCCAATCGAGGCGAACGTCTCCTCGATGTTGGCGGAGCCAGCTCACTCGAGCTCACCCGCGCCGGGTCCTGGTAAGGCTTAAGTAAGCCCACGTAGAAGGTAGGATGCGTGCGCATCGCCTTCGGAAGGTTTAGCGTGTACGCCAGGCCCTTCTTAGCCACGACCTTGAAAGGTCCCACGAAGCGTGGCCTCAATTTCGTTTTAAAAACAGCAGACACTGCATGTGTAGGTAGGTTCTTAGCGTTTAATAAAACTAGGTCGCCGACCTTGAACACATCTAAATTGCCTCTGCCTTTTGCATCAGCTTGTTCTTTTTGAACGTCTTGGCTCTCAGCCATCGCGTCACGCACGTGTCGTAAGACACTTAGACGCTGCGACACAAAGTCGCTGATGTGCTTACGCACAGAAGCAGGGCTGACATCAGCAAGCCTGTCGGCTATCCCTCCCCGTCAAGCCCTGAGCCACGTCGTGGCGGTGTCAATGGGACACGTGGGTTCGCTAACCCGTTCACGTAAAACGGCGTAAAGCCCGTTGACGCGTGAACCGCATTGTTCAATGCAAACTCAACAAGCGGGAGCATCGCGCTCCAACGCTTAGGAGTTTCAGCGCACACGCTGCGGAGGACATCCTCCACGACGCGGTTAACGCGCTCGGTTTGACCATCGGTCTGCGGATGATCCGCTGTGGACATATCCAGTCGAGTGCCCAGCACTTTAAAGACTGATGTCCAGAACTTCCCGGTGAAGCGCGGATCTCGATCCGAGACAATCGTCTCAGGCAGCCCATGCTGCCGAAAGACACGGTCTAGGAACAGCGAGGCTGTTCCTTCTCCATCAATGGAGTCCGGCACAGCCGCTAAGTGAGCCATCTTGCTCAATCGGTCTACAAAGACCACAATGCCCGTGTTGCCTGCCGAATCTTTCGGCAGACCAAACACAAAGTCCATACTCATGGACTGCCAACACCCACTGGGTACGGGCAAACTCGCCAAAGGCGCAGCCGCATGCGGCGAGGGTTTGACCCTCTGACACGTCTCGCACGTGCGTACGTAAGTACTGACCCACTTATAGAGCTTGGGCCACCAGTACATCGCGCTCACAGCGCTATAGGTCTTTTCACGACCAAGGTGTCCGCTCACCGGAGCGTCATGTGCCTCAAAGAGGATCTTGTATTTCAAGTCCTCATCGTGAGGTACCACGACACGTGGTGGGTCCTCGGGACCGGTGCTGTAGTACAGCAGGCCATCACTAAGGCTGTAGCGATGAAGCCTCGCGCGTGTGCGCGCCGACAACGTCGGTTTAGAGTCCGCGGACTCTTCGCTCTTCAGAGCTTGCAGTAGCGCTACGCAAGAGGCGTCCTGCGCATACGCACTGCGTATTAGGTTCGTCACTGACGACGTCACCATCGTGACATGAGACAGCTCGTAGTCCGGCCTGCGCGAAAGCGCATCCGCCAGCACGTTCTGCTTGCCCGGCTTATACTTCACTTCGAAGTTATACTCCGCAAAGAAGGAGAGCCATCGGGCCATTCTCTGAGAGAGATGGGGCGACTGGGTCGCTGTGCGTAGTGACGCATGATCTGTGTAGATCACAAAAGGCTTAGAGCCTAGCAGGTGAACCCTGAACTTGACTAGAGCGTACTTCATCGCAAGTAGCTCTTTGTCATGAACTGGATAGTTCTTCTCAGCAGCTTTCAGCTGCCGAGACTCAAACGCGATGACGCGTTCACGCCCTTCGGCGTCTGCTTGTAACAAAGCGCAACCGATTGCGAAATCGGACGCGTCACACACGACGCTAAACGGACGATCAGGGTCCGGTAACGCCAAGATGGGCGCATGAAGGAGACTCTCCTTGATTGCATCAAATGCAACTTGATGCTCGGTGTTCCAACACCAGTCCGTATCCTTCTTAAGGAGGTTGGACAATGGCCGAGCCATCTCAGCGTAATTCTCGCTGTACTTGTGCAAGTAATTGGCGAGGCCAAGCCACTTGCGCAAGTCCTTTTGGTTCAAAGGAACCGGCCAATCTACGATTGCCTTGACCTTGGCGGGATCCGCCCTAAGGCCCTGCTTCCCAATGAAGCACCCGAGGAAAGGAATTTCCTCCGCGCCAAAGACGCACTTGTCTGCGTTGGCGTACAACTTGTTGGTGCGCATGCACTCGAGCACAGCTCGCAGATGCTCTACATGCATCTCAACATCCGTCTTCCCGTGCTCCGCACGACTATGGACGAAGATGTCATCGAAATACGTCTGTGCGTACGCCCGATGGGGCCTAAACAATTGCGTCACAAGACGATTGAACGTTGCTGGAGCGTTCGACAGCCCTTGGGGCATTACCAGCCACTCCCAGAGCATACCGCTCGGGGTGCTCACCGCTGTCAGCGGTACGTCACACGCTCGCATGAGCAATTGGTAGTAACCATCGACAAGGTCGAGGGCGCTGTACAGCGTACTGCCCACCATATTGTTCTGAAGAACATCCTTTCGGGGAATCGGTGTCTGCACCGGAATGGTGGCTGCATTCAGCTTATTGTAAGCATGCACAATGCGCCACTTGCCATTTGGCTTTCTGACACAGAATGTCGGGGTCGAGTGCGGAGACTTGCTCTCACGCACCATTCCGGCCTCGTGCTTGGCACGGAAGAAAGCGTCTATGACGTCACACTGCTCCTTAGGCAGTGGCCACTGCCGCGTCACGCAGTATTTGGTTCCTGGAACCAAATCAATCTCGTGGCGCACACCTCGATCGGGAGGTAGACCCATTGGCGGGTCTTTCGAGACAACGTCTCCATACTCCTTTAGTAAGGATAAAAGGGATCCTTGGGATCCTTAAGGATCGCTGATCCACTCCGCGCATTGAGCGCCTTCTTGGTATCCTCCAAGACAGCTTCGTCCACTAAGGACGAGGAGTTCAACTCCTCTTCAGGTCGTATCACGACCACCTCAGCGAGGTCGTTGGCTTTAAAGCCTCGCCAAACTCGGCGACCGACATCTCGTCGAGCTCGATGAGCTCACTGAGATCGGGTAGTCCGTCGAGGCGGATGCCTCCAGTGACATCACCTGTCACTCCGTCAACGAGCGTGTACAATTGCTCGCTGCGGCCGCGTGGAGCCTTACCGCTCAGCACGCTAGACGCGTCATCCGACGACGTCGCTACAAGCGCCTTGCGCTTCTCCCATGACGCCTTGCGTCTAGTCCGTCTCTTTGCAGAGACACTCCACTTCGTGGACAACACATCGACTTTACCGTCGACGAGTTCGGGTGTGTTCACCCCTAACGTATCATCCTGATACCTTGGCGTCTCGCCAGTCATGTTCACTCGAACACGCAGCGGAGTGTCACTCAGTCTGCGACCTCCACTCAGTGGATAACGCGCCACTCCGCGTGCATCATTGCGATGCCCCGACATCTCGTCGATCGTGTTCGGCTGAACACGCAGCGATGCACTGTTCGGTCCGTGACCATCGCTCAGTGGATTACGTGCCACTCCACGTGTCGACACTCCGTCGACCGGCGCCTCGCGCCCTTCGGGACAAATGTCCCCAGTGTCAGAGCTATCCACCAGCTCCGACACTCCAATGTCAAGCACATTGACCGACTCGGTCCAGTGCTCGCGCCAATAGCGCTTCTGCTTTTGAGCGGAGGTGGGTTCATGACTCGCCAAAGCTCCGCTCGGAGCAGGGTGCGTGGCACCGAGGGTCTTAGACCGCCAATCTATCCATGGCTCATGGCGTTCAAGCCATGCCATGCCTAGAATGAGGTCATACCTCGAATCAAGGTCTAGGACCAAACAGCGTTCAACGCTATTGAAGTCCAAGAACTTCACTCGCAGGTCCACAGGGACCTTGGGCACGGTAACCCGTGCCCCCGTCGCTAGACGTACCGTGACTGTGTCACTCGTTCGCGCTTCCAGCGCCTCGGCATACTGCCGACTTCCTTCCATCGTGGAGCGCCTGGCATAATTACCAGACGCTCCTGAGTCTATCAAGACTATCCAGGGCTTATCAAAGCCCTTCACGTCCACATGGACGACCAACAAGCCCGGCTTGCATACACGTTCCGTGTTAGAGAGTACGGCTCTCTTCGGGGCTAAGCCCTGTCGCTCCTCACCTTCCAAAGGTACGACAGAACTTAGTTCTTCCCCAGCAGGGCGCCCCGCACCTACTGGGAGTCGTCGTTTCCCGCCGACGACCCAGAGTTCTGGTTCGCCGGACGGGCTTGGCTCGACGGAGCCTGGCGCTGTTTGCGCAGCGGACAACCGTTCCGCAAGTGACGGGTGCTCCCGCACGTGAAACATCTTCGGATGTTCATGCGCTGCTCTGCAGCTCGAAGCTCTGCTTCTTCATCTTCAGCGTAGCTGAGATCCATAGGCTCAGGACCACCTTGTCCATGTGAGCCCGCACTCGCTCCAAGTCTAGAGGACTTGAAGTTGTGCTCGGCGTTCAACGCCATGTCCACTGCCTCTTCAAAAGAGCTTGGACGGGAGCGGAATACCTCCGTGCGGGCGACGCCCGTGCGAAGACCCTCCATAAACACCGTCACGGTGACTGCCTCAGGCAAGGGGTCGGCAAACATGCCGGCTATGAGCGTGCGTAGCTCTTGGACATAGTCCACCAAATCCTTCTTGCCTTGGCGACAAGCAAGGAAGCGTGATCGCACGCGGTACGCCTCATTAGGCGGCGAGAACACTCGCGACAGCTGACGCTTCAGCTCTTCCCACGATGGGAACGCTTCGTCTATTGACGAACGGCACGTGAGTGCCCACTCCTTCGCTCGCCCGCCGAGCTTGGAGACTGCCAGCGCGACGCGCTGCTGCTCCGTTTGGAGCATGGCCGAATTCATGGCCATTTCGACCTCTCGGGTCCACAACAGGAGGCTCTCTCCTTCAGATCCATTAAAGATCTTCACACTCAACATGAGTGGTTTCGGCTTCAAAAGCCTACTTTCTTGGCTTGGCGACGCCTGGGGCGTCTTAGCCTTCACTCTTTGTTGAATGTGCTCAAGGAGAGCATTCTCGTAACTTGAGAAGGCCTCGAGACGCGCGTTGATTGCGTCAGGCCCTTGGGACGCTAAATGCGTCATGCCCTCAGGGCCTAGCAAAGACATTAGCTTGTTAAGCGTGTCTTGCTGACTTGGAGTCAGATGGGCGAAAGCACTCTGCTCCATCCTCACAGAGGGACAGTCAATGACTCAGGTGTCGGATTGACTACGAGTGCTACCAGATGCAGCGGGGCTGCGTAGCAAGTGCTTGGCACAGAGGAAGAGGGGGCGACTCTTGAGTCTTAGACGTCCGTCTATCAGTCGGAGTTCCGACGACTGTACGTTCTTATACAAGAACCAAGTATAGCGATACTTAACAGTCCAAAACTGACTCTTTGGACTTCCTTAGTTAATTAAAAGTAGTTAAAACACTTTCTAATTAACTAGCAAAATGTGAACTGAATTGAATGTTTTTATCTGTCTAAATCTCTTTTCCTAAATGTATAGAACTAACTATTGCATACTTAGTTCTAGTCATGCACAAATGAATGGCGTTGCGCCCATGTACTGACATCAGTACTGACTTAAGGTAATCCGAGGGTACCAAGTACCAGTATCTCTTTGAGGAGGGATACGGATATCTTATCCGGACGATGTGTCCCCAAGGTGACCAGGTGTGGTCCACCTTACTGGTCACCTTCATGTAACCCCGTTACAGCGGTGGTATGATATCCTTGCGGAGTATCAACCCACGTTCTCGTATCTTCCAGGGGCGAAAAACGGAATCGCAGATGCCCTGAGCCGAAGACCTGACTTACAGCCAGAGACCAAGTTCTTCCACGACTTGAGTGTGACAAGTTATGACAACACTTCGTTCAGCTTGGCGATCAGCGAGGTAACAACGGACACTGAGTTGGGGACCAAGATCAAGAAGGCGTTCTCAAAAGATAGAGAAGCCCAAGCAATCTTTGCTGCAATCAGGCGACGGAGCGAGCAGTCGGCAGCGGTACCGAAAAACCATCGACAGAAGTTGTACCGGTGTCACTCGGAGGACAACGGCTTGCTATGGTATCAAACACCATCTGACGACGTACCACGGATTGTCGTACCCAACGATGTAAAGTTGCGGCAGACAGTCATCAGCGAGTGTCACGACACCAACTACAGTGGTCATCCTGGTGCGGAACGCACGTATTTGACTCTTGCAAAACGCTGGTATTGGTCCAAGATGTTCAAGTCAATCCAGAAGTTCGTTGCTGACTGTGAGCCTTGTCGACGAAACAAACCACGGCTCACGAAGCCACCTGGATTGCTAGAGC
Organism: Phytophthora boehmeriae; assembly: GCA_011947355.1. Lineage (NCBI taxonomy): Eukaryota > Oomycota > Peronosporomycetes > Peronosporales > Peronosporaceae > Phytophthora > Phytophthora boehmeriae. The sequence continues at coordinate 3,417 of JAAVTJ010000149.1, read as the reverse complement.
CTCTGAAGATCCCCGATGAACGCTGGCGATCAATCTCCATGGACTTCATCACTGACTTACCGCGAACGAAGAACAATGTGGATTTCATCTGGGTAGTTGTCGACCGACTTACGAAGCGTTGCCACTTCCTACCCACAACGAAGACGGTGACAGCTGAAGGCGTTGCTCGTTTGTTCATCGACCACATCTGGAAACTTCATGGAATGCCCACCAATATCGTATCAGATCGCGATCGGAAGTTTGTCTCTGCATTTTGGCAACATGTCTTCAAGTCCATTGGAACGACACTAAGCATGACCGTAGCGCATCGAGCTCAAGGTGACGGGCAAACAGAACGGATGAACCGTACACTGGAGGAGTACCTTCGTTGCTTCGTGGGTCCACGCCAGGATGACTGGGATGTTCACTTGGCCAATGCAGAATTTGCTGTAAACTCGACGGTGAGCTCCAGCATCAAGCTAGCTCCATTTGAAGCCGACTTGGGGTATGTACCTCTGAATCCGTTACAGCTTGCTGCAGAACGGCTTGCGAAGGTGCCCAAGAGTCGAAGGGGGCTGAATTTCTTGAGAACCAAGCATCCATCCTTCTAAGATGCCGTGAAGTGTTAGCAGAAACTCAAGAACGCATGCGAGATGTCTACGACCGCAACCGAAGTGAACAGACTTTTGAAGTTGGTGATCGCGTGTACCTGAGTACGAAACACTTGGATCCAAAGCACACGGGACTCCCTAACTCGACCAAGCTTGGACCAAAGTGGATGGGTCCGTACTCGGTCGTGAAGAAGATTCACAATCACGCGTATGAGCTGAACATTCAAGCAGGGAACAAACTCCATCCTGTGTTCAACACTGGATCGCTGAAGCCATACACAGACTCCACGCGGCTGTCGCGACCACATAATGTCGTCCTTGCTGACGGTACTGTCGGTCAACTGGTGCAGCGGATTCTTGGGAAGCGCACACACAAACGACGGACGCAATTCCTTGTGGAGTGGGTGGGTGAAGAGAAGCCCACATGGGAACCGATTGAAAACCTTTCTCAAGTCCCAAATTTGATTGCGGAGTTCGAAACATCAAGGAGAAAGAAGCGTCGGAGACGCTGAAGGAAAAGAGCGAATCAAGGGGCTCAAAGGCCTACATGTATTCCCGAATTACATCCCCTACAAGTTTTGGAGCCTTAACCTTTCACGCTTCTCCTCTTCTTTTGCGATCTCGACTTGCGTTTGCCACGGCAGACGTAACCCGGCTTAAGAATGAGTCGACTCAACCATCTCGTACGATTCAACCATCCGTAATTGCGAAGTAAGCCATACGCGATAGGAGGGTCCAAGGTTTCATCATACCAGCCAATAACCTTGATGTCATCGTCCGGACCTTCGACAATAACAACGAAGCAATGACCGAGGTCATCTTCGCCAGCGCTTGCCAAGTACGTGCCAGATCCCAAGCACTTTACGAACTCGACCAACTGAAAGGCATTGGTGTAGGAACCGTCGAGCAAGTTTCGCTGCAGCTCGTCACAATCAAGAGGAACACTTTGGCGTTGAAGAGACTTGAAGAACTCCGTAACGTCCTCGCGCGTTACACTGTACTGGATATCAGCTGGACGAGTCTTCTCGAACGCTTCCCACATCTCCACAGTCACGAGGTCAGGGCGTTCAAGATGATGGAGAGCTGCTCGCATAGCATCGATGAAACAGGTGTCATCATCGGATGCAGTATCACGATTGTCGAAATAGCTCATGATTGGCTCTGTTGAGCCGGAGTCTTTCCAAGTATCGATCCGGTTCACCAAATCTGGAACCACATCAACCAGTTCCTCACGCCACACCCAACTCAACTGGAGTGGGCGGCCTTGCCACTGCACAAGGTAACAGCGATGAAGTGGATTTCCGTGACAGTCAAGCAGCCGCTTGATGTTGACCTTCTCATCGTAGTCCCATGGTGCTGTCGGGTCATAGTGATTGCGGTGCTTGGTATACGGATGCACCTCCGGTGCCTTGGGAAGATCTGGATGCTGTAGGGGGACCGTATCACCACGACGCAAGCGACGACGTTTTGCCACAGGAGACGAAGCCTCCTCGTCGTCAAAAATACCAGAAGCGGACTCAGTTGAAGACTCAGGACGTACAGTCATCGGAGCGTCGGGCTCCGCCGAAACATCATCATCACCGGAATCTGAGATACCCATGAGTGCGTCGAAGCGAAGCTCGCTCAAGCGGGTAGTCGGCGAGGACACAGACGCAGCAGGAGATGCAGAAGAAGACGCAGCAGGAGAGGCAGCAACAGACGCAGCAGGAGACGCAGCAACGGACGCAGCAGGAGAAGGAGCCGGCGAGACCACAGGCGACACAGCGAGCGACGCAGGGTCAGGCGGAGGCAACGTAGCTGCCGAGATTCGGGTCAACCGAGACTTGGTGACCCGGAGTCCAGCCGTTGCCTGAAGGCCGGCCATCAGAGCAGAGTGTTCGTCTGGCGCCGCCCGCGTGGACGACGCCGCAGCAGAAGAGGAGGAGCGCGCGCGTCACCATGCAGGTTCTCTCTGTCAGAGCCTACTCGACACCCACACAGCCAGGCCCGAAGGCGAAGATACACAGGGTCAAGCGAACCTAGACTGATTGAACCAGGCGACACGCCGGCTCAGCAAGTCTTTTTCGGGAATGGACACCAAACGCCAGAGGGGGGTGAGTGTATCCTGATTGGATAAAAGGTAACAGTAGGTGGATTTAGATTACCTAAATTTAGTATGTATATAGTAATGAATATATATGCAGATGTAGGGCGGCTGTGGAAGCTTCTAGAAGCGACCATCCGTCTGAACTGCGGGGGCGGCACTTCTACTTTAGCGCGCCCTCCCCCAAACGCTTCCTAACCAAGATATAGTGCATGACCTTTCATGTGTGAGCAATCTTGTGCGAGCAATCTTAATTGAAGCTCGAGTGAATGCAAATTCTTAGGACTAGCATTGGCTCTTAGATTGATGATCGTCACGACGTCATGTGCTCCAATTGAGCTCGTGACGTCGGCGACGTTACAACTGGCGTCAAGGCGATGACGTGTGCCCATCGATGCTGTATTGGGGATCTATTCGTCAACGGCCACCACCAACAAAGTGGTGTTGATGCATCAATACTACCAGTCAGTTGATGCTCGCTGTGTTGGGAGACGGCGGGTAGCAGTCCACACGCTGTGACGGCTGCTCGGCACAGACTGGAGCTGCGTCTTGCAGCACTGCGGCCGTCTCTTGGCTGAACAGTGACGCCACGATTAACGAACAGAAGCGCGCCATCCCTTCTAATCGCGTGCGTTGAAGTTGAGCTTTGTGTGATTCTTTAATGAGCAACCGCAGCTTTCATCGAGGACGAGTTGGCGGCATTCGTGCCGAATGGGGCAGTCTTGTTTGCCTTCTAGGCTACAG
>JAAVTJ010000148.1:0-330903 GCA_011947355.1 Phytophthora boehmeriae | reverse complement strand
TGCCCAGGTTTACGGGCAAGAGGAAAACGACGTCGTGCGCGAATGGCTGTTCCAGATTGAGAACGCCTGCCGCATCAATGGAATTCTGATCGACGACGCGAATTCGCAGCTCCCTGGGATCGCCGGCTCAGCGATGGAGAAACCAGCATCTGGTTGGTTCCTGCACTGGTCTTCGACGACACGAGTGGAGGAGCACACGTGGGGGTTTTCCGTGAGCATATGCTCCAACACTTCGAGGCGTCGAACTACCAGTCGGTGCTGCGCGAGCTACTAACTGACTGAAGCAGACAGCGGACATCGAGACCTACAACGGCGAGTACTCAGCCCTCATCTTCCGAGTCGAAGGAATGAGCGTGCTTGACCAAGTTCTGTGCTACGCGAACGGCCTCAAGCCTCGCACTCGGAGCTACGTGAAGCTCGAGAACCCTGAGACGTTGAGTGCCGCCATGGACTTGGCTGTCAAGTATGAGGTTACCCACTTCGTCGATGACGCTAGTGAACGCAAGGTCCGTCATGAAAAGCCGAAGTCTTCTCAAGCACAAGGTGAAGACAACAAGAAGAGGTACAAGGGGAAGCCTTTTCAAGGAAAGGGACGTTTCAAGCCGAGCTCTAACTCAAAGAGCAAGGAAACTCGTACCTGTCACTTTTGCAACAAGCCTGGCCACATCAAGGCTAACTGCTTTGCGTGGAAGAAGGAGCAAGAGAAACAGGGAAACGAGAAGCCACGTCAGTGAAAGAGGGTCCTGTCGTGGAGAAAAGGCCAGAGCAATTAAGATTGATAATATCAGCCTTAATGTTCTGAGTGAAAACCCTCTCGTCTATAAGTCACGTCCACTATTCGCCGTAAGCGGTAACATCACTGTGGCTGGCAAAACAAAGGAGACATCGAAGATGCTTCTAGACTGTGGTGCAACCACAATTTACGTTGCTAAACGGTGGGTTGAAAAACATCAGCTGAAGACTACGAAGTTCGACGACAAAAACATTCGAGTCAAGCTAGGAGACAGATCGTGGAAGCACAACTGGAGGTGCTACCTCTAAGTATCGCGGTTTCGGGATTGGACGATGCGTACGAGTGCGTCGCAGTCGTCTACGCGATACCTGAAGAATTTGATTGCATCCTCGGAATACCTTTCTTCGAGGACATGCAACCACAGATCGACTGGAGAGGTCGACGAGTCGAGGGAACAAGAATGAAGACTTTGCGCTGGGAACGAGCAGGTGAGACCTGTGGACCGATCGAGGAAAGCGGACCGGTGATTGCCTCCGGGCTTCGGAGATCTGTCGGGGCGAAAAGCCTATCGGCGAAAAGCCCGATTCCTGTCGAGGTGCCGCGCTGGAAACGGATGTGAAGTCCGGGGTCGAACCCGTTCGTGACCCAGAGCAGAAGAAACCCCAAGCGTTGCTCGCGAGCAACTGGAAGACGTGTCAGCTGGCAAGGGCTCAGCAAGCGAAGGCGAAATGAAGTCGTCAGGGCACGATGGTATTGCTGCTGGAAGCAGCGATGCCAGGAAGAGATTCTGTCGTGGAGAAGATGTTCACGATGGGAATTACTGATGAAGCTGGTGTGCAGACCAAGTTTATCACGCGGAAGAAACTGCGAAAGTTCCTGAGAATCAAGACCAAGTCGACAGAAGAACCTGACTTCATGTTGGTTCTGACGAATGATATGATCAAGAGAGTCGCGCGATCTTTGGAGAGGGGCGACCAACCCGACAAATTCGGAACTGCGAAAGCTCAACGCTATCTGGAGACGGACTGGGAAAGTTTTCGGGCGAACCCTGCCTTTGACTTACTGATGAAGTACAAGGACACTGTATTCCGACCTGAACTCCCCGAAGGTCTACCGGAGAAACGTGAAATTGAACACCGGATCGACGTGAAAGATCAAGTCTGGCGATGTATCGACAACAGTGGCGACAGTCACCTGAGCAGCAACGTGAAATCGTGCTCTGGGTCGAAGACATGGTAAAGAAAAAAACTAATTCGACCAAGCATCAGCCCTCACGCTGCACCGACCTTTGCGTCCGAAAACCTGTGGGATGGCGGATTGTTCACGATTATCGGTACTTGAACTCCAATACGATACGGCAGAGCATACCGATGACGAGGAAAGAAGACATCCTGGACGCGATGGCGAAAGCATACTGGTTCTCGACGATGGACCTGATGTCGGCGTACTACCAAGTGCGAATGCGTGAAGAAGACATTAAGTTCACAGCTTTTCAGGCGCCAAACGGACTTTGGGAATATCTGGTTCTGCCCATGGGAGTCTGCAACGCGCCAGCGACTATGCATCGATTGACATCGAAACTTTCGTGAATTGGAGAACACGAAGTCATTCGATGACATTTACGTCTTCACGAAGTCAACGAATTGAAGATCACTTGGAGGCACTCCACAAGACCCTGGATATCTTGCGTGACAACAAACTGTACGTGAAGCTCTCTAAGTGTGTCTTCTGTGCAGAAGAGATTCCTTGTCTTGGAGATTTCGTTGGAAGAAACGGTGTGCGGATGGATCCAGACAAAGTGCAGACCATCAAGGATTGGCCAGTCCGAACGCAAGAGGAGCTTCACAGTTTTCTGGGCTTGACTGGTTACGTTCAGCTTTTGTCCTGATTTCGCTGCGTTAACCGCAAGTATGTTTAACCTTCTCAAGAAAACCAAGCGCAATGCGAAAATTCACTTCAACGAGAGCAGTTGAAGAACTTCAGGGAACTGAAGCGTCGGCTGTGCAATCCACCTGTACTGCATCTGCCGGACTTCACCTTTGCCCATGCATCTTCGCACTGACGCTAGCAAGTTTGCTGTCGGAGGAGTTCTCTTCCAAGTAATTGACGGTGTTGAGCAGCCGATTGCTTACACCACAGAAAGATGAAGTCGGCGGACTGAACTACCCGACGCAACAGCAGGAGCTCTTGGCTATTGTCCATGCATTAGCAGCCTTCCGGATCTATTGCTTGGACAAACCACCTGAGACGGATCACAAGAGTCTTGAAGGCTTGTTTACTCAGAAGATGGCTAATCGTCGACTGGCGCGGTTGCAGCGGGGCTGCGTAGCAAGTGCTTGGCACAGAGGAAGAGGGGGCGACTCTTTGAGTCTTAGACGTCCGTCTATCAGTCGGAGTTCCGACGACTGTACGTTCTTATACAAGAACCAAGTATAGCGATAACAGTCCAAAACTGACTCTTTGGACTCGGCTTAGTTTAATTAAGAGTAAATAACAACTTCTTAATTAACTAGCAAAATGTGAACTGAATTGAATGTTTTTATCTGTCTAAATCTCTTTTCCTAAATGTATAGAACTAACTATTGCATACTTAGTTCTAGTCATGCACAAATGAATGGCGTTGCGCCCATGTACTGACATCAGTACTGACTTAAGGTAATCCGAGGGTACCAAGTACCAGTATCTCTTTGAGGAGGGATACGGATATCTTATCCGGACGATGTGTCCCCAAGGTGACCAGGTGTGGTCCACCTTACTGGTCACCTTCATGTAACCCCGTTACATCCTCCCCCATCAAACTGTCGACACCTCGTGTCTTGGCAAGTCTTGCCACATCACCGCGTTCTCCGCGGTTGCTCTGAGAGCATCTTCGAATTTGCAAAGTGCCCAGCACTGCATGCCCCCTGCCTCCGAGGCTTCTCCTGCCTCTAAGCAGCACGACAGCTCTCCGAGCTCTGACCCACAAGTCTCTGGGTCTTACGACCAACGGCAACAGCCTCAGCGTCTTCACGCTTCGCCTTTAAGGCATTGTCCCTTAGCTACATCAGCTAACGGGACTAACTCAAACGCACTTGGTGCGGAGACAGCGGTCCAGGACCGGACCAAAGGGAAGGCGTCCGAGCCTGGGGCTCCAGCCACACTCTCTGTGGCAGAGTATTTTCGTGCTCACGACCACATATACGGTCGCGCACGCGCAGGCATCGCTGCGAGTATGAGCTCACCACCCAAGGATGGGAGCGAGATGGAGGTCGATTATGAGATCGACACTAGCGCACAGCGCGAGGAGGGAGATGAGCGATCCCGACGCTCTGGGTTCCCACGAACCGTTCAGCCCACCATACGGTGGCGTCAACGACAAGTCCCGCAACGGTCACGACGACCACGGTGACTTCGGAGCGCAGTCCACTGCGGACTCCCAATCCGTTCCCGGAACGAACGCTTGCGGATTATGGGGGCAGGGCCCTGCGCGATGCGCCTCCGCTGTCATTCAGCGATGAAGACGCCCCCATGGGTTCGCGTGTCGTTACGAACGATCTGGATGACGCGCAAGAGCGACAATTGGCTTCACAAGCCTCTCATGCGTTGTCGCGACCTCAGGCAGCGCCTGTGCGGTTCCCAAACCGTAGAGATTATGGCTTCGGGTCTCAGGACCCCGCTGGTCTCGCGCGCACCCATGCTAAGGCCTCGAACTTGAGTTCGTACCTTGCTGGTCCGCAGGCAACCACTGCCGACCAGATCGCACAGCGAGACGCGCTCCGTGAGCGCTTCCTGACAATGCAGGATATTCCGGCCGTCGAGTATCGACAGCGGATCGACGATCAACTCGCTCGGCGGCCGGTTCCCAACATGCGGACTTGTCCGCGGGTGTTACCCTGGGAGTCATCGGATGATGACGAAGTGCATTTCATGCGCTGGGTGGAGAAAGCTCGGAAGCTTCCTTCACTCGAAGCTCTTATGGCGAGCTATGCCGAAGTAGACGCTCGTGTTGAGCGTGCTCTACGCTTTGCTTTTGCAAAGCTTAAGGCGAAGCGCAAGCTTTCGTACGGGTATCGTACGATGTACGCCAGCGCGACACCTGTCGCTCCTGCGACGACGTCGACGGAATCCGTCTCTACGTCAGCGGGTCAGAGCCGGAGCTCAGCTGCTAACCCAGCAGCTCCACCACCTAGTGTGAAGCGCGGTTCGACCGCGGCGGCGGCCACGGGCCCTCGCCCTGATGGGCGCGATCAAAAGCGTCCACGACGTCAGGGCAATCTTGCCGGAGGGGCACCTCGAACTCCCACGAGTTCTGCGAGTGTGGATAACCCCTCCACTTTACAAGATACTGGGTTTGACCCCGGCGACGACGTCGCGCTAAAAGACGATCCACATGAAAGTGGAGATCGCCCTGCTCGTCGAGCAACGCCGGCGGCGGCCGACTCGCACGCGAGTCCTGAGTTCGTAACTCGGTCTGAGTTTTCGAGTCTGACTCGACGGCTGAATCGCCATAGCGAGCGTTTTCGCGAGATACTCGAGACGCTCGATCGTTATGATAACGATATCCGCGAGCTCCATGAGCGTGTGGATTGGGTCGAGACCCCGTGGACGTCCCGCGACGTCTTCGCGCTCTGGAGTTTGGGCTCGCTGAGCTTCGTGGCAGTGTTGGGGTCCTGACGGGCCTCCAACGGCCGGCAGCTCCTGCCCTCAGCCTCTGGCTGTCCTTCGGCAGCACCTGCCGCTCAGCCTCTGGCTGCTCCGCCCTTGGCTTCTGCCTCTGCGCCAATCGAGGCGAACGTCTCCTCGATGTTGGCGGAGCCAGCTCACTCGAGCTCACCCGCGCCGGGTCCTGGTAAGGCTTAAGTAAGCCCACGTAGAAGGTAGGATGCGTGCGCATCGCCTTCGGAAGGTTTAGCGTGTACGCCAGGCCCTTCTTAGCCACGACCTTGAAAGGTCCCACGAAGCGTGGCCTCAATTTCGTTTTAAAAACAGACACTGCATGTGTAGGTAGGTTCTTAGCGTTTAATAAAACTAGGTCGCCGACCTTGAACACATCTAAATTGCCTCTGCCTTTTGCATCAGCTTGTTCTTTTTGAACGTCTTGGCTCTCAGCCATCGCGTCACGCACGTGTCGTAAGACACTTAGACGCTGCGACACAAAGTCGCTGATGTGCTTACGCACAGAAGCAGGGCTGACATCAGCAAGCCTGTCGGCTATCCCTCCCCGTCAAGCCCTGAGCCACGTCGTGGCGGTGTCAATGGGACACGTGGGTTCGCTAACCCGTTCACGTAAAACGGCGTAAAGCCCGTTGACGCGTGAACCGCATTGTTCAATGCAAACTCAACAAGCGGGAGCATCGCGCTCCAACGCTTAGGAGTTTCAGCGCACACGCTGCGGAGGACATCCTCCACGACGCGGTTAACGCGCTCGGTTTGACCATCGGTCTGCGGATGATCCGCTGTGGACATATCCAGTCGAGTGCCCAGCACTTTAAAGACTGATGTCCAGAACTTCCCGGTGAAGCGCGGATCTCGATCCGAGACAATCGTCTCAGGCAGCCCATGCTGCCGAAAGACACGGTCTAGGAACAGCGAGGCTGTTCCTTCTCCATCAATGGAGTCCGGCACAGCCGCTAAGTGAGCCATCTTGCTCAATCGGTCTACAAAGACCACAATGCCCGTGTTGCCTGCCGAATCTTTCGGCAGACCAAACACAAAGTCCATACTCATGGACTGCCAACACCCACTGGGTACGGGCAAACTCGCCAAAGGCGCAGCCGCATGCGGTGAGGGTTTGACCCTCTGACACGTCTCGCACGTGCGTACGTAAGTACTGACCCACTTATAGAGCTTGGGCCGCCAGTACATCGCGCTCACAGCGCTATAGGTCTTTTCACGACCAAGGTGTCCGCTCACCGGAGCGTCATGTGCCTCAAAGAGGATCTTGTATTTCAAGTCCTCATCGTGAGGTACCACGACACGTGGTGGGTCCTCGGGACCGGTGCTGTAGTACAGCAGGCCATCACTAAGGCTGTAGCGATGAAGCCTCGCGCGTGTGCGCGCCGACAACGTCGGTTTAGAGTCCGCGGACTCTTCGCTCTTCAGAGCTTGCAGTAGCGCTACGCAAGAGGCGTCCTGCGCATACGCACTGCGTATTAGGTTCGTCACTGACGACGTCACCATCGTGACATGAGACAGCTCGTAGTCCGGCCTGCGCGAAAGCGCATCCGCCAGCACGTTCTGCTTGCCCGGCTTATACTTCACTTCGAAGTTATACTCCGCAAAGAAGGAGAGCCATCGGGCCATTCTCTGAGAGAGATGGGGCGACTGGGTCGCTGTGCGTAGTGACGCATGATCTGTGTAGATCACAAAAGGCTTAGAGCCTAGCAGGTGAACCCTGAACTTGACTAGAGCGTACTTCATCGCAAGTAGCTCTTTGTCATGAACTGGATAGTTCTTCTCAGCAGCTTTCAGCTGCCGAGACTCAAACGCGATGACGCGTTCACGCCCTTCGGCGTCTGCTTGTAACAAAGCACAACCGATTGCGAAATCGGACGCGTCACACACGACGCTAAACGGACGATCAGGGTCCGGTAACGCCAAGATGGGCGCATGAAGGAGACTCTCCTTGATTGCATCAAATGCAACTTGATGCTCGGTGTTCCAACACCAGTCCGTATCCTTCTTAAGGAGGTTGGACAATGGCCGAGCCATCTCAGCGTAATTCTCGCTGTACTTGTGCAAGTAATTGGCGAGGCCAAGCCACTTGCGCAAGTCCTTTGGTTCAAAGGAACCGGCCAATCTACGATTGCCTTGACCTTGGCGGGATCCGCCCTAAGGCCCTGCTTCCCAATGAAGCACCCGAGGAAAGGAATTTCCTCCGCGCCAAAGACGCACTTGTCTGCGTTGGCGTACAACTTGTTGGTGCGCATGCACTCGAGCACAGCTCGCAGATGCTCTACATGCATCTCAACATCCGTCTTCCCGTGCTCCGCACGACTATGGACGAAGATGTCATCGAAATACGTCTGTGCGTACGCCCGATGGGGCCTAAACAATTGCGTCACAAGACGATTGAACGTTGCTGGAGCGTTCGACAGCCCTTGGGGCATTACCAGCCACTCCCAGAGCATACCGCTCGGGGTGCTCACCGCTGTCAGCGGTACGTCACACGCTCACATGAGCAATTGGTAGTAACCATCGACAAGGTCGAGGGCGCTGTACAGCGTACTGCCCACCATATTGTTCTGAAGAACATCCTTTCGGGGAATCGGTGTCTGCACCGGAATGGTGGCTGCATTCAGCTTATTGTAAGCATGCACAATGCGCCACTTGCCATTTGGCTTTCTGACACAGAATGTCGGGGTCGAGTGCGGAGACTTGCTCTCACGCACCATTCCGGCCTCGTGCTTGGCACGGAAGAAAGCGTCTATGACGTCACACTGCTCCTTAGGCAGTGGCCACTGCCGCGTCACGCAGTATTTGGTTCCTGGAACCAAATCAATCTCGTGGCGCACACCTCGATCGGGAGGTAGACCCATTGGCGGGTCTTTCGAGACAACGTCTCCATACTCCTTTAGTAAAGGATAAAGGGATCCTTGGGATCCTTAAGGATCGCTGATCCACTCCGCGCATTGAGCGCCTTCTTGGTATCCTCCAAGACAGCTTCGTCCACTAAGGACGAGGAGTTCAACTCCTCTTCAGGTCGTATCACGACCACCTCAGCGAGGTCGTTGGCTTTAAAGCCTCGCCAAACTCGGCGACCGACATCTCGTCGAGCTCGATGAGCTCACTGAGATCGGGTAGTTCGTCGAGGCGGATGCCTCCAGTGACATCACCTGTCACTCCGTCAACGAGCGTGTACAATTGCTCGCTGCGGCCGCGTGGAGCCTTACCGCTCAGCACGCTAGACGCGTCATCCGACGACGTCGCTACAAGCGCCTTGCGCTTCTCCCATGACGCCTTGCGTCTAGTCCGTCTCTTTGCAGAGACACTCCACTTCGTGGACAACACATCGACTTTACCGTCGACGAGTTCGGGTGTGTTCACCCCTAACGTATCATCCTGATACCTTGGCGTCTCGCCAGTCATGTTCACTCGAACACGCAGCGGAGTGTCACTCAGTCTGCGACCTCCACTCAGTGGATAACGCGCCACTCCGCGTGCATCATTGCGATGCCCCGACATCTCGTCGATCGTGTTCGGCTGAACACGCAGCGATGCACTGTTCGGTCCGTGACCATCGCTCAGTGGATTACGTGCCACTCCACGTGTCGACACTCCGTCGACCGGCGCCTCGCGCCCTTCGGGACAAATGTCCCCAGTGTCAGAACTATCCACCAGCTCCGACACTCAATGTCAAGCACATTGACCGACTCGGTCCAGTGCTCGCGCCAATAGCGCTTCTGTTTTTGAGCGGAGGTGGGTTCATGACTCGCCAAAGCTCCGCTCGGAGCAGGGTGCGTGGCACCGAGGGTCTTAGACCGCCAATCTATCCATGGCTCATGGCGTTCAAGCCATGCCATGCCTAGAATGAGGTCATACCTCGAATCAAGGTCTAGGACCAAACAGCGTTCAACGCTATTGAAGTCCAAGAACTTCACTCGCAGGTCCACAGGGACCTTGGGCACGGTAACCCGTGCCCCCGTCGCTAGACGTACCGTGACTGTGTCGCTCGTTCGCGCTTCCAGCGCCTCGGCATACTGCCGACTTCCTTCCATCGTGGAGCGCCTGGCATAATTACCAGACGCTCCTGAGTCTATCAAGACTATCCAGGGCTTATCAAAGCCCTTCACGTCCACATGGACGACCAACAAGCCCGGCTTGCATACACGTTCCGTGTTAGAGAGTACGGCTCTCTTCGGGGCTAAGCCCTGTCGCTCCTCACCTTCCAAAGGTACGACAGAACTTAGTTCTTCCCCAGCAGGGCGCCCCGCACCTACTGGGAGTCGTCGTTTCCCGCCGACGACCCAGAGTACTGGTTCGCCGGACGGGCTTGGCTCGACGGAGCCTGGCGCTGCTTGCGCAGCGGACAACCGTTCCGCAAGTGACGGTGCTCCCGCACGTGAAACATCTTCGGATGTTCATGCGCTGCTCTGCAGCTCGAAGCTCTGCTTCTTCATCTTCAGCGTAGCTGAGATCCATAGGCTCAGGACCACCTTGTCCATGTGAGCCCGCACTCGCTCCAAGTCTAGAGGACTTGAAGTTGTGCTCGGCGTTCAACGCCATGTCCACTGCCTCTTCAAAAGAGCTTGGACGGGAGCGGAATACCTCCGTGCGGGCGACGCCCGTGCGAAGACCCTCCATAAACACCGTCACGGTGACTGCCTCAGGCAAGGGGTCGGCAAACATGCCGGCTATGAGCGTGCGTAGCTCTTGGACATAGTCCACCAAATCCTTCTTGCCTTGGCGACAAGCAAGGAAGCGTGATCGCACGCGGTACGCCTCATTAGGCGGCGAGAACACTCGCGACAGCTGACGCTTCAGCTCTTCCCACGATGGGAACGCTTCGTCTATTGACGAACGGCACGTGAGTGCCCACTCCTTCGCTCGCCCGCCGAGCTTGAGACTGCCAGCGCGACGCGCTGCTGCTCCGTTTGGAGCATGGCCGAATTCATGGCCATTTCGACCTCTCGGGTCCACAACAGGAGGCTCTCTCCTTCAGATCCATTAAAGATCTTCACACTCAACATGAGTGGTTTCGGCTTCAAAAGCCTACTTTCTTGGCTTGGCGACGCCTGGGGCGTCTTAGCCTTCACTCGTTGTTGAATGTGCTCAAGGAGAGCATTCTCATAACTTGAGAAGGCCTCGAGACGCGCGTTGATTGCGTCAGGCCCTTGGGACGCTAAATGCGTCATGCCCTCAGGGCCTAGCAAAGACATTAGCTTGTTAAGCGTGTCTTGCTGACTTGGAGTCAGATGGGCGAAAGCACTCTGCTCCATCCTCACAGAGGGACAGTCAATGACTCAGGTGTCGGATTGACTACGAGTGCTACCAGATGCAGCGGGGCTGCGTAGCAAGTGCTTGGCACAGAGGAAGAGGGGGCGACTCTTGAGTCTTAGACGTCCGTCTATCAGTCGGAGTTCCGACGACTGTACGTTCTTATACAAGAACCAAGTATAGCGATACTTAACAGTCCAAAACTGACTCTTTGGACTTCCTTAGTTAATTAAAAGTAGTTACAAACACTTTCTAATTAACTAGCAAAATATGAACTGAATTGAATGTTTTTATCTGTCTAAATCTCTTTTCCTAAATGTATAGAACTAACTATTGCATACTTAGTTCTAGTCATGCACAAATGAATGGCGTTGCGCCCATGTACTGACATCAGCACTGACTTAAGGTAATCCGAGGGTACCAAGTACCAGTATCTCTTTGAGGAGGGATACGGATATCTTATCCGGACGATGTGTCCCCAAGGTGACCAGGTGTGGTCCACCTTACTGGTCACCTTCATGTAACCCCGTTACAGCGGTGGTATGATATCCTTGCGGAGTATCAACCCACGTTCTCGTATCTTCCAGGGGCGAAAAACGGAATCGCAGATGCCCTGAGCCGAAGACCTGACTTACAGCCAGAGACCAAGTTCTTCCACGACTTGAGTGTGACAAGTTATGACAACACTTCGTTCAGCTTGGCGATCAGCGAGGTAACAACGGACACTGAGTTGGGGACCAAGATCAAGAAGGCGTTCTCAAAAGATAGAGAAGCCCAAGCAATCTTTGCTGCAATCAGGCGACGGAGCGAGCAGTCGGCAGCGGTACCGAAAAACCATCGACAGAAGTTGTACCGGTGTCACTCGGAGGACAACGGCTTGCTATGGTATCAAACACCATCTGACGACGTACCACGGATTGTCGTACCCAACGATGTAAAGTTGCGGCAGACAGTCATCAGCGAGTGTCACGACACCAACTACAGTGGTCATCCTGGTGCGGAACGCACGTATTTGACTCTTGCAAAACGCTGGTATTGGTCCAAGATGTTCAAGTCAATCCAGAAGTTCGTTGCTGACTGTGAGCCTTGTCGACGAAACAAACCACGGCTCACGAAGCCACCTGGATTGCTAGAGCCTCTGAAGATCCCCGATGAACGCTGGCGATCAATCTCCATGGACTTCATCACTGACTTACCGCGAACGAAGAACAATGTGGATTTCATCTGGGTAGTTGTCGACCGACTTACGAAGCGTTGCCACTTCCTACCCACAACGAAGACGGTGACAGCTGAAGGCGTTGCTCGTTTGTTCATCGACCACATCTGGAAACTTCATGGAATGCCCACCAATATCGTATCAGATCGCGATCGGAAGTTTGTCTCTGCATTTTGGCAACATGTCTTCAAGTCCATTGGAACGACACTAAGCATGACCGTAGCGCATCGAGCTCAAGGTGACGGGCAAACAGAACGGATGAACCGTACACTGGAGGAGTACCTTCGTTGCTTCGTGGGTCCACGCCAGGATGACTGGGATGTTCACTTGGCCAATGCAGAATTTGCTGTAAACTCGACGGTGAGCTCCAGCATCAAGCTAGCTCCATTTGAAGCCGACTTGGGGTATGTACCTCTGAATCCGTTACAGCTTGCTGCAGAACGGCTTGCGAAGGTGCCCAAGAGTCGAAGGGGGCTGAATTTCTTGAGAACCAAGCATCCATCCTTCTAAGATGCCGTGAAGTGTTAGCAGAAACTCAAGAACGCATGCGAGATGTCTACGACCGCAACCGAAGTGAACAGACTTTTGAAGTTGGTGATCGCGTGTACCTGAGTACGAAACACTTGGATCCAAAGCACACGGGACTCCCTAACTCGACCAAGCTTGGACCAAAGTGGATGGGTCCGTACTCGGTCGTGAAGAAGATTCACAATCACGCGTATGAGCTGAACATTCAAGCAGGGAACAAACTCCATCCTGTGTTCAACACTGGATCGCTGAAGCCATACACAGACTCCACGCGGCTGTCGCGACCACATAATGTCGTCCTTGCTGACGGTACTGTCGGTCAACTGGTGCAGCGGATTCTTGGGAAGCGCACACACAAACGACGGACGCAATTCCTTGTGGAGTGGGTGGGTGAAGAGAAGCCCACATGGGAACCGATTGAAAACCTTTCTCAAGTCCCAAATTTGATTGCGGAGTTCGAAACATCAAGGAGAAAGAAGCGTCGGAGACGCTGAAGGAAAAGAGCGAATCAAGGGGGCTCAAAGGCCTACATGTATTCCCGAATTACATCCCCTACAAGTTTTGGAGCCTTAACCTTTCACGCTTCTCCCTCTTCTTTTGCGATCTCGACTTGCGTTTGCCACGGCAGACGTAACCCGGCTTAAGAATGAGTCGACTCAACCATCTCGTACGATTCAACCATCCGTAATTGCGAAGTAAGCCATACGCGATAGGAGGGTCCAAGGTTTCATCATACCAGCCAATAACCTTGATGTCATCGTCCGGACCTTCGACAATAACAACGAAGCAATGACCGAGGTCATCTTCGCCAGCGCTTGCCAAGTACGTGCCAGATCCCAAGCACTTTACGAACTCGACCAACTGAAAGGCATTGGTGTAGGAACCGTCGAGCAAGTTTCGCTGCAGCTCGTCACAATCAAGAGGAACACTTTGGCGTTGAAGAGACTTGAAGAACTCCGTAACGTCCTCGCGCGTTACACTGTACTGGATATCAGCTGGACGAGTCTTCTCGAACGCTTCCCACATCTCCACAGTCACGAGGTCAGGGCGTTCAAGATGATGGAGAGCTGCTCGCATAGCATCGATGAAACAGGTGTCATCATCGGATGCAGTATCACGATTGTCGAAATAGCTCATGATTGGCTCTGTTGAGCCGGAGTCTTTCCAAGTATCGATCCGGTTCACCAAATCTGGAACCACATCAACCAGTTCCTCACGCCACACCCAACTCAACTGGAGTGGGCGGCCTTGCCACTGCACAAGGTAACAGCGATGAAGTGGATTTCCGTGACAGTCAAGCAGCCGCTTGATGTTGACCTTCTCATCGTAGTCCCATGGTGCTGTCGGGTCATAGTGATTGCGGTGCTTGGTATACGGATGCACCTCCGGTGCCTTGGGAAGATCTGGATGCTGTAGGGGGACCGTATCACCACGACGCAAGCGACGACGTTTTGCCACAGGAGACGAAGCCTCCTCGTCGTCAAAAATACCAGAAGCGGACTCAGTTGAAGACTCAGGACGTACAGTCATCGGAGCGTCGGGCTCCGCCGAAACATCATCATCACCGGAATCTGAGATACCCATGAGTGCGTCGAAGCGAAGCTCGCTCAAGCGGGTAGTCGGCGAGGACACAGACGCAGCAGGAGATGCAGAAGAAGACGCAGCAGGAGAGGCAGCAACAGACGCAGCAGGAGACGCAGCAACGGACGCAGCAGGAGAAGGAGCCGGCGAGACCACAGGCGACACAGCGAGCGACGCAGGGTCAGGCGGAGGCAACGTAGCTGCCGAGATTCGGGTCAACCGAGACTTGGTGACCCGGAGTCCAGCCGTTGCCTGAAGGCCGGCCATCAGAGCAGAGTGTTCGTCTGGCGCCGCCCGCGTGGACGACGCCGCAGCAGAAGAGGAGGAGCGCGCGCGCGTCACCATGCAGGTTCTCTCTGTCAGAGCCTACTCGACACCCACACAGCCAGGCCCGAAGGCGAAGATACACAGGGTCAAGCGAACCTAGACTGATTGAACCAGGCGACACGCCGGCTCAGCAAGTCTTTTTCGGGAATGGACACCAAACGCCAGAGGGGGGTGAGTGTATCCTGATTGGATAAAAAGGTAACAGTAGGTGGATTTAGATTACCTAAATTTAGTATGTATATAGTAATGAATATATATGCAGATGTAGGGCGGCTGTGGAAGCTTCTAGAAGCGACCATCCGTCTGAACTGCGGGGGCGGCACTTCTACTTTAGCGCGCCCTCCCCAAACGCTTCCTAACCAAGATATAGTGCATGACCTTTCATGTGTGAGCAATCTTGTGCGAGCAATCTTAATTGAAGCTCGAGTGAATGCAAATTCTTAGGACTAGCATTGGCTCTTAGATTGATGATCGTCACGACGTCATGTGCTCCAATTGAGCTCGTGACGTCGGCGACGTTACAACTGGCGTCAAGGCGATGACGTGTGCCCATCGATGCTGTATTGGGGATCTATTCGTCAACGGCCACCACCAACAAAGTGGTGTTGATGCATCAATACTACCAGTCAGTTGATGCTCGCTGTGTTGGGAGACGGCGGGTAGCAGTCCACACGCTGTGACGGCTGCTCGGCACAGACTGGAGCTGCGTCTTGCAGCACTGCGGCCGTCTCTTGGCTGAACAGTGACGCCACGATTAACGAACAGAAGCGCGCCATCCCTTCCTAATCGCGTGCGTTGAAGTTGAGCTTTGTGTGATTCTTTAATGAGCAACCGCAGCTTTCATCGAGGACGAGTTGGCGGCATTCGTGCCGAATGGGGCAGTCTTGTTTGCCTTCTAGGCTACCAGAACCAAGCAGCAACAAGTCGAGTCGTGAACCGACGCTGGAGGAGTGTTGACCGTTCACAGTTGGGATCTTTCATCCAAGACACGACGGATCAGTGTCTATTTATCACTCTGGTGGCCGACTGTGAGTTGAAGATCCAAGATAATCATCGTCGACGATGGACTCCGGTAGATGGACGCGCACCAATACGGCCACCACGTTGGCGTCGGAGAGAGAGACCAACGGAGGGGGCCACAAACCCGCAGGACGATGCCAGGGTGGATTTTATCCGCAAACTCGTGTTGCGCACGTTCCCAATCGTGAAAATTGATGCGTTGCACCGCAAATTCGCCAGCGACAGCGTGGCTTCCAAGTTGTTCGACTTTTTGCACATGCCTGCTGCACGCCTGCTGCTCTTCACAGACCATGGCGAAGAATCGAGCGGGAATGTGGACGTGTACGCGACGCCACCTGCCAATTTGTTTGGTGGCGCTTCCAAGATGAAGAAGCGACCTCCTGTCACAGTCCTGTATATGATCAAGAGTGTGAATGCAGCTGTCAGTATGACCAAGTATCACGAAGAAATCATGTCGGGCACGATGGAGAAGAACGCGCTGGAGTCTCTGGCTCTAATGCTGCACGACGTGTTTGTCCCTTTGATCGGGAATCCACGCAACCAGGAGTTGTGGCCAGAGGTGGTCACGACATCCATCGTCAACAACATGCACAGCTTTTATTCTAGTCTGCAGATCACGCTTGGCCAGACGAAGGGTGCTACGTGTCTTCCGTTGCCTTGGGACCAAGTTGTGATGGAAAGTAATGCCAAGCCTTTGCCCAAAGGCGACACATCAAACTCTTTCCCTTTTTCATCGGCCAAGGAAGCGTCGTTAACTTTCAGTGGACTGGGAAAAGATCAAGTGCATAGTCTCGAGGGCTGCCTCATCACGTGGACGAAGCAAATCAAAAACATATTGAAACAAGATCCTGAAACGCTTCTTAACAGCCGCGAGAGTGCGCATCAGGGCCCTATGCAAGAGCTCCACTTTTGGGCTACCAAAGCAAAGAACCTCAACTCAATATTTGCGCAGCTGCAGTCTGACAGCATCCGCAAGGTATTACAGTATCTGGACGCGTCAAAGAGCACATACAATGTTCCCTTCGCTAAACTCTGCAAGGAAGTGTTTCTTGCCCGAGCTGAGGCGAACGATAATAGTCATTACGTGCGGCCACTTGCCAAGTGGTTCACGCGTCTAGCTGACGAGGAAAGTTTGCTAGAGATCCGCAACCTCTTTCGCCCAATCTGCCACTCGATTCTGCTGATCTGGAAATGCAGTCGGTTCTACAACACTCCGGCGCGACTCGTTGTGTTGATCCGGCAAATTTGCAACGAGATTATCAGGAAAGCAACCAGTCACTTAAATGGAGAAAGATTATTCGAACTACTCGACCAAGGCGATCTGGAGCAGGCAGACAACTTGTTACAGACGTCGTTACAGGTGTGCGCTCATTTCAAGAGCGTCTATTTTGACTACAAAGCTAAATCTGTGACTGAGGTCCCAGGGAACCCATGGCGCATTCAGAACAACGCGTTGTTTGTTCGCCTTGATGCCTTCCTCGAGAGATGTCACGATGTTCTCGAGCTGACGCAAACAATTTACCAATTCCAAAAGCTTGCTGAAATGGAGATCGGCGGCACAAAGGTAAAACGCTTACGACAAGTGTGCACCAAATCTACGCGGACTTCCAAGAAACTCTTGGACAGATGAAAAATGTACAATACGACCTCATGGATCTCGACGCGAAGCACTTCGAGGATGACTTTTACGCATTTCGATCCAAGAACAAAGAATTGGAGCGCCGCCTTGCGTCTGTTATCAATCAGGCATTCGACGACGCCAAAACAATTGTGGGGCGATTCAAGTGTTTGGATTGTTTTGAGGACTTGTTAGATCGTCAGATCATCAAGAACGAATTGGAGCGGAAGCATACATCTTTAATTGCGTCATATGCGAGTGATCTACACGTGGTTCAGCAGGTATTTATTGAGAATCGAGATAGCCCACCGATATCTCCAAATCTCCCGCCGTTTGCAGGCGCAGTCTCTGGTGCCGTGGATTAGCGGAGCGAATCCAATTTCCTATGGAAAGCTCAAGCAAATCTCTCCGAGAATTGTGCTTGAGAGAGAGGAGTCGAAAGAAGTGATGAAACTATACACGAACGTGATGGCCATGTTGCAGGAGTATGAAGTCCAAAAGGTCAAACAGTGGGGTGTTTCGATCGAAACATCGTCAAAAGCGAAGCTCAAACTGTCTCTAATTCGGCGGGAAGCCATCCCTGTCAACACTGATCAGGTTGTTACACCCAAGGGGAATCAGCAATCGACAGGAGTCTTACCTTCGAGTACGGGAGTATATTTTGTGAATTTTGATGCAGCGTTGATCCAGTTGCTTCGAGAAGTGAAGTATTTTGTGTTGCTTGGCTTGGACATTCCAGAGGACGCACTGGAGATTTACAAACGGGCGGAGGTATTTCGCAGACAAACAGGCAATCTTGAGTTGATTGTGGATATGTACAATACCATCCACGCGACGCTGCTACCCGTCGAGAGGCCCCTTGTTAAAGGGCACCTTGAACGCATGGACCAAGTACTGAGCAAAGGTATAAAGGCTTTGAATTGGAAATCTCACGGGATTGATGTGTTTTTGAAAGAATCTATGACTATCGTGAACGAAGCGAATACTTTGCTGAGCCAATTGAAGTCTCACCAAAACCGGGTCGCAGAATTGCTGGATATCTGGAACTCGCCTCCATTCCTCTTTGAGCGGAAAAGCAAGCCTTTGTCGGTTGAGGAATTCGAGGATCTTCAGAAAAGTCTATGTCAACAAAAATATCATGTGATAAAAGAAGGAGGCAATGAGATTCACAGATTGCTTAAGGACACGCTGAAGCACTTACGTGTGGCGCAAGGAAGCCCCGATTGGAGGGCATTCGTTGACTACGTTAGCGGCATTGTGGAAGATGGCCTTGCACGGGTGATAATTCAATCGCTCGGACAGTTGCGAGACCAGCTAGACCCGAAGCGTATCGAGAGTGAAGACATACCCGCATTGCTAGAAGTGGAGCTCGATCTGTACGGTAAAGATGTTGTTTACTTCCCTCCAATCCAGAGTACTGCAGCTAAGACAGGTTTACAAGATGTGGTTATGCGGCGGCTGGAAGCAATCCTTCACTGCTCTACGGTGTTCAAGCGGCTTGATAACTCGGAAGGAACTTACCTAAAGGATATGCGGGAAAACGTGCAGATCCAGCTCCTCGTCGCAGACGTGTGGTCATTCCTTGACTTGAATCAAAATGCATGTTCCTCCTTCCGCCATGCACTCACGAAATACGAATATCTGTGGACAACAGACTTGCCACAGATGTTTCAAGAATTTCTCTCGACTGCGTGGACTCCCTACACGACTACGGATGAAAACAGCGCACGCAGTAAAATTACGTATGCAGACAGTTTGCCTTCATCCCCAGGGGTGAAAACTGCCCCAACAACCGACAGCAGTGGGAACAAGGTGCCTATCGCTGCCGGGTCCGCGATGGTGACACCCCTCCTATGCCCGCGCAGCTTCTTAACTTGGAACGCTTTCAAGAAAAAATCAGTTTCTTCCTCAGTCTTCAGAATGAAATCTCCGAGTCCAAACACGTGAAAGATGTTGGTTTTGTGCGGGTGAACTCACTTCCAATCAAACAAGCTCTCTCGACATGGGTGACTAAGTGGGTGTATTTATTTACGCAGTACCTTCACGACAGAGTTGTGAACCAGCTGGTGTGGGTGGATAACTTCATGCAGCGGGTAAATGCTGGCCTAGAAATTGACATTGAAACCGGCAACGCTGACAAGGAGAAACAATCGTTGATGCAATGCATGCTACATATCCGGGACGTCAGGCTCCTGATGCGCGAAGAGTTGTTAGTGAATTTTGCCCCCTCAGAGACTTTGTCGCGCTGCTTAAAGTCAACGGTATCGCTTTAGATATGTCATATGTTGGCAAAGAAAATGTTTTGGCGTTCTTGGAGCAGGCACCTATCCGCTGGGAAAATATGGTGAACAAGACGTTCAAGAAAAAGAAGTGATTCAGCCGCTGCAGAATCAAATGATGGAGTCCATTCGTCAAGAAGTGGCGGAGTTCAACAGGCGCCTTGGCTCAATGAAAGACGAATTCAAGACGGTGGCCCCAATTCACTCCCCTCTGATAGTCGCTCCATAGTAGAGGTGTACGAGCAACTTGATGCATATCATTCCAAGTTGGCGCAAGTTGAACAGGAAGCTGCTAGACTCATGGAGCTCGAAGACATATTTGAGTTGGCCTCAAGCAAGAACGAGGTTCTAACGGCGCTACGCTCAAACTTTATCACTTTGAAACATATTTGGGATTTTGTTGCGCTGCTGGACTCGATATACGTGAACAAATGGCAACCTTTGCTGTGGTGCGATCTTAACGTTGACGAACTCATGGAAGAAGTCGATGGGCTTGAGCGTCATCGGCAACGTCTGTTCTCATCAACCCGAGCTCTGAAAGGTTGGCCCGTATACGACCACCTCGAGCAGAAGTTGCGCCAAATGGCGGTTATTCTACCCCTTGTCAAGCACTTGCATTCCCCAGCTATGCGCGATCGACACTGGAAGAACTTAATGGTGTTAGCCAGAAAGCATTTTGACTTGTCTGGGACGTCAGGCTCGAACGCGTCAAACTATGTAGCAATGAGCAACGCGACTGGAAGTTCAAAGGGCGCTGATCCTCGCAGCAGTAAAAGCTTGTTGCGATTCGAGGAAGTACTCAAGCTGGAATTGTTTCGCTTCGTAAATGAAGTAAATGAACTTGTCGAAGTGGCATCTAGGGAATTCAAGATTGAACTGCAGCTGCACTCAATTGAAACCACTTGGAATGGCTTTCAGCTTGAGTTTGTTCCTTACCAAACGGCAGGAAACAAGGGAGCACCTGGCGGTAATCGCAACGATCAACATGGAACCTCTAGCTCTGCCACCTTGCCGGCCGCAGAAGATAGCGATTTACTCATTCTGAAAATGCCGAGCGCCATTATTGATTGTCTAGAAGAGCACCAGCTTCAGCTGCAAACGATGGCGGCAACAGGAAAGTTTGTTGCTTACTTTAAGGACAAAGTGTTCGCATGGCAGTTGCGTCTGGGTAATGTTGACACGATTTTGAAGCTCTGGATCACTCTCCAACGACAGTGGTGCAGTCTAGAGTCAATTTTTCTAAGCTCTGCCGGGGATATTCAACGACAGCTGCCACAAGAATACCAGCGCTTCGAGCATGTAGACCAGGAAATGAAAGAGCTCTTTGCGGACGCGCGGATGTCTCCATCCGTGCTGGTTGCATGTTGTGAGCGTGAAGGTCGGGAAGCGGTGTTACTTGACTTGCAGGTGGAACTCGAGATTTGTCAAAAGGCTCTCAACCAATACCTAGATGGCAAGAAAGACATTTTCCCGCGCTTTTACTTCGTCTCCAACGCATCGCTCCTGGATATTCTGTCTAATGGTAATTTTCCTCCACGTATCCAGCCTCACTTTGGGAACTGCTTCGATGGTATCCAGTCTTTCGAGTTTACCAATGTCCACCCGACGGTGGACTCAGGTTCATCCGGGGAATGTCAGGTCGAAGAATGACTTCATCGACTGCCACAGAGGAGCGGTTTCTTGCCATGGCAATGGTCTCCAAAGAAGGAGAGGTGGTGCAGTTTCCAGATTCACATCTAATTCACGGTACGGTCGAGAATTGGTTCAATGATCTAGTGGTTGTGATGCAAGATACACTACGGCAGAAAATATTTGATGCAGTTGAAGGCAGTGCTCTCTGGGGTGTTGATTGCACCCGCCACGGGTGGGTATTGGATTACGCGGCACAAGTATCACTGCTCGGAAGTCAAATTGTCTGGACGGAAGAAGTTGAAAGCGCGCTAGAAGAATTCGAGAATGGTACCGAAGATGCTATAAAAAATACTATGATGTGTCCACCGTTCGCCTGGAGGAACTGATTAAGCTGGTTCAAGGACACCTAGGCGCTCTGGATCGTCAGAAGATTATCACTCTTATAACCGTCGACGTTCACGCTCGCGACGTGGTGCAGTCACTTATTACGAAAAAAGTAGCGAGTTCGCTGGACTTCCAGTGGCAATCACAGTTGCGTTATTATACTACACCTGTCTCGACCAGTACAAGTCAAAGGAAAGAAGTCCACATCAAGATTTGCGATTTTCGCTCATTTTACAGCTACGAGTACATTGGTAATTGCGGACGCTTAGTGATCACACCTCTTACGGATCGCTGCTACGTCACGCTTACAACGGCGCTGCGATTATGCCTTGGCGGAGCTCCAGCAGGACCTGCAGGGACTGGTAAGACCGAGACAACCAAAGACCTGGCTCGTGGAATGGGGCTACAGTGCTATGTTTTCAACTGCAGTGATCAGATGAATTACATGACGATGGCCAACATATTCCGAGGATTAGCTCAAACGGGGGCGTGGGGATGCTTTGATGAATTTAATCGGATCTCGGTCGAAGTTTTATCTGTCGTTGCTACTCAGGTCAAGACCGTATTAGATGCTACGACAATGCTAATGGCTTCCACAAATCGTGGGACAGGAGGTGGTAGTGGCGGCGACGCTGCAGGACAAGAAGGTGCTTCTCAGCAGCCCATATCAATACCACGACCAGGAAATTGTGAATTCTTTGGGAAAACAATATCGCTCGTGCCGACCGTGGGGTTCTTCATCACAATGAACCCAGGGTATGCTGGTCGTGCAGAACTACCAGAGAATTTGAAGGCACTCTTCCGTTCGTGTGCGATGATTAAGCCGGACTTACAACCCATTTGTGAAAACATGCTGATGGCGGAGGGATTTCTAAAGGCACGCGTACTTTCAGTTAAATTTGTGACACTCTACGATCTCTGCAGCGAGCTACTTTCAAAACAGAAACACTACGACTGGGGGCTGCGGTCTGTGAAGTCAGTGTTGCTTGTAGCTGGAAGCTTACGTCGTGCACACTCAAATCTGACTGAAGAAGTTGTACTTATGCAAGTGCTTCGAGACTTTAATACGCCTCGAATTCTCCCACCTGATTATCCTGTATTCATGGGATTGCTGCGAGACCTTTTCCGGAGTCAAGATCTTCCGCATTTAAAGAATGACGGTTTGCAGACCAAGTGTGCTCAGGTCTGCGCCCTGAAAAACTTCAGCCCGAAGAAGGCTTTCTAAAGAAAATCGTTGAGTACGAAGAGGTGCTCAAAGTTCGGCACAGCGTAATGCTAATCGGCCCGGCTGGTTGCGGGAAAAGCACAATTTGGAGTACTCTAGCTGCGTGCCACAATATAGATGATGCCGGAAATGTTATGGCCAAGCATTCGACGGTGTACGAGAGCGTGAACCCAAAGGCTATCACAGCTGATGAGCTCTACGGCTATATGACACTTGACAATGATTGGAAGGATGGTGTTTTGTCTGCGATCATGCGTAACATGTCGAAAAATGTGACACCTTTCAACGAGACACAGTCATACAAGTGGGTGGTGCTTGATGGCGATATTGATGCTGTGTGGATTGAAAGCATGAATACAGTGATGGATGACAACAAGGTTCTGACTCTGGTGTCAAATGAACGCATACCACTGACGAAGTCGATGAGGTTGGTATTTGAGATATCGTCACTGATAAACGCCACGCCTGCGACAGTGTCTCGAGCTGGTATCATTTACGTAGACGAAGGGCACATTGGCTGGTACCCAGTTGCTGAGTCATGGTTGCAGCAGCGTCAAAGTCCTGCTGAGGCTGGCATTCTTCCTGGGTTGTTTAAAAGTATTTGGACTCGATGTTCATGGCACTTGAGGAAACAAAAGCAGAGACAATTGTGCCAATCGTCCCTGTTGCAACGGTTGAAATGCTGTGTCGTCTGTTAGATGGTATGCTGAGTCTGGTTAGCGAGCAAGAAAAAATGCTGAGGTGTTGGAAAATGCATTGATCTACTGCGGAATGTGGGCTTTTGGAGGTGCACTAGCGAGTGACAAAGGAAGCGATGATCGCATGGCATTTTCCACTCATTTCAAGACTGTTGCAAAGTATAAGTTCTCTTCATCCAACCCCTCCACAGCTTCGACTGGCAGTGGGGATGCAAATCTGGCGAATAGCACCGCAAACATGTTTGACGTATACTATGACATTACGAAGAACGAACTTGTTCACTGGGGAGAAAAGATTCCTCAATTTGTGTCCCTGGGGGATGTTCCGTTTCGGGCAGTGGTGGTTCCTACCATGGAGTCAATTCGTGTTCACTCCATTATTGATTTATTGCTTCGAAAAAGGAAGCCGACAATTCTGGTAGGCCCTACCGGCTCTGGTAAATCCTCTTTAGTGCACGAACACATGAAAGGTCTCGAAGACGACGTCTCTTTCGCTCATGTAGGAATGCATCACTACATGGACGCACGAGAGCTTCAATTACGTTTGGAGCAGCTAATTGAGAAACGATCAGGTCGTATGTATGGACCGCTTTACAATCATAAACTCATCTACTTTTTAGATGACCTCAATATGCCGGCACCTGAAGAGTTCGGCACACAGACGGCGCTGGCATTGCTACGACAGTACATGGATTACAATTCGTGGTACGATCGCCATGACCTCTCGTCCAAAAAGTTCATCCAAGACATTCAGTTTATCGCGTGCATGAACAACAAGGCCGGATCGTTCACGATTAATCCTCGCCTCCATCGCCACTTTTCGACGCTCTGCATTAGCATGCCGTCCAAGCAAGATCTCACGACCATATACTCAACACTGCTGAATCAACACCTATTGAACTTTGCCGACAAAATCAAGAAGTTAGCGCCTGCAATTGTTACAGCTACAATCGACTTGTACAATGACATACGAGTCAATTTCCTCCCAACTGCGACAAAGTTCCACTACGTGTTCAGCATGCGTGATCTGAGCTCTGTCGTCCAGGGGATCTTTCTAGCGCGGCCTGAAGCGTACCTGAACAACTCACTCCAGTTTTGCCGACTGTGGATCCACGAGTGCTTCCGTGTTTTCAGCGACCGTATGAGCTCGCCTGGCGAGATTCAGCGATTTTCCGAGATGGCAGTCGAGCAGACAAAGAAGAACTTTGAAGAGGACCAAACAGAGATTTTTGCGGCCCCCTTATTTGCGTAAATTTCTTGGCCACTGCTTCTTCAACATCAATACCCTCAGACGTCGAATATGGGGAGCTCTCTGAGCTACGTTCCGATACAGGAGAAATCACAACTTACGAGTTGTTTGGAAAGAAAGCTCGCCGAGTATAACGAAACACATCCGGTGATGAGTCTCGTACTGTTTGACCAAGCGCTGGAGCACATCACGCGAATAGTTCGTATTTTGGCAAACCCTTGCGGGAATGCATTGCTGATTGGCGTGGGTGGGTCTGGTAAACAATCGCTTTCACGTTTGGCTGCGTTCATCTGTGGGTACACGCTCGTGTCGTTAGCTACAAGCGCCTCTCCGGTCTATGGGATGAGCGAGTTGAAAGAAGACCTGAAGGAAATCTACCGCAAAGCTGGCGTGCGGCCGGCGACTCCTATCGTTCTGTTGCTCACGGACTCCCAGATAACTGATAATCGTTTCTTGGTGTCGCTATCAGATGCATTGACGTCAGGATACATCGCAGATCTGTTCACGAGCGAAGAAATGGAGTCAATCGGTGGGTCCTTACGAATGGAGGCTAAGGCACGTGGTATTCCCGACACCAAAGAGCAACTTCAAGAATTCTTCTATGATCGAGTGCGTTCGAATCTACATCTCATTCTGGCATTTTCTCCGGTGGGCGGCGACCTGCGTACACGGTGCCGGAACTTCCCTCATTAATTAGTTGCTGCACGATGAATTGGTTCCACCCATGGCCAAAAGAGGCTCTTGTGGATGTGTCATTAAACTTTTACAGGATGTGGACTTGTTTTCGCGTACGATTCAGGAAAATGTTTGCCACCACATGGCGGAGATGCATGTGTCAGTCACTACAGCCTGCACGATGTATGCTAAAAGCTATGGGCGGCACAATTACGTGACTCCGACATCTTTTTGGAGCTCATCCGCTTTTACCGCTCACTATTAGAGTCAAAGCGATCGTCACAGACGCTCAAGATCAAACGTCTTGAAGTAGGACTTGCAACTCTTAAGAAAACGGCATCCGATGTGGCAGGGCTCCAAGATGAACTGAAGCAGACGATGAAGAAAGTGGATGAGCGAAAAAAGGCGACTGAGGTCTTACTGGAACAAATGGGTAAGCAACGAGGGGATGCAGAGGTGAAGCAGCGCCGTGCCGATGAAGAGCGTGCCAAGGCTGCTCAAGCGGCAGAAATTGCCTCACAGATTGAGGCTCAGGCATCTGTTGAACTTGCAATAGCTAAACCTGCTCTAGACGCTGCTCAACAAGCTGTAAACTGCTTGAACAAGGCGTCTTTGACGGAGCTAAAGTCGATGGGCAAACCTCCAGCCGGTGTAGAGAAGGTAACGGCGGCTGTATTGATGATGATCAAGAAAGAGACCAAGAATTTCAGTTGGGACAACGCCAAGAAAATGATGGCAAAAGTTGACGTGTTCAAGCAACAACTGGAACAGTACGACAAAGAAAATATTCCCCTTGATGTCGTGGCTCGTGTAGAGCCATTGATTCAAGAAGATCCGAATTTCAATTACGAGAAGATGAAGAGTAAATCTGTGGCTGCAGCGAACTTGTGCGTATGGGTCGTCAATATTATCTCGTTTCATCAGGTGTATGTGCGCGTGAAGCCTCTAATGGACACTCTGGAGAAAGCACGCCAGACAAAAGCAGAAGCTGACAGTGAACTAGCCACGGTGCAGAAGATGGTGGCAGAGGTCGAAAGTCAGCTAAATGCTTTGCAAGCGTCTTTTAGAGAAGCTACAAACGAAAAGGCTAAGGTAGAGGCTGAAGCCCAGGCCTGCCAAGAGAGATTGTCTCTGGCCGAGCGGCTAGTCAACGGCCTTGCCTCAGAAAATGATCGATGGAGCCGCGAAATTGATGTCCTGCGTGCTAGCGAAACTTCTCTCATCGGCGACTCACTCCTTGCTGCTGGATTTGTCAGCTACATTGGCGCGTTCAACGCAAGTTTCCGAGACCAGCTTTGGAAAAGCACTTGGCTACCAGATATTGTAACGAGAGAAATCCCCATTACACTTGGAATTCAATCAGAAGATGGCGGAAGAACTGGACTAGATGAAACAGGCAACACGAATGCAATCCAAGATGCTGAAGAACCTCTTAAGTCTAACTCAACGCCTTCAGGATCGTCTTCGGCAGTGAACGTTGGAATTGATCCCCTCGATGTTCTTAGTGACAGCAGCGATGTGGCGCAGTGGATGAATGAAGGACTTCCTGCTGACCGCATCTCGATTGAAAATGGATGCATCATTACATCATGTCAACGGTGGCCTTTACTTGTGGATCCTCAGCTACAAGGGATCATTTGGCTACGTGGACGAAACTTCCAGCCGAAGAAGTCGGAGAGTTCAGAAGCTGCTGAAGAGCAAGAGTTATCTGGACAAGATCTAGTAATTTTGCAACCTTCCCAAAAGCATTGGACGACTACGTTGAAAACTGCAATCACCAGTGGGCAAAACGTAATCATCGAAAACTTAGGTGAATCGATTGACGCATCATTGGAGCCTGTAATCATGCGGCAGGTCTACAAGAAAGGCCGCGCTTGGTTCTTACAGTTTGCTGCGGAGGAAATTGAGGTAGACCCGCATTTCCGCTTGTACTTACACACGAAACTTCCTAACCCACACTACCGGCCTGAAATATTAGCGTACTGTACTCTGATTGACTTTAGCGTGACAGAGAAGGGTCTCGAAGATCAATTGCTCGCGAACGTGGTGAACCTGGAGCAACCGGATTTGGAGACTCAAAAGCGCCAGCTTCAGCAAGAATTCAATGGCTACCAGATTCAGCTATTGATGCTTGAAAATGATTTGCTGGAGCGCCTTTCGAACGCTCCTGAAGATATTTTGTCTGATGTCCCGCTCATTGAAGGGCTGGAAAAGACAAAACTCACAGCAATTGATGTCGCTATTGCCTTGCGAAAAGGCAAGGACACTGAAAGGGAGATCAACATCGCACGTGAGGTGTATCGGCCTGTTGCGAACGAAGCAAGTATGATGTATTTCTTGATGAGCCAATTGTGCAAGGTGAACCACATGTACCGCTACTCGCTTGAATCGTACATGACCTTTTTCTTTGTCGCCTTGAATGGTGTCGCGGCTGCTCCGACAACTAGCGGCTGTACCGATTCTTCAACCGCACATGATCGAGTGGGGGTATTGAAGGAGGCATTGCGGTGGACGATCTTCTCTATGGTAACGAGAGGTCTCTTTGAGGAGCACAAACTCCTCTTCCTCACTCAACTGGTCTTTCAGTTGCTCCGTCGTGGCGTCATCGGTGCCCACAGTGGCTATGAGCCACGGTTTGCCCACTTCTTACTTCAAGGACCCAAGGTTGTGGGGCCAGAAAATACAATACCGTGGCTGAGTGAGTCGCAGTGGCAATCACTCCAGGCACTGATTGCTTTAGGCCCGTTTGAGCGGTTTGTGGCTGATCTCGAAGAATCTGAACCACGATTCCGGGAATGGTACAACTCAACCAACCCTGAGACGGAGAAGTTACCATTAGATTGGCGAGAGCTGGATAAGTCAGCCCCATTCTTGAAACTTTTAGCTGTAAAGTGTTTGCGCCCAGATCGACTAACTCAAGCTGTCAGCAACTTCATTGCTCACGCCCTTCCAAACGGAAATCAGTTCCTCAATTGCGACGGACAACTCAACAGTTATGATATTCTTAAGAGTGCATTCAACGACAGCTCTCCGTGGACTCCAATGTATTTCATTCTGTCACCAGGTACGGACGTCGTGGCCGACGTAGACAAACTGGCTGTGAAGGACCAGGAACGCATCAAAGGCGTCGACTATCACAACATTGCATTGGGGCAAGGCCAAGAGCAGGTTGCGATGCGAACACTGCAACTGTCCGTGGAAAATGGCCACTGGATTATTCTCAACAATGTCCATCTAATGCCAAAGTGGATGCTAGAGCTAGATAAATGGCTAGAGCAGCTGGCAAAGGCGAGCAAGACGTCATCGTATACTACGCACCGTAACAATCTGAACGAAGTTGCCCGCATGCCGACAAGCCGGTCATTGACGTCACTACCACCCGCTGGAGGGACAAACACTGATGGTGGAATTGGAACATTGCACCCGAACTTTCGCTTGTTCATCACCAGTGATCCGTCTCCGAACATTCCCATTGGTGTGCTGGAGAGGTCTATAAAACTCACGAACGAACCACCCACAGGGTTACGCGCAAATGTCAAGCGTGCGTTTTGCTGTTTTCCAAAGACCGTCGTAGATGAACTTGAGCCGCGCACGCGCTGCATTCTCTTTGGACTGTGCTACTTCCATTCGCTCATGCTGGAACGCAAGAAGTTTGGGCCGCAGGGTTTCAACATGTTATACCCGTTCGCAGTAAGTGACTTGCTCGCAAGCAGCACAGTGTTGCGAAATTACATGGACAATGCGCCTGCACGTGTGCCATGGCCAGATTTGCGTTACTTGTTTGGGGAAATCATGTACGGCGGCCATATCGTGAACGAACTTGATAGACTGGTGGCGGCCACGTATCTCCAGTACTACTTGCGCGATGAGCTCTTGGAAGAGCTGTCAATGTTGCCATTTAGTGACGATTCGAGTGGTGGCGGCAACTCCAGCAGTGACACAGGGAACAGTGCCGCTGGTGGGGATGGTGGCGATGGTCAGAGTGCACCCGGGCAGCAACGGCGGGAATTTCTTGCTCCAAAACTCACTGCTGGTTTCGATCGCATCTTGGAACATGTTCATACGTCGCTGCTAAACGAAGCACCCATCGCTTTCGGCTTGCACCCGAATGCTGAGGTAGCGTTTCGAACTGAAAGTGGTAATGTTTTGCTTCAAACAATGTTGTTGACTACCACAAACGATGAAAAGGACAATAACGGTGAGGACGAAGAGGATGAAGGCACAGGCCTTAATAGTGGATCAGGTGGCAAGGAGACTGCTGACGCGGTTCAATTAGCGGCTGAAGGCGTGCTGCAAGATGTTCTTGAAAATTATCGTGAGTTTCGCTTCGATATCAATGAGCTATTTTTCAAGGGGTCATCATCCGAGTCGGTCCAGCGTGATGGAGGTGCTGGTTCCTTGCGCAGCAGAGGGGTCGAATGTTTTCAATGGTTTCAGCCCCAGATGCTGAAGATATGGACCCGTTCCAGACTGTGTTGCTTCAGGAATGTCAGCGCATGAACAATTTGCTGGAGATAATGACGGAGTCGTTAGCAGAGCTGGAGCTGGGGTTCCGAGGTGACGTGCCAATGACTGAAGCAATGGAGCGGCTTCAAAAGTTCTTGTACTATGAACGGGTGCCGGATAGCTGGCTGGCTGCTGCTTGTCCTTCGCGACGGTCGTTGGCGCCGTGGTTGGCCAACCTGCAGCAACGGATCGCACAACTACAGGAATGGAACTCGTCTGCGCCAGACCTTCCGCTGGTCCTCTGGCTGCCGGGGCTCTTCAACCCTCAAGCATTCCTCACAGCAGTACTGCAGACGGCTGCTCGTAAACACGGGGTGGAGCTCGATTCACTACGTATCACGGCTGATGTGACGAAGCGAACCGTCGACACAGTGGATGCTCCGGCGCGGGACGGCCAATTTGTGCATGGGCTTTATCTCGAGGGGGCACGCTGGGACCTCGGCAACAGTGTACTGGAGCCAAGTCTACCGAGGGAAATGTACGTTCCGATGCCGGTGCTTACGTGCCGTGCCGTCGTGAACACAGTGAACAAGGAGACGTCTGGTGGATCAGGTGGAGGAAGCAGCAGCAAACAAGTTGGTGGAGGAGCCGGCAACGTGTTCGAGTGTCCAGTGTATCGCACACAGCAGCGAGGCCCCACGCTGATCTTTATGTCACCTCTGCGGACCAAAGTGCCACCTGCTAAATGGGTTCTGGCAGGTGTAGCAATGCTCATGGAGGTTGTGTAATCAAAACAATAATCAGCGAGGGTAATCAAGTAGTAATCCATTCTGACAACCGTCCGTATAGAACTTCAACTTGATGTTGCTCGAATGTTTTTGGCAAGATGCCTAACAAGCGAGACACGGACCATGCCGACGGCGCTCAAGCCTTCTCCTCCCCACTCAAACGCAGTAAAGCGACAGTGGGAGATAAGCGAGCTCCTGTGTGTGGTGTCAGAGACATCGTCGGACGTCCCTTCACCAGTGATGGATGGTCCGCATCGATCGACGACCTAAAACAGAGGATTGTCAAGGAGAGCGCTGCTCTACTGCGCAATTGCACTTTGCCGCCACATTGGACGTTTACTTTGCGCAGCAATTGACAGGAGAATGGCCACGACTGGATAAGAGCGGATCCATAGACCCTGCTTTTATTGCCTTCCACTGAATGCATCGGCAACACCTTCCCAGCTACAACCCCTTCTTCTGACTCGGCGGTGGCGCATGTTAGCATAGAGACAAGTTGCAACGATTGTGCTCCCAGATGACCAGCCGACAGAGGGCGAAGACTTTGACAACAGTACGACCGATACCGTCGCATGAGGAGAGGCTGGGGCTCTTTGTGACTTCTGTCCAACTGCCAAGTGGCTTTATTACTCGCGCCATGTCGGACTGCAGGCACGCGTCTTTATCAACAACGCGACCACATGGCGTCACCTCTACATTGGTGGGTGGGATCCCGCTTTGTAGATGCCTTCACTTGGACGAACAAACGCTGGAGCTGCTCATTGGGACAAAGAAGAGATGGGTCTTCTGCTG
Organism: Phytophthora boehmeriae; assembly: GCA_011947355.1. NCBI lineage: Eukaryota > Oomycota > Peronosporomycetes > Peronosporales > Peronosporaceae > Phytophthora > Phytophthora boehmeriae. Next base: position 299,797 of record JAAVTJ010000148.1, on the reverse strand, counting down.
TGAGAACGGTGCACGTTGCGTTACCTGCGCATTGTCATAAGCGCGTTCGTCACCAGCGGGTTGTTGGCCGAACTAGCATTTGACGTATCGCAGCCTCTAGCGTTCATCCCTCGAGCACCAGGATAGCCGCCAGGATAGCTGCACGACAGACGCCGCGAGGCGTCTCGAGTTACCACATTGTGCACAGGAGAGTTTACGGTACGGCTAAAACGTTGTTCAGCGCTGTTCTTCTTTCGTTCAGGTAAAAATTCAAAAGGTTTTTGCAGAGATGAGGTGTGTACAGTCTTGGGACGAGTGCGTATTGGGGCAACTTCTGGAGCCTTTCGTTGGCTAGGATGGACAATAGATGGTAATTGTGGTCTTCGTTGGTGAGAAGCATCAGCAGAGCGAGGCTTGCCGTGACAAACAGATTGGTGCTTCGAGATCCGATCCTGTTTATCGTTAAACAACAAATATGTTTAGTTGAGGTACAATTAAGTAGCTAGCTCATCGGACCGTACCTGGGAAAACGCTCGCTCGCAAACCCTGCATCGCACCCGTCCATCCTCCTCAGGACCATTCAGCTCCACCGGGTTCTGACGAGTTACTTTGGTCCGTTGTCTAGCGTTGTAGGTAGTTGCCGAACTGTTGGTTTTGCTACTATCGATAACGCGGGGAGCTTCGCCTGGGCACGTCGCAGTGTGAGCGTGAAAACTACTAGCTCTGCAACACAAAGGGAGAAATTATGCCTCAAAAGTTAGATGAAGATATGTTTTCAGTCATGCAAATACCACACACGCACCGTATGGGGACTTTGCATTTATCGCACGGGATCAAAGCGAACGCGTTGCGTTGGAAACATGTCTTTTGGTGAAACGGTAGTGAAGCCGTGAAAAACCGGCCATGGCATACCAAGCATTGAATTGACGCCGGAGGAGCGGAAATCTTCCTCGTGTCCAACGCAGATGGCCGAGACTTCATAGCGGAGTACAACACGAGCTATAGAACAAGTAAAGCAACAACAGCAAGTGGATAAGTGAAAGTCCCACAATCCTTGTAGTCGCAGTATTTTTAGTTGACATCAATGGGACCTGGATAGCGTCTTGTCACGGTGTTGTTCATTGCTCTTGAGTGTGCACAGCACTCACCTGCCTGGGCCGCTATCTTTTCTGCTCTCACTTAGTCGGAATCGGAGGAGCTACTGGTGTCACTCGAGTCGGAATCCGAATCTGAGTCCGAATCCGATGAACTTCCGCTGCTGCTGCTGCTCGAGTCCAAGTCGCTACTGCTATCGCTGTCGCTACTATCTTCAGCAGCCTTAGCCTGCTCCATGATAAGCTTCGGCGCATTTTTCAGGTACTCACGCAAGTCCGTTGTAAGACCTCCAAGACCAATTGACGTGAAAAAGTTGATAGCGAAGCGTGTGTTGCGCGGGTTGTCTTTTGGGAAGAGGCCTGCGAATGTAGGCTGCATAATTTCGTCCAGAAACCTCTCCTTCAGCGTCTTCATACCGAGGTGCTCAGAAAGCTCCTGACACAAAATCTTGATGAAAATACGGCTAGATGACGTGGTTTCTTCCTCGTTCAGCCGGATGTATTCGAACACGGTCCAAGGTAGCGCGTCGGTGAACAACAGGTGAGCAAAAAGCTTCGCGACGTTGCGAAGTTTGTTTGTTTCGAGACGATGAATCAGTGAGTACTGTTCCGCAAAGCACTCATCAAAAGCGTCCTGGTACTCGCGCTTGATGAGGCAGAAGCGCTCGCTGAGTAGTCCATAATACCGCAAATACGTCCGCTCCTGACTGCAACATTCGATCAACATTGAGCAAATTTCTTTTTCCTGACCGGGCCGAATGTTAAGCTTCATCAACTTGTGGGCGCATTCTTCGTGCGTAATACTAGACATGATGGTTAGATAGATCGTGCGGCGAAGGTTGACAAGATCCTGCTCCGTGTAATCCTGAATTGCCACGTTATTATCGGTCATCTGAGGCTGCTCCGCCTCTTCTTCATCATCACCTTCATCTCCCTCATCGTCACTACCACTGGACGAGTCCGAGTCTGAGTCAGACTCGCCCAGGATTTCCTTCTTGATGGCTGCCCACATTTGCTCGTTCTTCAAGTAGTCTGGATCAAAGCGGAACACGTCCAGCTTGTCTTCGCAGTCAATTTTCTCTTCCAAAGTCGTTTCATGTGTGATCTGGTCGCCCGATTCCACAAGATCCAGTTGTTCATGCACTGCCGGGTAGTCGGCAAATCCTCCTTTGCGGATCGCGAACAGCCCTTCGATCGTGTACTGCACTCTCTTGTCGATCTCTCCTTCATGCAAAATCCCTCGGAAGCGCTCAAAAATTGCGCGCAGCCCTTCTGGACAGAGTTCAGCCAAGATCTGCCCGCACTCCTTCGTGAAGTTCACAGCCACTTCGACAGAATCATCCGTCGGATTGGCCAGAAGCAGAGTCAGCACTTCAAGCGCCAACAACTCGTGCACCACCTGCTGGTTGACTAGATGAGCGATAAACCGCACCAACGCAATGGCGACAACCTTGTCTCCTCTCTTGAACGCTCGACGGAACCGGTGCACGACTCTCTTGACCAAAAGCTCTCCATTCTCGGGCATTTTCGTGTTGATCACAGCCACTAGAGCCGCGTAGATGTGCGTAAACCCCGGAGACGCCAACTGCGCCTTCATAATTGCTCTGGCCATTAATCCTCTGGCGCGCACAAGATTCTCCTGGAAAAGTTCTGGCAGAATGTTGCTCAGATTGGCAACATTCACCTTGTTGATGAGTCCATTGAGACTTTTGCGGAGTGCGTCCCACGTGCGTCGCTGCATTTCCTCCGAGTCTGGGCCTGATTCTGCTTCCTGTTGCTTCCGTAGCTGAGCCAGCTTGAAGGGAGGGATGTAGACGCCTCCGGTGCGTCCTGTGCTGCGCGCATCCACGCGCGGATTCCGCTTCCTGATTGGCTCCTGCTCCTCCTTTTCCTTCGGTGGCGTCGCGGCCTGCTCCTCTTCAGGTTTCCGACGTCGAGGGGCGTCGCGTCCTCCGTTTCCTCGCGTTTCAAGCGGCGAGGAGGCGTCGCGTCATCGCGAGGCTTCCGCGCCTTTTCCGCGGCGGCGTACGGGCGGAGGACGCAGAGCTGGAGCGAGAAGAAGACGAAGACACACTGCGAGCTCGTCTCCGGCGACGACGTCGAGCGTGAGAGCGAGAGCGAGACCGCGAGCGTGAGCGTGAGACCGACGGCGTGCGAGCCATGGCTCGATTGTTTGCTGTGTTTGAATGGGTGGGGCTAAATACGAATTTTAGCGATAAAAACAGTTTTTAAGTTGCCGTTTTTTAAGTTGTTTTTTAAAAACAATTGTTAAAAACGAAAGTGATAAAAACTGGCAATCGTTAGTTGGACAACAATCAAGGAGGACGCTATTGTAGACAATGTACTGTAGCGATCAATTTTTTACGTCATGATGGTATTGCCGGGGTTTTCTGACTCAAGGTCTCCTATGGCGCTGTCGGAAGCGATCATCGCGTGGCCGAGCACGAACGAAGCGTCTTCCACCCCAGCAGCTCAACAATCGGCGGCATGAAGTCCAAGGATGACCCCATCCGAACCACGCGATTGCAAGTTTCGTCCCACTCAAAGCAAAAGGTGCAGGGCAGCAATAATGTTCGTCCAAGCAGCCTCGACCTCAGGAATCTGCCTCTGCCCTTCATTTCTCCTGCCGACTTTAGGTGAGGAAAAACTTGCTGCAGTGTCGCCTCGGTAACAGTCAGCCTGACGATCGCGGAGACCACCACGAGGTGATCCGATTTCTGGACCATGTGCACCTGCTCGCTGCCTATTTTGCCAAAAACGTCGAGTAGCGTTACAGTTGCTGCACCAGAATGTCGACGCCTCGGAGGTCTCCCAAAATGATATCGGGAGTCATTGACGCTTGCAGGAACAGAAGCTGTCGCTCCTTCTCGCTGTTTTTCAGCAATTCACGTGGTCCAGAGGACGATCCCGTCATGTGCGGAGAGGGCGAAATTCCGTGTGCGAAGAGCTTCAAGAACTCGGCCGCCACCTTGCAGACACGAGGTGTTCGGTTGAGAAGATGGTCGCGACGCATTTCCAACAAAGGTACGTCATTTTCCAGTTGGGCGACGGCAATCTCGAGGTTCTTGAGTTTTTCGGCTTGTTTTTTGATGTAGCGCTTTTGGCTCGCAAGGCACTGCAGGCGTCGTCGCTCAGACTTGACGTAGACGCGCTTGTGTTTGGGTGGGGCGTTGATCTTGGTATCGGTCTTGGCAGAATCAGTGCAATCGTTTTGGGTCTTCTCGTGAGTCATGTCAATGAATGGTGCAGCTTGAACTGTTGCTGTCTCTGTAGGTCGTTGACTCTCGTGTTGTTTAGCTGAGAATTGACTCGCCGCATCGTGCAGCTTCTCTCTGACCGCTATTTGTGCGCGTGAGGGTGTTTTTAAGTGGCGTCGTGTGCTCTGCCGGGACAGATATGCATCTTGTTTAGACGAGATCGCTAGGGCCGTCTCCGAGGAATACAACACCACGGAACCATCTGCGTGTGAGTCGGCTTCCGCCTCCGAGAAGGCTCCAAATCCAATGGGAGGAGCTCGCTGCTGCACTGACCAGATTGAGTCGGAGGTGAGGCGGTGTGCCAAGTGCTCCGGGTCAAAACGCTCGAAGATGTTGGTCAAGACGCGGTCCATTGGATACAAGGGAGAAGGATATCGCTTGAGCTGATCTTGTGGCTGGGGGTCTGCTTCCCAACCTGGTGATTATGACACCGAGAATTGTCAATTGACGAGTGAGAGCCGCAGTGGTGTTAATGGCGAGAGGGTCACAGAGAGTTCAATGGACGAAAGCAATCGCAAATCGATGATGAGAGCAATCAGCAAAACGTTATGGACAACCGCACGATCCTCGCTTACGTGCAACAGCCATAACGATTAACTGTTGTTGCCTGGCCAGCTGTGAGGCTGAGGTTCAAGCCAGCGGAACCAGGACAAGATGGTCGCCGACAACTGCCGAATGAGCGCTGGTCACAATCAATCGTCAGGCCCACGTTCAAGTCAGGAACGCGTTCTCTCTCCACTTGTCCACTCTGTTGTTGTGTTCGAAACTGGATTGATATACACCACGTTATGGAGCTGCAGTTCATTCTTTGCTATTCCCAATGATGCCATCCGGCGTGATGTACGCTTCCGCCAACACGAAAGAGGCATCCTCCATAGAGCCCAACCCGTGAGCCAGCGGCATTAAAAAGTCCACAGACATATCAATTCGCTCGACTGAGTGACAGGTTTCATCCATCTCGAAGCTTACCGAACATGGGAGAAACAGTCGCTGGCCAAGTAATCTCGATCTTAAAGCTGCAGCTCTTCCATCCTGTCCTTCATCTGACAGGTGCGGGAACACGTCCTGGAATGTTGCTTCTGATACCGTCACGGTAAGCGTTGCCACGGCTAGGACGGACTGAGCGGATGTCTCAATCATACTCTCTCGCTCAAAGTACAGCTCCTTAAAGAAAGTCGAGTACCGTCGCCATTGGTCCACGAGCTCCTCCACGCCACGCAGATCGCCCAAAGCGACATCAGCAGCCATAGACGATCGTAAGAAATCGAGTTGGTGCTGTGTCTCTGAATCTTGTAGCCATTGCTGTGGCCCAGAGCTCATTCCCGTCGAATGCTGGGAATCACGAACTCCGTGACTAAAGAGACGGAAGTATTCGTCTGCAATGTCCACGGCGCTTGGTTTGGCAATAGAAAGAAGTCGACTGCGCTGCGTCTCAAGTAAAGGAATTTCCTGTTTGAGTTGCTTGACGGACATCTCCAACGTTTTGGCTCGTTCAGTTTGTTTCTGTCGGTACCGTGCTTGGTTTGTGCGGCATTGCTGGCGTCGACGTTCAGTCTTGATGCGGATACGCTTGCGCTTCGGTTTTGGTTTCGAGGGGTCCGTCGAGGTTCCTCCGCTTACTGCCGCAGATGCAGTAGGTACCACAGTCTGTGCCGTCGGAAGCGGATGCGTCGGGGCTTGATACGGCGTCGACCACATAAAACTCGGGCAAGCATCTTGTTGAACGCACTGTGCATCATCAACAGAGGGTTTGTTCTCTATCGGCTTTTGGAGTCGTGATGCTTCCACCAGTTGATCGAACGGTGACTGCAAAGCTGAAGTCTTTGGTTTACGAAGTGTGGTTGACCGTGCCTCCGTAAGGAGGAAATTGGCCTCTATGAGAGGCCATCGACGTCTGCTGAGTCTTCACAGGAGCTCGTGACTCCTTAAACACGTCACCGCTCGACAAGGGAGCTCGTTGTCGGACGTGGCCTATGATGTCTGAGGTCAGGCGACGGTGCTCGGGGTCGAATCGCTCGAAAATACTGGAGACGCGGTCCATAGGATGACGTGGTTCTGTTTACAATGGAGTGATCGTCTGGTTGGTTGATTGGAAATGGGGATCACGGCACGAGAACTAACTGGCTCCGATGTGATCACCCTAGTGAGTGTCTGGACTAGCGTTCATTAAGGCATAATGAAACCAAGCTTAACATTTATGGGCGCATCAACTAAACTCGAGGGTGATCACTATCCCTGATTGCCACGTGAGCAAATCTGAAACACCTGACGTATATTTTTATATCAATGCTAAAGTGATGCTATCAATTGAAGCAGTTTGTAGTTAAACCATAATTTTTACACCTGTAAAAACATATATACTGCACATTTTGGTAGGCCATTAATGAACCGATTAAACAGGGAAATGTCGCATGGTTGTTCATCCAAACACGTACGAGCGACGGACATCGCCCAGTTTTGTTCTAACTGTGAACGCCACATGAATTACATTCTGCCAACGCCACACAGTTAGTAAAGCACCGCGTAATTCACGAACTTGCCTAACCACTCCATTCAGCGTGGGACTTTGATACAAAATCCCTCTCAAAATTGGCGATGTACAGTACTGGTGTGTTCTCCTATCTGTCGCTCGATCTGCTTGTCATTTTTCTTGCGCTCGTCAACCTACCGTAGTCAGAAGCAGTTTCAACTGGCCGTGATGAAAGCTGTTAGATTGTGTAAACTGCTGAACTCAGTCACGAACGCGCTAGCATAGGTCACGTACTAGGAATCCGTCACTACGGTGCAGCTTTATCCTCGCAGGTGTATTTTCACATTAACATCCCGTACACCCAGCAGAGAATCAATGAAACATTGGCATCCACGACAAGATGGGCGCCTACGGCACGATGCAGACGCATGTACTTCATGAACTACAGTATGAGTGAAGCAGCTTTTATCAAGAAACACCACAAACAGTTACGTAACATGACGTGATGATCAATATCCTTTTTGTCAAATCAGAGCCCTTCATTTCAATACTGACTTCTGATTCGCTAAAAGTCCTGCGGTCATGACGTCCCGCTCTCGTCGAGCTGTGCTGTCGCTCACGACGCGCTTCTGCCTTCCTCATGAGGGCATGACGACGTTAGATTACCTCAGTAGGTACGGCTCCATGCTCCTCTGCGCCTTGCACACCCAACCATGTAGTTTTCATCCCCAGAAACCCTCTAGAAGCCATTCTAATCAGCCATTTTGTATCTTTTACTCTATCCAGTGGTTCTGCAGTGCTGTTGCAAGCGTCTTCGGGCTCTTCCGCGGCCAATTCTCTGTCTGTAGTCACGTGCCAACACGTAGCGTGTCCCTGGCTTTTCCTCAGTACTTTGCAGCCACGTGGGACTGGTTGCAGTTCGTGAATGAAGACTTTGTCAAGCACTCTCTTCAGCTACTGGCAGTGGATGAAGCAGCTCTTAAAGGACCTTCAGACGCTGTGCATAAGAGACCTGAAGTGCTGCTGGAGCTACCTTTGGCTCCTCAGGTTCACGCGCACGAAGAGAGGGACCTGGCACTGCTGACACTGGATGCTAAATCTGTCAAGGACTGGAAACAAGCGGCGTATACGTTAGGACTTGAGCCTTTGAAACTGCGGAAGGAAGAGTGTGAGGAAGGAGAAGAACTGTTTTACTCTGGCCATAGACAGTTTACGGATGGAGAGGAGGAAGGTTTTCAGGTCCCAACGGCTGTTGGAGGGCACTTTGTCGGTCGAAGCAAGAGTGGCCAAGAGTTTGCATGGAGCCAGGAGTTGCTGGAAGAAGGAATGTGTGGAGGTGCAGTTGTTGGGGCCACTGGGGAGTGCGTTGGTATTGTGGAAGGAATCGTACCCCGAATACTCTCGATAGTGGGGATGTTGAACCGCCTAGCCATGATCGCGAAGCACACGCGGCGTGGCAGATGCGCCAAGCTTTGGCAGGCCATGTTGCCTTCGTCCCATCGGCGGACGTGCGCACATTTATAGAGGAGCCTGAAAATCTCATCCTCACCGGAATGGACTTACCTCCGGCAATGTGAAAGTGCTATCGAGTTGAAACGTGTGGATAATACACTAGATTAGATAAAGTCTGATGGCGAGGCAATGCATTCAAGTGAATGGAGGAATCTACCCGTTGCAAACGATGCTTGCTTAGGTGACAGCCATTTTGTTCGCAAATGCAGAGCAGGCAACTGCCAGTGCCTGAATAGGAGCCATTGGTGCTGCGTAATCCAGAGTGAAGCGCGTTTTCGACACTTTCCCGAAGCGCAAAACCGTGATCTCCTCCTCCTCACCGTTGTCATTGGTTTCGATTGCCACCAGCAGGAAGTTCTTCTTGGATGCAACTTTGACACGGCCTTGGAAATTAAGTGTCCACGCTCCCAGCTCCTCATTCCACGACGGCTGTTTGGTCTCGAATACCAGCAAGTCTTTCTGGTACTCGTTCTGTTCCACTGCACCGTAAGCGATTTGCCCCATCGAGGCTGTGCGACTACCTTTCATCCGTGCCTGTCGAATACGCATAGCACGCGCTTGATTTTCAACGTCGTCATCGTCCAACCAGCTGAGCGCTTCATCCGCAGCCAAACCAAAACGCTCGTCGAGTTCGTCCAACGTGAAGCTTTTCAGGCGTTCGGTGAGAGGCACACGACGTGATTGCTGAAGTCGATTGTAGCGATCGGAAAGGCTCGCACTAGGACCTGAACGTGTGCTGTGCGTATTGAAGACCGCGCCATCGCTACCCATTCCCGAGCGCTGCTGGCTGAGTGCAACTCGCTTGTGTTGACAAGCATCTTGGTCATCATCAGCTTGGTCAAGCTGGGTATGCTTGGAAACCACGCATTTCAGGGAATTCGGCACTCGACCGAGGACGTTAGCAGAGTACACCAGGAACGCGAGCTCGTTGTCGTACTGCTGGCCAGAGTGGGTGTGATGATCGAACAATGTAAACTCTGTGCCCAGGAAACTGGGTTCGAGACGGCCCAAATAGACGGCAGAATCCTCACTCTGCGGCAACTCACGCATGGTACGAAGGTGCGAGTCCCGAAGTGTGTGAAAATGAACGGCCCGGACCCATCGCTAGCACAGGAAGCTGATAGCAAGAATTCACCTGTTTCCTCGCGGTGGAAGTTCAACGCAGTCACAAACTCCCCCTCAGTCGCTCGATGCATCCGTTTACCAGCTCATGGGCGGCAGCACCTTCAACGTGCGGCGGTGGTAGGTAGAATCGCTGCTTGTGCTGATTGATGAAAGCTCGCGCCTGCACAAGATCTTTGTCGCTTGCGTAAATGCTCAAGTCTCCAGCTGCTTCGAGAGACTTGAAGTGAAGTGTATGACGGGATTTACCAGCAGCACGAAGCGCTTCTAAAGTCTCCTGGAAGTCCATCTCGAGGCATGACGCGCCATTGATCGCAGTTAGGACGTCTCCTACGCGAATGAGCCCACAACGCTTAGCTGGACCTTCGTCACCTGCTGCGTTAATGGACCGGAATCCTTTCACCACAGCCTGTCGTCCGTACCAATCCGTCTCAAGGTCGAGCCCCACAGGACCGTGGTCAAAGGTGACGTCGTAAGAATCATAGTTTCTTCTGGGAGCTGGGTTCACCGTATTGTTGCGCGGTGATGACGAAGGACTTGCAATTGAGAGCAGGCGGGTTAGCAGCGTCGCTGCGAATCCACTGCTCTCACCACTTCTCGTGTTTGAAAGAGACAGTCGAGGTGAAGCAGCATGGGTCGGAGTATTGTTACGAATGTCCATCGAAGTCAAATTCCAACTTGGGCTGGGAGCATAACGATCGCGACTGTCATTTGCAAGCTTTAAATTGTGCTTGCCGGCATGGTCAGACTCGGAATGATTGAGACGGTCATCACCTTCATTTTCGACCTGCTTGTGCTCCTGTTCACGTAGTAAGAAGGTGACGAATTCACCCCAGTCCTCGTCCTCATCGGGACCATCTAGAGCCACCACTTTGAGGGAGGCAGCAGCGATAGCCGAAGCAGAGGCTCCTTCATCACCGTCGAAATAGCTGCAGGCGGTTGGCGTCAGTAGCGAGTTCCCGAGCCACGGATCAGCAGCTCGCGCAATATTCAGCGGCGATAGCGGGTCGAGTTCACTCACAGCTTTGGGGGTGAGTGGCTGTGTCCCGGCTGAGCGACCGGAAGTCGACAAAGGCTCTCGACGTTCTTCCTTCTTGGAGCTTGGTTTGCCAACAGAGGAGGGACTCGATGGGTTTGACTTGAGCTTCAGTCCGTCTCCAAGCTGCTGATGGTTCTGCTGAAAGTTTGCGGTCGAGTCGAGCGTGAAGAACGACATGCAGGGCGCAGGTGGAAGTTGGTGAGGCTTCGAGTGCAGCGGTTTTCACAGTGGAGACGTCGGTGCATGGCCGACCACCTATTTGCGGCGCTCCATGAACTTCAGGCATTGTGGTCATAAGAAACGTCTGACACGCTCAATTCCGACGCATGGCCATCAGGAATAAACACGGAGGTGATGATGAAAGTCAGGTCCATTCCCACGACATCCCACTCAGGGCAGACAGTCAACAGTTGACTCACCTGTGGTGCCGCAACCAGTCGATCGAGTGTCAACATGAGCGCATTATTGTCATGGCAGGAGCGTCTTGTTCCCACCAGCCTCGACATTGTGACCAAGAGGTTCGTATGTGGCGTATCACCTTCATGCAAAGCGGATATCCAGCTGCTATCACGTGCGGTGCATTATCATTATTCGGCCAAGGCTTTCTGTAGATCAATCTGCCGGTGATGGGCTCGCAACACGAACTTCGTATCCACTCCTCACTTGCGACCGTCGCTGACGAATAGCTCACTTCCGAATCCGACGCCTTCTAGTCCACACGTACCGAATGGCTCCCCAGGACCGAGATGATGAGGACCAAGCCAAGTCCGACGCCCTCAATGGAATCCGACCATCGTGGATGGACCACGGTCCAGCTGCAATGCACGACTTCGTGGCCACTCGACTGGAACGAGCTCTGGGGAGAGCTCTACCGCACATGGAAATTCGGTTCGAAAACCTGTCGGTGGCTGCCGATGTGCCGGTGGTGGAGAGATCAAGTGGACTCCCGACACTCTGGAACTCCGTCCTCATGGCGGTGTCCAGTATTGGGCGCAAGAAGCACGTTGAGCGCAAGGAGATCCTCAAGCATGTCACCGGCAGCTTCAAGCCAGGGACGATGACGCTGGTTCTTGGACAACCAGGGTCCGGCAAGTCGTCGCTCATGAAGGTGCTCAGTGGTCGGCTCCCAATGTCCAAGAACGTGAGCGTCACGGGTGATATCACCTACAACGGCCAACCACAACATGAGATCAAGGATCGACTACCACAGTTCGTGGCGTACGTCACTCAACGTGACATACACTTTGCTGTGCTCACAGTGAAGGAGACACTTGAGTTCGCCCATAAGTTCTGCGGTGGGGAGTTGATTCGTCGAGGAGACGAACTACTTACTCAAGGGACGGAAGAGGAGAACGCTGAGGCGTTAGGTGTAGCGAAGGACATGTTTGAACACTATCCTGACATTGTGATCCAGCAGCTTGGACTGCAGGATTGCCAGGACACCATTGTGGGCGACGCATTAATGCGTGGTATCTCTGGTGGGGAACGCAAGCGCGTGACCACCGGAGAGATGGAGTTTGGTATGAAGTACGTTACACTGATGGACGAGATCAGCACGGGACTTGACAGTGCTGCCACATTTGACATCATCAGCACTCAACGCAGCGTCGCACGGAAATTCAACAAGACCGTAGTGATTGCACTGCTGCAGCCGGCACCAGAAGTCGTGGCACTCTTTGACGACATATTGATCCTTAATGCTGGAGAAGTAATGTACCATGGTCCTGTGGTGGAGGTGGTTCCGTACTTTGGCGCTCTAGGTTTTGAATGCCCAACTGGTCGTGACATGGCCGACTATCTCATGGACCTGGGCACAAAACAGCAGTATCAGTACCAAGTGAAGTTGGCCGAGACCAACCACAGCCCCCACGAGAGCCAAGCGAGTTTGCCCGAGTATTCCGAGAATCTCATATCTTTCAAGCGAATTTGCGGGCTTTGAGTGAACCTCTTCATCCAGCTTTGCTAGAGCACGTGGACCAGCACATGACGCCCATGCCTGAGTTTCACCAGTCGTTTTGGCGGAATACTACAACGTTATTGCGCCGACAGATACTCATCACAATACGCAATAAGCCGTACATCTTCGGGCGCGGGATCATGATCACAGTGATGGGGCTGCTGTACGCTACGTCATTTTATCAGTTTGACCCCACGGAGATCCAAGTTGTCATTGGGATCATCTTTGCTGCTTCGTTGTTCCTGTCGCTGGGTCAAGCTTCGCAGCTTCCGACTTTCATTGCGGCGCGAGAAATCTTCTACAAGCAGCGCGGCGCCAACTTTTCCGTACGTCATCCTACGTCCTGGCAAGCTCGGTGAGTCAGTTACCATTGTGCGTGGCCGAGACCCTGATCTTCGGCAACCTCGTGTACTGGATGTGCGGCTTTGTGTCACATGCAAGTGAATACTTCCTCTTTCTGCTTGTGCTCTTCCTGACCAATGTAAGTCTGGGGTCGTTCTACTTTGCCCTCACGGCGGCATCTTCAGACATCAACATCGCTACACCGATTTCCATGGCCGCCACTCTCATTTTTATTATCTTTGCAGGCTTCATCATCACTGAAAGTCAAATCCCGAAGTACTTCATTTGGATCTACTGGATAACCCCGGTATCTTGGACTCTACGCGCTCTGGCAGTCATCGAATATCGTTCAGCAGACTTGGATGTGTGTGTTTATGGAAGTACCGACTATTGCAAGGACTTTGGTGGTTTACGGATGGGTGAATACTATCTCCAGTTGTTCGACTTCAAGACAGAACGGACCTGGATCGTGTATTGCATGGTTTATATGGTCGCTTTCTACGTCGGCTGCATGACACTCGGATATTTCTCACTTGAGTATTTGCGTTACGAGGCGCCAGAAAATGTGGGAATGACGGACAAGTCTGCTGAAGAAGACGTGTCGACAAACTGGATCGCAGATGAAAGGCTTGAATCGGAATACGTGCTTGCGAGTACGCCGAAGGCATTGTCGAAGTCAAGAGCAGAGTCCATTCTAGAAGTGGTACAGCCTCCTACAGCCTTCACACCGGTGACCGTGGCTTTCAAAGATCTGCATTACTCGGTTCCGAAGCCTTCGAACCCGAAAGAGTCCATCGAACTCCTTAAAGGTATCAGCGGATATGCGTTGCCTGGTCAAATGACGGCGCTCATGGGTGCATCCGGGGCAGGCAAGACGACATTGATGGACGTTATTGCTAACAGGAAAACTGGAGGCTCTGTTTCGGGTCAAATCTTGCTGAATGGATACGAAGCAAACGATTTGGCTATCAGACGATGTACAGGATATTGCGAGCAAATGGACATGCATTCAGAAGCAGCAACAGTTCGTGAAGCTCTCACATTCAGTGCCTTCTTACGACAAGATAGTGGGGTCCCAGATCGTGCCAAGTACGACTCGGTGAACGAAAGCTTGACACTGCTGGACATGTGGGATATCGCAGACCAGATCATTCGTGGCACCTCGACGGAGCAGTTGAAGCGTTTGACGATTGGTGTGGAATTGGCAGCTCAGCCTAGTGTGTTGTTCCTGGACGAGCCCACTAGTGGTCTGGATGCTCGTTCCGCCAAAGTTATCATGGATGGCGTTCGCAAGGTGGCTGACTCGGGACGCACCATCGTGTGTACGATCCACCAGCCGTCCATGGAAGTGTTTTTCCTCTTTGATAGTTTGCTGCTCCTCAAGCGTGGTGGCGAGACCGTGTTCTTCGGTGACTTGGGTCACAAATGTAAGCACCTGGTGGAGTACTTCGAGGGTTTGCCTGGTATCTCTCCGCTGCCGCCCAAGTACAACCCTGCTACATGGATGCTTGAGTGCATTGGCGCCGGTGTGTCGAACAACTCGGCTGACGGCATGGACTTCGTATCGACGTTCGAGGCCAGTGAACAAAAGCAAAAATTGGACCACGCGTTGGACTGCGAAGGAATTGGTATGCCATCAGCAAGCACTCCGGAATTGTTGTTTGCCAGAAAGCGCGCTGCTGCTTCGGTGACTCAAATGCGATTCCTCGTGAAGCGCTTTTGGACATGTACTGGCGTTCTCCAACGTACAACCTCACACGCGTGGGAATGTCAGTGTTCCTGGCGCTACTGTTCGGTGTGACCTTCACGCAAGCGGAATACGACACGTACCAGGGTCTGAACTCGGGTATGGGCATGCTCTTCATGGCGACGCTCTTCAACGGTATGATCTCGTTCCAGTGTGTGCTGTCAGTGTCATCAGCGGACCGACCAGCGTTCTACCGGGAGCGTGCGACACAGACATACAATGCCTTCTGGTACTTCGTGGGCTCGACAATCGTGGAGATCCCGTACGTCTTCGGCAGTGCGTTCGTGTTCACTGCCATTTTCTTCCCGATGGTGCAGTTCACAGGCTTCGACACATTCCTACTGTACTGGGTGAACACATCTTTCCTGATCCTGATGTTGACGTACATGGGTCAAATGTTTGTGTACGCTCTTCCAAGCGAAGAGGTGGCAGCCATCATCGGTGTGCTGGTCAACTCCATTTTCTTCTTGTTTATGGGCTTCAGTCCGCCAGCAAACCTCATCCCGTCTGGTTACAAATGGCTTTACACCATCACACCACAGCGGTTTTCGCTCGCGATCCTCGGTGCGCTTGTGTTTGCCGATTGTCCGGAGGAACCAGTCTATGACGAAGCCACAGAAACGTGGAGCAATGTTCGTTCTGAACTTGGCTGTCAGCCTCTGGAGAACGCACCAGTCAGAACAGGCGCTGTCACTGTCAAGCAGTTTACAGAAGACGTATTTGGCATGAAGCACAACGAGATCTGGACGAATTTCGCCATCGTTCTGGGCTACGTCGTCTTGTTTCGCATCCTGGCCTTGTTAGCGCTTCGGTTCATCAACAGCCAGAAGCGTTAGGTCGACCCCAACCAGAAACGAAGAACACGTAGTGTGCAGTGACGATGTTTGTTACAGCGACGAATAATTCTGCACCATAGCACATGAATAGCTTAGGACAGCATTGGCTTTACGAGCTGTCCTACGTCGCCCTCTCGTAATGGGGCCAACAATAATCAAAAGAATCCAACTTCCTGGCAGCCCAACGTTTTGGCGTACAGGTTCTGCAGCTCGCGAAGAACGCCACATCTGCCTCCTACGTCCCGATTCTCAACTCCAACGTTTGTTTGTCCTTCCAATGAAAACCTTCTACATAGCGTGAGTCCACGAGACCTTCGGCCTTCTGGACCACTGCGTTGCACGCAATGTAGAGATCACGCCACGTCTTAGTGTTGCCGATGAAGAGCCGTCCCGTTGTACTCTCGTCAGCCCAACGCGAGTAGTAAAGCCACTTGGCGCTCGGATAGTCGTGCTTTTAGAGAAGTCCGTCCCGTTGATGGACCAGTTGACAAAGAGCCCAAGCCTCTCTTTCACACGGAAGTGTCGAGCGATCTCTCCATCCAAGTCATCGCCTTCAGTCGGACGATCGTCTGGAAGGACGACTGCTGCAAGTTTGGGCCGAGCGGACTTCACATATGACGTCATGACCCCAGCCACGACGTGCGCCACACCAGAATCGAAGCGAGGAGCATAGCTGGGAAGATGTTGCCGACGCGTTCCGTGGGCGGCAAAGGAGGCGCAGACTTCATTTCCTCGAGCTCTTCGATAGTTCCATCTTCGTCCAGTCGAGCCCATTGTCCTGTCAATTGCTGCGTAGAGTGAACGTCCAATAAAGTAGCAGGAAAGGCTTTCAGCAGTGTGGCGTTCTCCTCGTAGATTTTCTTCTTCAAGTCGTGGATGGACGCGTCGGCGCTGATGGTGACGGTGAAGGGACGTCCGACGATGCCGCTGACGACACACACGAGGGTGCGGTCATCGTTTCGTACCACTTTGCTGCGCTTGGGAGGGAGATAGAGGGTTGAAGTCCCTCGTCGTGAACTGCTTGTCGCTTGCTAGGCATGTTGCCGACTGAGCATCTTGAAAGGCAACAACTTGGACG
Organism: Phytophthora boehmeriae; assembly: GCA_011947355.1. NCBI lineage: Eukaryota > Oomycota > Peronosporomycetes > Peronosporales > Peronosporaceae > Phytophthora > Phytophthora boehmeriae. The sequence goes on along the minus strand of JAAVTJ010000148.1, from coordinate 283,364 downwards.
GGGCACATTCGCGCAACACCATGTTGAAGTGTGTCATTACGACGGCCAATCAGCATTCGCCAAATCTAACGACAATCCACATTCGCGCAACACCAAGTTGAAGTTACACGATACTATTGCCAACCTATCGGTATGATACGCGCAGCAAAGCGTGCTCTGCGCTCGGCTACCAGCCTTTAAAGAACGCACATGTGAGGACAGGCAGATAGCACGCAAGCCGAATCATCATTTGAGCCTCCATTATTTTGTTTTCCATCCTGTTTCTGCTGGCGCTTCGGTTTATCAAGAGCCACGATAATGTGGTGGAAAAACTTGACCCCAACTGAGATTGAATTCCTGCGTAGGAACGGTGATGTTTAGACAACGCCCAATTATTCGCGAGTATCAAAGAGTGTAATATTCTCGTTCCCACGAGTCGTGACTCACGACGCCGCTCTTCATATCGATATCGCTAACTTTACCTGATAACCAATTGCATACTTCCCACCTGCTCGCTACGAATTGAATGGTAAGCCAACAATACGTACACAGCAAGCATATAGAGCTTCCTGGCAAGACAAGCAAGCCAACGTTACGGTGTGCAGTTGCTGCAGCTCGCAGAAGACCCGTCCCGTTGTTCTTTCGGCATCCCAACGCGAGTAATGAAGCCACTTGGCTCCATGGTAGTCGTTTATTTTGTGAAGTCTGTGCTGCCAATCGACCAGAACATAAAGAGCCCAAGCCTCTCCTGGACTCGATCGAATCGTCTGATCTTTCCATCCTAATAGTCGTCTTCGGCTGCTGATCATCTGGAAGGACAATCGCTGCAACCTTCGCCCGAACGGACGTAGCACGTGGTGTAGTAACCTCAGCACCAACGTGTACTACCCCAGAGTCAAAGGAAGGGACTGTAGCAGGGAAGATGCTGCCGACGCGTTCGACGGGACAATGGGGACGCAGAGTCGAATCCCTCGAGGCTCTCCGCGTACTTTTCTGCATCCAGTCGGGCCCATTGTCCCGTCAGTTGCTTCGTAGAGTAAACGTCGAGTGTGGCAGGAGCACAGTCTTGCAGCTTGGCAATCTTTTCCTTAAGACGTTTCTCCTTCAAGTCGCAGATGGAGGAGTCGGCGCTGATGGTGACGGTGAAGGGACGTCCGATGATGCCTCTGACAGAGCAACAGGACACCTTCGTCTTGGACTTGTTGTCGCTTACGGGAGAATGCCGTTAATCCGACTTTAATTATGCGCTTTTTATGACCATTCATGTCAAAAAGCGACTTTACGACTTTAATACCGGTTTTTATGACACAAAATGTTTGCTTCATTTTGAAATTTATCTCGTTTTTCTGACGATGATATGGTAATATTCAATGGCTACAAAATATTTAGTGGACCAGAGCACCACAAACTTGTTGTCTGACTTAGGCATTTTTCCTTCCCCCAGAAACGTCGACCACACCGCAATGGAAGAAGATTTGTGCAGCGGAAGCACACCAGCACAACGGACAGCCAACAAAGTTCTACTGGCAACGGAGCTTCTTCGCTCACGTGCTGCCGAGCTATCCGTCATCGAGGACAAGATGAATGAGCTCTTAGGGTATGTTCGTAATATTGAAGCTGTCCATTGCGAGCTGGAAGACTTGCTCGCCCAGGAAAAAGCATACACCCGAGAGATCGCGTCTTCACTTTCTACCAGCGAGGCCATTGATGATGCTTACGTAACGTCATTTTCAGTGTTGCTTGAGCAATGCTGCAAATTACTGTGCGATCAATAGGTAAGTGCGACTCATCAGGTTGATACAACGAAACCTAACTATTAGATTTGCTATGGTTGTTCAATTTTCATAGGTTGCGATACAGCAACCATGACTAGGCTGATTGTACACAGCTCGAGCACATCCAACAGATCTGCGTAGCTCAATTGAAGAACAAGTTAGCGCTGACCTAAAGTCGCTAAAGTCACTCGTAATGAAGTACAAGTCAATGCTGCCTTAAAGTTGCTAAAGTAGCGCACAAGTGTAGTGGAAGCAAGAGCCACAAATAAGTAAAGGAGAATGTGTGTTTAATGCAGATACACATATACTTTGCTAGAGCTGTCGTGTATTGTAGCAGAACGTACTTCAAACTACGCGCTAGTCTTTTCTGCAAATGCCCTTTTCAGCATGATGTCAGTTGACTGCACAGTTTTTTGTCAATGTTGTGCACAAAATGAGCCTCTGAGTTGTACATGACCATCCATAGCAACCTCAAGCGCATTACTTTCACTGTGTCTTGAGTAACAACGCCATGATTGTCTTGTATATCATCCTTTACAGCAAGATACACCTGATTAAGCACCATAACTCCACAACTGGCACTGTCTGGCTGTCTTGGATAGTTTATCCAAGTCGGATACTCCGTAGGAAATAGACCATCACCCGACTCAGCATGCCAACTTTCTAGAAAAGGCTTGAAGCGACTACTCCATAGATCTTCCATAGCATTTTGATAGAGATTCTTTTTAAAGAATCGTAGTACTGCACCGCCATCGTACGCAAACCCGCGCTATTTAGTTTCACGATGATGACTGTCCAATGAACGTTGTTGTGATTAACCGGCAGAATCACCATTCTTAGATCGCGAAATTGTTGCTTTTGCTTCCGCTTCGGGGACCCCACTTTTACAACTTGCGGCGATATGACTCTGACCCCCAACATTTTGTACACAATGGCTTCGATTCCATAGACCACTGCAGCATCGTTTAACCAACCACTGCCTGCGATGTTCCCAACGACATCGCAAAACTTGATATCAGAGTACGTGGAGGGAAGTCGGTACGTACTATTCAAGCATGCTGTTTCATATTTGCATATGACATCACGTGCAAGTGTTCCGGTTGATAACTTCATGTTCGTATTTTTTGTGGCGCTTGGCAGGCTGACTTCATCCGAGAAAAGTGCTGCAGGTTCTGAACTAATCAAACCCCAATTTTGGCTCAACCATTTAAGGTCTTCTTTCCATTCTCTCGCTAGTCGCTTAGCCATATAAAAGACTGACATAGCTGTCACACAGGTTCTACAGTGACAACAGGAAACAAATACACAAAAATGTCAGCTACTTCGTGACTTTAGCGACTTTGTAACTTTAGCGACTTTGTGACTTTAGCGACTATATGACATTAGGACGTTAGGAAATCAGTCAGTGACTTACCTTGAGAACCTCGCACGATCTCCTTTAAACTTCACTGTCAGCTCGGTCTGGGACTCTATCTCTTGTGAATAAATCGCGTCATCGTCGTCACGTTTCCTCTGACTTGCTGTTTCTAGCTCATGTGCATCCATCGCAGCAGTAAATGCTATCACCAAATCCTCAGGAATGATATACGAAGCCATACACAGACGCGCTTTTTCCACCGGCATTTCGTCTACGTCCGGAGATCGGCCACGCAAACAGGACTCATCCATGATGACTGGATATTTCTGTAAGATGTCATTCACGTCTCGTAGAGGGCTGGTATTGAATGACCATATTGACACATCCAAAATTGTATGAGTTAATCCTTTAGGATAACTCACACAAGTGTAGCGTGGCTTTGATGCTTGCCCTGCCCAGTACTTGACTTTCTCTTTACGCAACCTTCCTTTTTCGACGGGCATTGGCAAATTAATCAAGTCAACTTGTTTTTGTGTGGACGGGGTATCTTCCGTATCGTCACCTCCCGACTCCGACATCAAACCACGCTCAGCATCAAGCATATCTTGCGTGCTTTCCGAAAAATGTAGGTCAGGCAGGGAAATCTGCGACGAAGGTATGCGAGTTGCATAATCCAAATCACTATCAACATCAACATCCACATCCACATTCCTATCATCGTCCAATTCTTCAAAACGCTTTCATGCGTTGGGGCTTCATGGCTCGCTAGAAATCCGGAGTCAAAATCTACTACAATAGTAGAAATATCCACTGGTTGGATGTTTCCACAGTCGCTGTCGCTTTCACTTTCAGAATCACTGCTTTCATCTGGTTCTGTTGTCGTATCGGATTGGGGAGCAATTTCCAGAATTGTTTCACGAACAATCCCTTCCAATTTTTCTAGCGCATTGTAGAAATTTGTGCTTGACAGGCTCTGCAAATGCTTCACCACAGGATCAAACACAGCCCTCGCATAGTTGTGCTTTTCCCTAGCAGACAGCACCATTGCTCTACCCTTTTCACCGCGCCGCAGTCTAATAAATTCCACTCCCTCATGCGAAGATTTCATGTGCATACGGTCACTTAAAGTCGATAAAGTCGGTGACTTCAACGACTTTGTACGATACTTTTGTTTTGAGTTCACAACTTGACGTACATTTTTAACACTCTGCTCCAATCTATCGCATGTTTCCAACGCGAGTTGAATGTTCCAACGTTTCTTCAGTGCCATGGGAGGCAGCGACTTAAACCCTTTTTGTTCACGAGCTACTAACATCATGTGCTGACAGGGCAGCTCCTGACTGCAGTAAAAAGACAGGTACAAGTCCAATCGACGTCGTTGCAAACCAATGTACATCCACCCAAAGTCACTTTCCAATCGCAAGATCTTGGGACATGTATCACAGAAGCTTTGGTTTTGTTCCACATAGAACGATCCCACTGAATTCGAATTCGTGATAACACGTAATCGCTTACCAATCCAGATATTCGCCGCAGGAATGGAGGGATTGTCGCTGGTTGCCTCGAAATGCGCCCGTGACGTCGAAACGACTGTGTAACTTGTGTGAGCACGTTACTTTGATGCGACAGAATGGTAGAAACGGCTGCGTCGATCCCTGTCTTCTTGCCCAGCAGCAACTTTAGCTGATTCCAATTTGTCTCGATCCGGTTTGTTGTGGTATTTCCTGCAGAAAATACCTTGCCTCTTTCGTGGTTTGACCACTGAGGCACATACTTTAACCACTGCTTGTCAAAGTAGGCTTTCATTTCGGAGTGACCGTGCGTTTCGCAATAGGTACTGAACTCCTCATAAACCTTGCTGAATCTACGAGAAGTAGTACTTCATGAATAGTTAGTGTCTGGTCAACGTCATAAACTAATAAAGTCATAAAGTCATAAAGTCACAAAGTTAAACTGTACCTGTAGAGCATATCCGCGAAAAACTTCTGTACGCAATCTCGCTCAGTAAGCTTCAAGTTAAAGCGCGTATTAACTAGCTTCCTCCAGTAGCTGATCGCATGGAATTGGCACAACAGAACTACCGCGGATGGGAAGCACTTCTTAAGTACACGCCATTCCACAAAATCTTTGTCGATGACGAACGACTTGATGTCTTCCCATTCCGGATTTTTTGCTTGAAGTACTCCAAAATTGTTTCCACCGTATCCGCCCTCTGATTCAACGACAAAAATCTAGAACCGGAACACCTCGGCCTGATGCGGTTGTTGCAATAAGTGAACCTGTCACGCAGATACACAATTAGACAGGGTATCAGCAACTTCATAATAAATGCATGTCGTACCGAGATGAAAACCCAAATTGTTAGTAGCGTGTGTCCAATCCATGTTTAGGTTTTCTCCCCACTGCGTGAAGCATTGTTTTTGGGCAGGTGTTTGCATCACGATTCCAGTAGTGACATCTAACTCATCTTGTATGAGAAGAATATCTACTCCTTCGACTTGAGCAAGGCTATCGAGAAGCTCTTTCAGCCGGTCTTGTGCGGATCCGTAGTTGTTGAGTCTTGCCAGCAAGTTTTTTGTTTGTTGAGTCGTAACTGACCCACCTATTAAAACGAAACGATGATATTAAGCAAACTCAAATTACCACATGCATCCACCAATCGTACCCAGCTCTCCGGATAGGTAACCCCGAATCTCCTTCACTGGCGTATTTGTCCTCGCCAATAATGCAACTTGATCAACAACAGGACCTTCCGTGGGTAATTGGCGCACACTGTCGCCACCATATGGAGGCGGATGGTTGTGTGTTCGCCATTCGTCAAAAATCACAACGCGCCACTTAGTTACTCCGTCATCGCTAGACACGTCCATAAGCTCCGCAGAAAATTGAGCTTTGCAACCCGTATAGCTAAGAGGAGTGTTTCGTAACCCCTTGCTTCTTGATGGCTGCAAAATGCTACATGGACAGCGGAAGGTCCTAAATGCAAACTCAAAAGTAGTTGGCAGCTCACCACGTTTAGACCTACGCCACACACACATATTAATAAAAATTAACATTCACATATTATAAAAAAATTAGCATTCATGTCGTGAGTTGTCTGGGTTTGTAAGCTTACCGGTTGTACGCTTGCGTTGACATCGAGTCGCGGACGCGATAAACGTAGCCAGTTTCTTTCTGGTACGCTTTTACCACGCGCTGTAAACTTCCCCACGACTTGTAGAGCTTACGCTGCACAACCGGCACTTGCATCTTAATGTGCCGGTGTGCAGCTATAATAGCCAGCCTCTCTGTCGATGTCTCCGACGCTCGGTCGCGTGGTTCTCTTTCGGCCAGGAACTGCAATGAAGGTGGGCAATCTTCATCCGAGGTAAGCTCTATAGTGTCACCACGTGCATCACGGTGCGCAGAAGAACCTCTAACATGTTTCCTTTTCATCCCTAACATTAGATGAAGTCACAAAATGACTTTAAGGTCAGTACCATCCTGAATTTTCTTGTAGGATTTCCAAGGCCGTACCTGTTTCCACGGTACGCTCAACTGAGGGGCGGAAAGCTCCACATCGCGCTCTACTACAGTCTCCGAGACACCTGAAGCCATCAACAACCGTGATAACTATCCCATTTGTAATAGATCACAAAGACTCGAGACCAAATCTTACCTGTATCATTGACGGACGAGCCTTCCTGCGATATTTCTTGGAGCGTTTGACGTGGCGATCGTTGTCCTTCGTCGACTACAAGTGATGTTTAAAGTAGAATGTCCAAAGGTTTAATGAAATCAATACGTATACATACCACAATAATATCCCCAATAAGTTATCAAACGTGCCTTCTGTCTCCTTCGACGATGTGTCCAACAGCGTTATGGACTTCTGCGACGACTTTCGCGACTTTGGTGACTTTGATGACTTGGGTGACTTTTGCGACTTTGGTGACTCTGTTGACTTTGGTGACTTTGTCGACTTTGGTGAGTTTGTTGACTTTGGTGAGTTTACCGATTTCGCTGTCGATTTCTTCGACAACTCCGACGATTTGCCCCTCGTTATTTCACGGCGTTGCGTCTTTGGTTTTCGCTGTTTCTTTTTCGGAGCTACAAATATTCGATACAACATAAGACAAGCATATAAATGTAAACGCACAGTAAGAAAATGACCACAAACACTTACGTTCTGCATCGCTTAGTAGCTCTTCAGCCTCAGAGTCCGCCTGTACATCCTCTTCAGCATCGAAATCCTCGTCGCTCTCTTGATCGGGGCCCATGTCGCCTGGAAAATACTCCTGCCGTGGCTTTGGGTTGGTTGCGCTCCTCAAACTCTGCTTTCTACCTGTCGCACACCACCAAATCACACTTGTTATTACGCCTAGCCTGTCATTTCACGCATCACATACTCTCTAGCGCACCTTCCATCGCTCACAGCACAAATGCGATCGTCAGCCGCTGCTACCCGCCTGTTGCGTCGTGCTTTTCAAACTGACCAGTTTGAACCCCCTCTCCAAACAGATATTTTGCCTCTTCAAAACGATATTGTGCCTCTGCAAACAGATTTTGGTCTCTTCAAACGTATACTACCGATAACGAACCGGTATTTTTGAAATTAATAGAATACGGTATTTTACTTTTATCTGCGGTGGTGTGGATGACTTTATCACTTTAATAGACATAAAAGCGCATAATTAAAGTCGGATTAACCACTTTGCTTACGGGACATTCGCGCAACATCACATTGAAGTGAGTCATTACAGCCCGTAACCCATAACCTTCTCTGGTGCTACAAGGTTACACTATGACGTTCGAGGAAGCAAGTCGGGAATGGCATGCGCTGCTTCGCGACGTCGGGGAGTCTTTCGTTGCCCTCCACTTGGACGCTGCCTTCCGATTGGCTGTGGCGCTCTATTGCCAAGACGAGAGCGACGCCGAAGCCGCGACTGAAAGTGTAGCCAAGGCTGATCAAAGGGGCCTTTTAGCTCTATCTGGAGTGCTCCGACGCTTGATAGAGGTGGCAGTTCGAGACCATTCGACGTTCTTGTTGCCTTCAGTGGGGCCCAGAACGTCAGCTATTGAGTCATCGACCCACAAGACTCAGACTGCGAGACAAACAGCGCAGATTCAGAGTCTTCCTGACGCTTTTCAGGTGAAATTCCGTCAGTTGCTGGAGCAGAATTGGAGCAAGTTGACGGACGCTTCTTCGACGACCTTTTCACTGCCGAGAGTGCAGCAATTGGACTGGAAAGTGGCAGAAGGTGGCGATGCAATCGCCAGTAAACGGATTTTGGTGAGACTGCAGACTTCTGACGGGAAAACAAGGACCATCCACGTCCCTGTGAAGCAGTTCCACCAGCTGCGATACAGCGCTGCTACTGTACTGCAAGAGATGAACCAAGTGGAAGCGCACCCTATGATGCGTCTTGCATACATGGAGCGGACCAACCGGCCGGAGGTGACTGCAACGACAAATGTGCCGTGAGGATCTCTCAGACTAGCTACGGTGGGGATCTACATGTTGACGATGCTTTAACCTGCTCAAAAACTGCACTAACCAACTAGTTCTTCATTTTCTTCTTCTTGTTGGAAAAGCACTCGCCCCATAGACACACAGTCTTGCCACGCATAATCTGTGAGAAGGCGTCGAACGTGTAAGCCTGGCGCTCACGAGCCTCTTCCTCCGTGATCTTCTTGTCGTCCACCTGCGCCTTCACAGCCGCCTTGAGCATGTCCGAAGCAGACGCCGCAATATACTCCTGGAACGGATACTTGGCGTCATCCACAGGAAGTACACGCTTCTCGGACGGAATTTGGTACGTCTCCAAGAGCAAGTGCAGCAATCTCTCCAATTGCTGCTGGGACATCGCGCGTGTGTCTGTCTCCTTTGTCTCGTCTCCTTCTGTCGACTCTGCCGTCTCCAGTGCTTCACCTGCAGGCGCGTTGGTCGCCAAGTTAAACAGAATCCGCAGTCGCTCGTCTACACCGCCCTTGACAGCCATGGAGAAGGCCACTAGCAGTGCATCCACGTCACTCTTGCGGTCAGCATCATAGTCCAGGCCCAGCAGAACACGCTCGAGGTGGTAAGCCTTGTTCACTCCTGTAGGGCAGGCCTGAGCCAGCTTGAAGCCCAAGTACTGGTCAAAGTGCTGCATTGTAGCTTTGCCCGACGGGAAGGCGCGAGCTACCCCATCGCGAATGTCTTCAAACGTAATCGGCCTGTCAATTGCAGTCGCACAACAGAATTAGTGTCGCTTTGTTACCCCTTTATCGCATAGCTCCGCTAGACGTACGTTATGCTGTTGCTGCTTCGTAGCTCCCAGGCCTCATAGGGCGAGATAACGGCGCGCTCGGCGATGGGCGTCTGCAGCGCCTCAAAGTTCTTCTTCCCGCGCTGTCCACGGTAGATGTAGAGGCCGATTCCCAGCAGAATGCCGCCCAGAGTGATGCCAGGGTTGCGACTGAACCATCCAGGCTTGTATTTGGGCTCCTCGCTCTTGTTCGAGTCGCCACTGGACGCAGATGATGCGTCTGCGGGGGTAGAAGACGCTGCTGAAGACGTGGAGAGAGCCGCAAGTCGCTGCAGACGCTGCAGCTGGTGCGGAGGCGCACGTAGTCGACGCACTTGGAGCATCATGTTGTCCTGAAGTGTGTGGTGCACAGGATTTATTGTGGAGCGCCTCAAAACTATTGGCACACCTCTGTACCAGCATACAATAGTCTATATGTAAGGATTCCTAGTTATCGTACCCAAATGAGACTCGATACAGCAAACTATTGTCTACTGTCACCGCCGTTATGATACTGCTGCAATGTTGCAAGCGACATCGGAAATCATTCGCCATTAAGGCGTCGCTAAAGGAGTTTGTCAACGAGAATGATCAAACACAGTTAGTCAGCGAACGCTGATCCACCTACCCACTTCGCTGCCAGTACAAAAGTCGTTACATGCATTGCTGGTGTTTGGGTCGACGTCACATTGACAGAAGTCCACACGGTTATGACGGGGAAGACATCGTCGTAGATAGACCACCAGCAACCATAATATTGTATATGGCATTATGCATTGCGCGACGTTGTCCCGTCAACAGATTAGGCTCACGCAATCTGCACTGACGACCCATACAAGACGCAAGATTAAAATATTCCGCGTCATCACGTGGACCTCCTTGTTGATGCCGGCACCTCTAGTATACTATCATTTGCCTCGAGGATTTAATACTTCGGCCCGTGTACGTGATTGCGACCGGTCAGTTACAAAGTCGCCTGGTCGTAGTCACCATGACGAAGATTCACAGCTTTAACATTCGCGACTCTACAAGCCACAGCGACAATTGGTCCGAGATGAGCAATACAACTTCTCAACGCCTGGTGCCCCCTCTACAAGCGCTGGTGTCCCGCCAAGACAAGCTCGCAGTCCCCGCCAACGGAAGCTACTCGCCCAGACGATCCGCTCCATCATACACACGGAAGCGCGATGCGTCAGTGATGGCCGACTCACAGACTGAGCTTATATCGGCGTTGGTGCCTCTGACGCAGCTCATCGAGGCTTCCAAGACCGCGACGTCGCCTGCATCTGTAGATGCCGCACAGAAGACGTTGAGCCCTCCTGTCAAAGACAAGCCCAAGCGCAGACGTATTCGAAAAAGACGGAGAGGCGTCGGGAGCAGTGTCGAAACAATCAAGCGCGCTATCGTAACCGGCAGCGTGGAATGGTGAACGACCTAGAAGAAAGTGTGCGAGCTCTTCGCCAAGAGATCGAGAAGTTGAATGTGCAACACCACACTTTGTGCTACGGCTCCCAGACGAAGCAAACTGTTTGGAGCGTTGCGGTTGAGTACTTTCGCCTCTTCCAATATGGCATCTTGGTCTCGATGCAAAAGGATGATGAATGGGGGAATCCGCCAAAAGAATTCCGAGATCAAGAGTATTTCCTGAGATCGGTAATGGCCGAAAATGTCGCGATTGGTGAGCTTTCGGGTGTTGATGCGGTGATTAAGCAATGGAGACGTTATTCGACGTATTTTGGAGGTTTACACCTCCAGTTGGAGCGACTGGAGAAGCAGCCTGCAGAAGTTATGAGCGCTTCGTGCACGCTGAGTCTTACTGTCACCGAATCAACGATACGATACGTATTTCCTCATCTGTTGTGCTCGAAAGCTGCAAATGATGAAGGGCCTCAGTCAACGTACTCATCGATAGGTTCCCGGGTTCTAGGCAAGCAACTTGGCTGCCAGTACTCGTTGCGCTTCCAATGGGATGCAGCTGGTGGTCGCATTTCACGAATGGAGGCTAAGCTGGACTTGGTGACACCATTGCTTCGCGTACTTGGCAACCTCGAAGATGTAAACTACGTGCTCGAGAAGGCTATCATCACACCGGAGTGTCTACTCGGCGAATTGCAGTAAGCTGTCGCGTTCTACATACTATTGCTGTTTTCTCTCGTTACTTGTTGTGGTCGTCGTGAAGTCAACAGTAACACTACCAAGAGCGATATAACAATTTCAAAACAAACATCTTTGTTGCTCACATAAAAACAATTGTCTTCCACTTTGTGTTTGGCGCTTTCATCTACACAGTAAAGCGTGTCTCGCCATCACACGACAGACACAAGGGAATTAGCATTCCAATGTGTATTACCAAGGACTATGAATCTACAAAATAGATTGGGTTTCTACTCGTCATCGCTATCAAAAGTGATCTTCGTCGCCTTCTTGGTGACGTCGATATTCTTTGCAAAAGCGCCATACAGCTTGTGCTCTTTCTTCTTGACATGCGTGCCAAACTTGGTCAGGTCATTCGGCACCTCTTGATTACTTTCCCGCAACAAGTTTACCAATTCACCAGCGCGAGGCTTGTCGTTTGCCGTGAAGAACGTGTGAGCAGTGCCCTTCTTGCCGCCGCGACCTGTACGTCCAATACGATGCACGTAGTCTTCAATCGTCAAAGGGAACGAGTAGTTCAGCACATACTCAACTCCAGGGATATCTAGACCACGGGCGGCAACATCCGTAGCAATCAGCAGGGGATTTCTCCAGACTTGAACTTCTCCACCGCATCAGTACGCTGCTGCTGGCTACGGTCGCCGTGAATTGCAGCACAAGTCCATCCACGCTGCTGGAGCATACGCTCCACACGATCTGCCTCCTTCTTGTACAGCACAAAGAGCAACACCAGGTTCTTGCGGCTCGAGTGGTATTTCTGGAGCAGGGTGTGAGCACGGGCGTCACGAGCACGGTCATCGATAACCTCAACCAACTGTGTCACGTTCTGGCTGGCGGCCAGCTCGTCCGAGCCAATAGTCACCTTTACGGGGTCGTTCAGAAACTCATGCGCAAGCTTCTGAATGGACTGTGGCCAAGTGGCGCTGAACATGGCAATTTGACGTTCAGGGTGCGTGTTGCCAATGATGCAGCGAATGTCCTTCTCGAAGCCCTCATCGAGCATACGATCAGCCTCATCAAGCACCACAAATGAAACCTTTGACAAATTGCACGACTTGTCTTCCACCAGGTCTTTCAGACGGCCAGGCGTGGCAACAACCACGTGCACACCGTCACGAAGCGCCTTCCGCTGGGTGTTCTTAGGCACACCACCATAAATGCAGATGCTCTTTAGTCCGCACTTCTTTCCAGCCTCAGCAATTACGGCCGAACTCTGCATGGCCAATTCACGGGTCGGCGCCACCACCAGCATACGAGGTCCTGGGAACTTGGGCGACACTTCAGGCTGGTCGGCAATGTGAATCAAGCCAGGGATGGCAAACGCCAGCGTTTTTCCAGAGCCCGTCTCGGCAATACCAATAATGTCACGGCCCGACGCGAGGATCGGCCAGCACTGGCTCTGGATGGGCGTGGGCTTGTCAAAGCCCTTGGTGGTCTTCATGAACTTGGCTTCGAACGTCACATCCGAGAAGCTGAGCACGGGGCGGTAGAGGCAGTTGTTGCCGCTGATGGTCATCTCGTTGGCCTCATGGAAGGCGGACACTTGAGCGTCCGTCATGCTGGCCGACTGCTGTCCTTCCGTGTAGAAGGCCTTCTTAAAGCTGCCGTCCTTAGACGCTGGCTGCTGGTACGGCCCATTGGAGAAGTCTGTGTCCGGTCTCTTCTTGTGCTTCTTGTCCTTCTTCTCCTTCTTGGGCTGCTTCTTCGGCTTCTCCGCAGTCGCTTCCGCCTCCTCGCGACTGCGTTTGAGCTTCTTTTGCTTCTTCTTGGAGCTCTCGTCCGCCTCCACCACTGGGTCCTGCGCAGCAGCTTCCGCAGCTTTACGCGCCGCCTTCTTGGCCTTCTTCTCCGCCTTGCGCTTGAGCTTCGCGTCACTCACGTCCGTCATCGTCCTGCTGCGAGTCTTTTCGTCTCTGACGTCTTCGACGCAAGTCACAGACAGCGCACAGCCAATGAAAAAGCGCCACACCAACGACACACATTCTCAGAGGAACCTGTTGTATCCCATCTCTGATTCTGCATTATCATTCACAGGTATTTCTAACCGAAGGTTTCTATTCACATTTGTTGGATTTGCCCGATCCATGACGTCAGAGCTCTCGAAGTTGAGCGCGACGCTGCTCGCTGCGGTGGCGTCCGAAGGCGTGGATATCTCGGGGAGAATGTATCGAATACGGAACATCTTCTGCTGTCGTCCGCGTTGAAATCGCTGCGTTTACGGACTCTGGAGGAACTCATGACGCTTTCGACTGCTTTAGAAACGGTTTCTACCCCTGTAGTTTCTAAACAGCAGGACGACATCGCCGAGCTTCACGCCGAACTGGAGACACTTTGTCCTGAATTGCAAACTACTGAAGACCATTTCCGGCAAGTAGAGAATTTGGTCCGACCCAAATTGGACCATTTGCAGACTCTCCAGACCCGAGCCAAATACCTGGAAGCAGCACTTCAAGTGGAAATTCGCAGTCAGGAAGCCAAGAAACGCGCTCAGCAGTCGACGCCTGATGCTTTGGAAGCTTTCCGGGACTTTGCAGCTTTTGTCGGGGCTCTACCAGCGGAGTATCAAGTGATTAAAGTATGTAGCTAAAATGTACTGGTTTAGTGATATTTAGAGAGAACTAGGAGCTAACTCCAGCTTTATTGTACCATTGTTGCTTGCAGAGAGAAGGGGATCGAAGAGTGGAAGAATTGTCGGTGGATTTACGTCGCTTCGGGGAGGATAATTTGCGGCGTGCATTGAAGAAAATTGACTGGCCAGAGCCTTTGAGCACGCAGCTTGAGTTGGCTGAGAAGGAGGCGGAGCTACGAGACGTGGCAGCGTCATTCGGGTACCTGTTGAAGTTGCAGCTCAGTCAACAGCAGTCGCAAGTAAATGCAGCGACAGCGGACTTGTGGGCGATCGACTGTGTGCTGGAACCTTTGTTGCTGCGCTTCAGGTACCACTTTGAGCGTCAGGAGAGCGCAACGAATCGTCTGGCGAAGCCTGAATGGTATTTGACATACGTGCAGGAACAAATTAGCCAGCACGCCCGCTTGTTGGCAACTGTACTCACGTCAGAGCTGCACCGTCGCCGCGAAGAAGTCCATTGCTGGGACGCGCAAATCTTGCTTTTGCGTGGACTTGTGAAGGCTGTTTATCGTAAGCTCAAGCAGGATTTGCCTACGTTGCTGGCTGTAAGTCCTCTATTGTGGCGATTACATTATCGTCATCGTACTTTGGATTGTGAAAATGCTGTACTGACTTATTGGTGCTACACGTTGTGGCCAGAATCCTCCGCTACTGTGCCATACGCTAGATGAGGTTTTGCTTTTGAGCAAACCATTGACGACGATGTTGGCTACGGGTCATGGGCTAGCACAAATCGGCGTGCTTACCCCCGTTGCGTGGACGTGTTTACTTCCAACAACGAAGTCCTTTTCGCATGGACTAACGCCGATGTTGAATATGCGCATCGAGTTCTGACGACGAATCTCGATAGCAAACCTGCTGAATATGATTTGGACGGCTTTCAAGGCAAGCAAGAGTCAATTTGGCAGCTTGAGAACGTTTACGGTCAACCAAAGGTTCCAGCCAAGGAATCGATCCAGATCTTGTTCCACAAGCAGCGTTGCAGTTCACTGCTCTACTTGATTTCCTGTCTCAACGGTTTACGCTCATGGAGACAGACGAGCATCGCTACTTGTACGTAATGCAAGTGCACCTACCGTTGCTGCACCGATTTGGCCAGCTGTGCGATGCGCGCGGACGGCAGCTGGTCACCAGATTGACAAAGAAGAGCAACGAGCTGCAAATCTCGAGGACGTGGCATGAGTTGTTTGTGGTTGCAAACGCACTGCAACATGTAGCGCACACACTGGCAACATGGGAGCAAAGTAGTGTTTTTCTTGAACTTTCAAGAAAGGTGGCGCGCTCGAGACAACTCGTGCACAGGTACTGCGGATGCACGTCGCTTACTCAAGACAAGTTCTGTCTCGCGCTGCAAAGGCTGCATCGACGGCTGTTCTCACTAGTGAGGAAGCCACCGCAGTTCGACACGCACTTGCAGGGCCAGGTGCCATGATTGGCCCTACTGCTGCTCTTTCTGCTGCCTACTCGGTTGGATCGAAGACAATGAAGAGTCTTTTCCGACGAGCAGAGATTGAAGGCAACGTTGTAGATGCTCAAACGGGTGAGCCTCAAATCGAAGGTCACAGTGCACATGATGCTACGGTGGATAGTGCTGCTCCGGTTGCTTCGACAGCAAGTCACAACATGACTACACCTGTAAACAACTGCGACGAAGATAAGGACGATGATGAGGACGACCCTGAGACACTGCTATTCTCGCACACGATTTTCGAGCGGCAAATATCGGAGCTAAGATCGCTGACGACGACGTTGTTGGACCGAGCCAAGGACACGCTAGTTCACGCTACTGAGCGTGACGTGGATGCCTATCGCTCGAGGTAAGTCTTAAATGCTTCCAGTTCAGAGCTTACTGAAGGGTTGTAGTTAACTTGTTTCTGTATGAACATTCGTGCGTTCTAGTGCATTCTGGACAGCGTTGCACGAAGACAACAATGAAACACACACCAGGCTTGGAGTTTCTTCCGAGTTAGCTGCCAGCTACACTCTTATGAGCCGTGTGTTGGCGTGCGCACGAAGCGTGCTGTTGCCCGAGTGTCAGTATGAGCTCTGGAAGCCGTTAGCATCGGCTCTCGATAGTATTCTTTTGATGCGTTCTACAATCCTCGGTCGGCCGACGATATGACTCCGCTGAGCAGTATAGGGGAGCGCCAATTCGTTGTTGACATCGAGTCTCTCGTGACTATATTCGCTGCAGGCTCATCGAAAACCTTGCCCCGGTCTTCACTCCAACTAAACCGCGAGGTGTGCCGTCTCTTGAAGATGCCAGCGTCGAGATTGCGTGAGGTTTGCAAAGCTCTAGACGGCGACAATCTCATCACAGCTTCTGGGAGTCAAGGAGATGGTGGCGTAGAGCAGATTACGACCATTTTGGAGGCTTGCGGGATATTCGCACTGACACCCGCTCAAGTTTTGCGGATATGCACCACCCGGATCGATGTTGATGGCCGAGTCGTGACATCTTCTTCCTCGTAATACCCATCTTTGATTGTGGCAGTGAAAGCGTGTTGGCTATGGAGCTAAATCCAGACTACTTGTAACAAGGAACGCTTTTCTTGACGTTTACTGGAATCGATCTATCTACTTGGTCCGCCGTGGTGAGCGTGATCATAACAAGGGGAAGGGGTCTAGCAAGTATCATGTTGCGCGAAGACGACAGCTCCATCTAATACACGAGAGACCTCGTCCAGGTTGCCCAGCAATTTAAGAAGCGGGGTTGCCATGTCCACGTCGGTCTCCAATCGCACGACGAGGCTGGACGCCTCATCCCACACAAATAACGTGGAGCACGGATAACTCAACCTGTGGCCAAGTAGTCTCACAGCCAGAGACAAGTCCTCAACCGATTCGGACCCCATGAGGTGCGGGAAGATGCCTTCTAAGGTGTTCTTTGTGATGGTAACGCTCATCGTGGCTGTAGCGATGACGATGGTGTCAGAAATCTTGTTGAGGTACTCCATCTGGACGTGCAAGCCGTCGTGGCACTCGGACAATCGCTGCCAATGTCCCATTAGCGCTTCGACGCCGATGAGATCACCCCTGCCAAACTCGACATTGGATGCCATGGTCGACCGCAGAAACATGAGTTGCTGTTGAGCCTCTGTCGTACAGAGGACTTCGTTTGTACCTGTAGGCCTCTGCTCGGTAGCGTTCCCAACTCCACTACGGAAGAGCTGGAAGTACTCAGCCACGACATCCCAGGCCCGCTGTTGCGAATCGTATTGGAGTCGACGTCGCTGCACCTCTAGCATTGGGATCTCGTCGCGCAGTTGTGCGACAGTCCCCTCGAGTGTTGATACGTACTCCCTTTGCTTCTGACGGTAGCGTGCCTGGTTCGTACGACATTGTTCACGGGTTGCCTCTGATTTGAAACTTGCTCGGCGCTTTCGAAAGCGGTTGGGCGACCAATCATCCGTCGGATTGATCGTCAGCCTGGAGACTGCGGTCGAGACAACCCTCGAAGTCGAATTCGGCGACTGGATGTCGATAGATGGCCGAGAACTGCTCGCACTAACTTGATGGTGATAATTGGGAACACAGTTCCTTGCCTTGTTTGCACGCTGGTGGAAAACCTGTGCCGGTGACGGCGGTACTAGATGGTCCGTCGGTTCTGGGGCACTTGTTGTAGAGCAACCTAACGGCGACAACGACTTGATTGAAGGCAATGGCCTCGAAGGTGCGGATGAATACGGGAACTGTTGATGCCTGGTGGTCTCCAAGCTGCTGTGACGACATGCCTTGATCCCACCGTATCCGGGGCCACGAGCTCGAGTTAGAACGCTTCCGATCACAGCGTCGCTGAGTGGTGCGTGGGCACGGTCATGAGACCAGCTATAGGTCGTCATCTGGGCTCAACAGGACAGAACGCTTTGTGGTCTTTGAAAGGTTCTGCGTTATCAACGCGCAGCAGCAACTTTGACAATGTCACGCCAAAGCAATCGAGAGCAGCCGTCGCAGGCGCAGGTGGCATTCATCTGGTTCCGCCTTGATTGGAGGCGTTCAGCTTTATCTCGTCAGGCATAAACAACCGGCGACGTCCACGATTTGAACTGGTGTGAAACCTGTCCATTTTGGACCGACGGGCCACAAGATGCACGCTCTTTGTGTGTGCAGCAAGGCTGGCTCAAATCGTATGAGTCAGGTAGCACAGCATGACGACCGAATCGAACCTAAATGGCCCATTTGTGAGTGCGTTTCATTTATGGCAAACTTGGGGACATGTGCGGCTGTCATGTCGGGCTAGCTGTCTCTCCAACAATCCGATCGTGGTCCAGCCTATGATCGGGATCGTGTGGCTCGGTATGGTGGTATGCCCTGTCCAGATCCACTTCCGATCGATACAGAGCTGGAATTCAAATCTTCTGATGGTCACGAGCACAAAGGGTGCCATGCTTCCTTCAAGTTGTTTTCCGTTTTCGGGTTAACCCTTTTAATCCATGTAGACTAACGGAGAGAGACCAGGGCAATGGACTGCCGATGGCGTTCGCTGGTCCGTTAGACACAATCATCGCAACGATATCGTCCCGGTAATCAGCTCGAACCTCAATTTGAACGCTATTGATGCATTCAATCCACAGTGGTGATGGCCAGTAAAAGCGAACCTATTTGCCTTATGGCAACGGGTTGGTGCGCCATCTCAAGACACCTTTGCAAAGTTGGTATGGCTCACATGAGAGCTTCATAGCTTCACGGCAGAGCATAAGAACTGCCGTGAGATGGGATACAGCTTGAGCGGAGTCACGCAATAACGATGCACACGACGAGCGACATCCAAATAGGTTCACCAGATGAACATCACCTTGCAGACTGCACGTTGGTGCCCCACTGTCAATCGATTAAGGAAAGTAATGGTGGCTTCGGAGCCAGAACATCCCAATGCATGTGTTTGGTCGTCGGACGCTTGTCGGGCGTAGGGGATCACCAGAGGGTGCGTTGAGCCATTCCTGTGTCATCTTGCTCTTTCAGTCTGGGCTCGCAGATCTGCTGCTGAGTGTACGTGGCACTAAGCACTCCTCTACCTGCCAGCGCGGGAAGTGAATCCATTCTGGTAAACGAACCTTCGCTTTGGTAGGGCAGGAGAGCTTATCGAGGCCTTAGTGGCGTATCGTTACGCAATAGCATGCCCTAATGAGCCGGGGAAGAGATGTAACCTTACCCGGGACACGCACATTCATATGACTTGGTTGCTCACTCTGACTTCCAGGCGCTGGTAAGTTGTGGACTATTAAACCATTTACAATGACCTCAGACGTTCATAATGCGCACGTTTCCTACTATGTTCGCTCTTAACTCGAGTTCGACTCTGCGTTGACCATAAGAGCCCCGTCAGGTGCAATGAGTGCGTGCTCCATCACTACGGCTGCGTCTTCTAACGTCCCCAGCACCCGAAGCAGAGCTTTCAAGAAATTCACCGTCGTTTCAAGCCTCCTTACTCGGCAGCTCGCAACGTCCCACTCGAAACAGAGCCAACAAGGAAGGCATAGGCGTTGACCAAGGAGCTTTGACGCCAATATCTCTGTTACTGCAGTCTCCCTTTTAACGCCATTTTCAAGGCCATCTTGGACTCGTCCAGGCCCCGACAAATGCGGGAATACTGTTGTGAGGGTCGTCTGCGTTATTGTCACGTTCAGTGATGCCGACACCGTCACGAACTTCTCGTTCGACCTTTGGATGCGATCGAGCTGGAAGTAGAGATGCTGGAATGACGTCGAATATCTGCGCCACTGCTCCATCAGTGTGTCCACGCCACCCAACTCGCCTAGGATGACATCGTCCGACATCGTCGACCGCAAGAATGCGAGCTGGCGGTTCATGTCGTTATCTCCGAGGCCTTTCATCGATGGGCATGAAGGCTTTGGTGTCACGAGAACACCAAAACGGAAGACGTGAAAGTACTCGACCACCACGCTCCAGATGCTCTGCTGGCTAATCTGCTTGCTGCCGCGTAGCAGTCTGTTACGCTGCAATTTGAGCACAGGGATCTCTGCCCGAAGTTTTTCCACCGTCATTTCAAGCAACACAGCGTGCCTCACTTGCTTCATTCGGTAGCGAGCCTGGTTAGCACGACACTGTTCGCGACGGCGCTGGGTTTTGCGTCGGACCCGCTTTGTCTTGGGTTTATACTCGGCATCAACATCTTGGGTGCTGTTCTTTTCGCTGGTAAACTTGTCCGACGCATTGCAGTCGGGTGTCGGATATGAGGCCGGCGATCTGCTCTCTGTGGCTTGTTGCAGGTACGCGAGCGCAGTAAACGCAGAGGAGGGTGGCGTTGGTGGGTCGCGCTTCCCTGGCGAATACGTATCGAAGTCGCTCATAGAGAATGCACCCATGTTACTCCATCTTGCATCGTCTTCGTAGTTGCGATCAAAATCTCTTTGGAAGATTGGACGAACGATGTCGGTCGTCAGAGGCGGTCGGCTATTGCACGATCCGCGAGAGATGAAGTTGTCACGAGAGGAATTACCAGGACTGATCTGCATTGGGATGGAAGCTGCTAGTGCGTGAAGGATGAATGCTTGGCGTGGCGAAAAGAATAATGAGCAGTGAAGGAGTGGGGATGTCGACCTACTGCGTGATCCTTGCTTGTGGATCACCGTCGTTCCACAAATCCGCCTCCTCCACTTGTGCAACGCTGGACACGCGAAGTCGCGTCAACGTCTGACTGACTTCTGCACAGATGATCATGCCCGAGGATAGGAAAGCTGGTCTGCGAGCCAATCGGTTGCCGCGAGTCAGAAGAAAAGCGTTGACGCTCATTGATCGCTGTTCGGCTCCCTATGGATTTGTACACCGTCAGTGTGATGAAAGGCTTGTCACATTGCAAGCTTCATTCCTTGGTGCTCTACGATTGAAGAACAAGTAGGCTCCGCCGTTTAATCGAGAGCCGTGCACTCGATTTTACATAGGAGAATCGATCGCTGGTGATCAAAAGACCGTAAGCAAGTGGTAAACGCTCTTCAGTACTGACAATGCGGTTCAAAGTGATCGACGATGGCGCGCAGCCAGCTACACTGCGCCATCACTGATGACATGCGCACGGTGATTTCGCTGGCTTCGTCGCATTTTTACTCGCTTAGCTCCTCAACGAAGGGCTTCCAGCTGGCAGTGAGGAGGTTTAATGGAGACCAAGCTCGTGTCACTTTTATAAGGCTGGTAACCACCACAGCAGAGCCTGCAGGCCATGCAGGACACCATCGCGAGCGACACCCATGTAGTAGTAGTAGGGCAAACACTCTAACAACTAAACATGTATCTACAAACTCAGTGTATTTACTTCATTCAAATACCTTACGAGCAATTGTCGACAGGAGTCCACATCTGACCCCTTTAATCTGACCAATGCCACCGTCGGGCCTGATCAACGCGTGTTCGAGAGCCGCAGCTGCATCGACCACATTTCCCAGTACCCTGATCAGAGGTGCGACGAGATTCAGTGTCGTCTCCAATCGAACGACGCGGCAGCTAGCAGCGTCCCACTCGAAACAGATCGAGCACGGAAGCAACAGACGCTGTCCCAGTAGTTTCGTCCCGATTGATGTCGCCGTGGCCATAGCTTTTACGTCCTTGTCAGTGATATCCTCACCTTGATCCAGTAGATGAGGGAAGACAGAGCTCAGCGTTGCATCCGACACAGTCACGCCCAGTGATGCCACAACTGTCAACAGTGTGTCGCTCGCTCGCTGGATGCTTCCCAGCTGAAAGTGCAGGTCTTCGAAGTACGACGAATACCGACGCCATTGCTCTACCAGCGACTCAACACCACGTAGCTCACCTAAAATGACGTCTGGTGCAATTGTAGATCGCAAGAGCGAGAGTTGTTCGCTCATGTCGGTCTCTTCTTGGCGACTTGTGAGTGTGAGCTGTCCTTCTGGTGTCATAGGAATTCCAAAGCGAAAGGTATGGAAGTACTCGACAACGGCAGTCCAGTTTCTTTGCTGATCACCGTACACGAGTTGGTTCCGCTGCAGTTCGAGCTCAGGAATCTCAAGGTGTAGCTTCTGGACGGTCTCTTCGAGCATTTTTGCACGGTTCAGTTGCTTTCTCCGGTAGCGAGCTTGGTTAACGCGGCATTGCTCACGGCGGCGCTGAGTCTTCAAGCGACTTCGGTTCGCTTTGAATTGAAAGCCACTGGTGTCGATGATGCTCGTTTTCATCGAAGATTTCGCTCGTTCCCTTTGCCACGGAAAACTTAATTCTTGCGAGCTATCGTCCTTGTATCGAGTCGTGAGAGGCATCGTTTCGTGTGTAGAAGCGAGGGTAGTCGCACGCGCTTCGCTGACAAATGCCCCTGCAAATACCCCTCTGGGGACGTGCGCTTGTGGTTCCGCGTCCGAGTTTTCGAGTGATCATCCTTGAATGGGTAGCTGTCGCTAATGGTATGATCGACATATTGATCGTCAGCCACGCGCTGAAAGATTGGCCGGACAATCTCGGAGCTTAATGTCTCTCCAAAGTACACTGATCTCCGTGGGCTGAAGTCGTCGAAGAAAGAGGTAACAGTATGACTCTGCATGGTGGCTGGAACGTTAACAGGTAGCGGTGAGAGCTAATGCTTGTGTGTTGGGTGTCAGGAAAGGATGCAATTGCGAAATGGCCTACACATGTAGGGTATATTTGCTCACGACCATATCGACGTACAGTGCTAGTGATGATGACCCGTGACTTGAGCGAACATCCTCACTGATTTGTTACTTTGAGTCGCAATTGAATCAGGACGGCGACAAGCCACCGCACTTACAAAAGCACTCGTTGATGTGCGTCTGTGAGGTCAACTTGTCGAGGACTCGTTTACCGAATGGCAAGATTTTGACCATCAGACTGTGTTGTGCTCCTGATAGATTTGCCGTGCACTAGCAATTGGATCAAATTTGCAAGAGCTACCACATTGAATGTGCGCGAAGGACTAGCGACTGTAGTTCGCAAATAGCGTAGTGGACGTTGCCAGTGAAATGTTTTAGGTATTGTTCCAAGAGGACTCTTGTCCAATGTCCTGTGGGTTAAATACCACCTCAGATCACCTCCGACCATCTTACAATGTATGGGTAGTGCGCCTTTATGGAATATGTGACCTCACTAACTATTCATTGCTGAGTACTACTCAGTAGTCACGGGCAGCATTCCATGCTGACTGCGGTCTACACGATTGCAAAGCAAGTGACGGTGTTTCAAGGTCGCTGCAATGTCTTCTAAAGGCCAACCGCCCCTAACGTCACGGACCCAGCCAGAGCTACGATATGATCAACTTGAAGAGATTTCGCTTACTATAGCTTCGGAAATTGATCAGGAGGTGTTTATTTACGAGTAAAAACAACTCAGAACGTTGTAAGCTTAGGGGGATGTGATGATGGCATGGCGTACCATTCAACATCCTAACCAGCTCCTACAATCCGCAGCCATAATGTGTGAAGTGATCATTGCTTATCCGCACGTAAGCAGATCCCAACTGGCAGTATCGGCAGGAGGGAGCGTCCGCAGCTAGACTAATCGTTCACTTTTCAATACACTCTTCAGTATTGAGTATGGTATTTACACAGCTAACTCCTGTCCACCACTAGCTTTACATTGTAGTACTTGCAGCGAGACACGCAAGAAGAAAGAGTGGACATAGCAGCACATCAGCAAATTTATTTGGGTTTGTCTTAGATCGTTTTCCAAAATCACGCATCTTATGACGCTCAATGCTCGTACTCTATGAAAACTCGTCAACGGAAGTCCACATCTGACCCCCTTTAATCTGACCAATGCCACCGTCGGGCCTGATCAACGCGTGTTCGAGAGCCGCAGCTGCATCGACCACATTTCCCAGTACCCTGATCAGAGGTGCGACGAGATTCAGTGTCGTCTCCAATCGAACGACGCGGCAGCTAGCAGCGTCCCACTCGAAACAGATCGAGCACGGAAGCAACAGACGCTGTCCCAGTAGTTTCGTCCCGATTGATGTCGCCGTGGCCATAGCTTTTACGTCCTTGTCAGTGATATCCTCACCTTGATCCAGTAGATGAGGGAAGACAGAGCTCAGCGTTGCATCCGACACAGTCACGCCCAGTGATGCCACAACTGTCAACAGTGTGTCGCTCGCTCGCTGGATGCTTCCCAGCTGAAAGTGCAGGTCTTCGAAGTACGACGAATACCGACGCCATTGCTCTACCAGCGACTCAACACCACGTAGCTCACCTAAAATGACGTCTGGTGCAATTGTAGATCGCAAGAGCGAGAGTTGTTCGCTCATGTCGGTCTCTTCTTGGCGACTTGTGAGTGTGAGCTGTCCTTCTGGTGTCATAGGAATTCCAAAGCGAAAGGTATGGAAGTACTCGACAACGGCAGTCCAGTTTCTTTGCTGATCACCGTACACGAGTTGGTTCCGCTGCAGTTCGAGCTCAGGAATCTCAAGGTGTAGCTTCTGGACGGTCTCTTCGAGCATTTTTGCACGGTTCAGTTGCTTTCTCCGGTAGCGAGCTTGGTTAGCGCGGCATTGTTCGCGGCGGCGCTGAGTCCTCAAACGAGGTGGGTTTCTTTTGAACTGGAATTCCCCAATACTGTAGCCACCCGTGTCGCCAATTAGTGGGATAGAGGGCTTTGGTTGGTGATGTTGACTTGGATGGATTGAGGACTGGTAGCGAGGCATGTCATTTTTGCGTTGCGTCATGGGCAAGTGTCGCACTTGCTTCGCCGACTCGCTCGAGCTCTCCTCTGAGGACGCGTGCTTGCGTTTCAGTGCCGAAGACTTCTTGTAGTCGTCATTAAACGAGTAGCTATCGTTATTGATGTTGTCGATATAGTGATCGTCAGCCAGTCCTCGCTGAAAGACCGACCGAACAATCTTTGAGCCTAATGGCTCTTGGCTGTACACCGATTGCCGTGCGTTGAAGCCGTCGAAGAGACCGGTAACAGCACCGGTTTGCATGGATGCTGGAGAGATAAGCGAGTAGCTGTGAGTCGTTGCTTGGTGGACTGGGTGGCTCGGAAGGACGAGATTGCAGAATGGCCCACTATTTTCTGTCGGGCAGCAAACCATGTTGCAGTCAGAATTTCGTGCCGGTGATGATGCACTAATATCCTCACAGATTTGTTGCGGATTTTAGTCACATCTGCATAAAGGCAATGGAAACTCATTGCTGAGGATGTTGTTATAAGAAGTCTTAACCGTTTGACCGTACAATGGCTTTCAGTGTGATGCAGTGACCGAGACTGTGGTGTCTCCACCAAACCAATGTGTACATTATACTTGTTGCTACCAATCTGTGCCGTCGTCTGCCATTGATAGCGAGCATTTTGAGGCCGATTGTTTACCGAACGGATCACACACTACAGCCAGAACACGGTTTTGTCGATGCTCGTAAGGGTGTGCGTACTCCTGGCAGATTTGCTGCGTGTAAGCATTCGGCACGGAATTTACAGTAATCCTCAAAACCTCTCTACCTTCGCGACGGACTCTACCGATAGGTGATGCACAAGCAGCCCCATTCTCCTACTACAATGCCACTACGGACAGGATGCAATTCACAGACGGTGACTGAAGGCCACTATCTTGACGCGATGGTGAAGGACGCCGCGGATCAGAATTTGTGTGTGAGATTTTGTTTTTACGATGACCTTTACCTGCAATTTGAGCTCCTCGAAAGCTGATGGAGACGTTGCGGCTTTTACGGCGATCTTGACCACCTGCAACTCCCGGACAAAGAGTGCCTTCGCTGCATGTAGCATTCCAACTGCCGAACCGAAGAATGGTGCATTATTTCTTCGTTGCTTAGTTTTCTTCGTGGCATCTCCTTGTGAACTGGTTGCAGTGCGAAGCTCGCTCATCCACCGTGTAGTGTTCCTTAATTAGGTGACTGTCAATTCGTGCGTTCTGATGTGGACCTGTCAGGAGAAACTACTGCTACTGTATCTTGCGATGCGTTAGTAGCCGTCTCATGCGAACATTAGACGGACTGTTACTTCGGTCCTAGCCCAGCGCAAACACCGCTCGGCGTTTCTGTCGTCCACTCATTCGCACCCGCAGATGACTCACCGGCGGTAAGTTGACTCAATATCCTCACTCTACTCAAGCACATCACTCCGACATGGAAAGAATCGAGTAATCTTAGAGGTTTTTCGCCCCGTGTTGCTCCGGACCACAATGAGCATTTCAACGTGCTGATAACGTGTCATATTTCCAATACTATCCGCGCGGAGGCAGAATGTCCTGGAGACCGAATGCGCTCGATGGCTACGTCAACCAGCGCTGTCCAGCTGCGCATAAGGACAGGACAATTCATTTGCCTGCGTCGTTTGACAGGGTGTTCCGTTGGCAGGAAAAATGCTTCGATAGATGGAAGAACACTTGGATTACATTCCGATATCTGGAAGAAACACTTGCTTGATGGCAGACAGTGGATTGCATTGCGCGTTGCGTGCAGGGGAAACTAAGCTACTGCTGCACAGCCTCAGATAGGTTGCCACTAGGTCAAGGGGGTCCAGTGCGATGGAAATGTAAATTTATGCAAGCTAAGACACAACCTCCGTTCTGATACGTTTCGGGATAGACGACGATTGTCTTGGATTCGGCAGGGTGAACGATCTGCTCACTTCGACCTTCTGGTCACGTATTGGAGAAGATATCACCACATCAGGTTGTAGGAGCAAGCTATCAGTTTGTGCACGAGAAGGCACTGACAGACATGCTCACAGCATCGTTGGTACCCGAGGCGATAATAATACGCACCTCAAAATCTTCTGCAGAAATGCTGGCCCGTTACGCCTTTCGCGTTGCGTTGCTGTCCGTCGACGGACAGTCACAGAATTCTATTTGCCGCCACCAGTTCAAAGCCGACTTGATACGTCAGACTCAAGCCGACCAGACCTCGACAAGTGACGAAATGGCTGCGCCTCCGATTCTCCAAGTCCGTCGTCAACTCAGCAGTGCGTTGTACGGCGAAGTGCTCGAATGTGAACTGCTTGGATACGACGAGCCCGTGGCAGTCAAGCGCATTTCACTTGCACGAGCTGCCGAAGCGCGTAGTCGCGCCGGTGCCACTCGAGAGATCGACAATCCAATGCAGGAGCAGCGCGTGGCTGCAATGCTGGTGGCCAACGGTGGCCATCGCAACGTGGTGCAGTCGCACTTCAACTTCGTCCGCGGGCGGAGACTGTACCTTGTCAACGAGCTCTGCAGAGGCGGAGACCTACACTCCCTTGTGGCGGAGAGAATCAGTGCGGATACCTTCCTAGAGGAGCAAGAGGTGTTGCCGTTAATGCGGCAAGTACTGGAAGGTGTCCGCTACCTGCATAGCACGATCGGCGTTGCGCATCGTGATTTGTCTCTTGAGAACGTGTTGCTGAGTCGTGGTGTGTGCAAGATCACGGACTTCGGATTGTCCACGGACTCTCGCTCCATTTGCACTGGCGGCCAAGTGGGCAAGGAGTTCTACATGGCGCCGGAGGTGGTCGCCGGTGACCGCTACGACCCAAAACTAGCTGACGTCTGGTCCCTCGGTATCATGTGGTTTATCATGCTCACGGGATCCCCGTTGATAACACTCGCCTCACCTTCCGAGAAGGCATTCGTTGCCTTCAAACGACACGGTGTCGGTGCAGTTATCGACGTATGGGGTCACTCTGAACGCATTTCTACCGACGCTGTTGCCTTGCTGGAGAAAATGCTGCAGACCGATCCAAGCCAACGCATTCCGCTGGACCAAGTATTAGCCCACCCGATATTCGACACTGCGATCGTGACGGAGTAGATCATGGACGTCCGACAAGGCGATGAGTAAGATACCTGCTTGTACCAACGCATGACTCCAGTAAAGACTTGTGGGTGTCGCGGGATACACGTTGAATAGCAGTACTTGTACACACGAATGAATGATCTGTATCGGTTGATTGCTGTTGTTCTGGGCAGTACAAGGTAATGGCAAGTGGGTTTGCATTTACAGCTTAAGTTAAATACGTGCCAGATATGCATCTCTGCTCGGTCCCTGCGTTCGATCCGCAGCGCCGGCATCAAAGTCGTTCGGCTTAATAGTAGGAGTATCCCACACGCGAGCCGTCGGGGACTGGAATCCGATTCACGGGCACCCTCATTGTCGACGCCGCATCCAGTCGACCACGTTTCTGTGTCGGTTCGTCGTCGCTGGCGAAGTTGCTCCTCGTCCGAGTTCTAGCTTGCTTCATGGCAAACTGCGGCGTCGGCGCCATCATAGGGGTGCGCCGCCCCACTGGGGGTGGGCTGGAAACCTGTTGCCCAGGAATAGTCGTTCAAGTCGTTCATCATGGCGCCATTTCCTAGCTTCGGAGTGGCGCCAGTGAGACCGTCAAACAAGGCCTGGTTGTCCATTTGAAGTCGCGCTTGAGGCGTCGGCTGCGGTGTCAGACCGTCATCGTCCTCCACCAGAAGACGCAACAGTTCGTGCATCATGGCGAGCTCTTCAGAGTTGAACCCGGCAAAAAGCTCCCTTTCGATCAGGGACTTCATCATCTTCGGGACGAACAGCACAAAAATTAAAGTGTCAAAGCAGACGAAAGGGGCGATTGTCTTCACCATCCAGACAAAGTGCAAACGTCAGTCTCAAAGAGACGACCACAACCGTCGACCATCCGATGGTAGAATCACTGCAGTGCTCCAGTTGTCCCAATCACGGAGATTGTGCCTTCCGTTTTGCGAGAATTGAACTGCGGAGCCATTCTAGGCCAGCGTCTCTCGATTCTCCAGGAGACCTCACGATGTCACAGCAAAGCTGCCTTATCCTGATTGGCATCGTCGTGTCGAGCGTGAAGCCACGAGGCTATGCATCATCAAGTCACCATTTGCATCCTCCCATCCTTCAAGCCGTCCGTCTATATTTGCTGCCATGACATCTTCAGTCGAGTGAGCTGTGGTAATCGCCTTACCACCGTCCGCTAATAGCCGATTGTCTGTCTGACTGACAGTTTAGCAAAGGCGCTTGCGTTCGCACGGCCGGCACTTCGAAGCAGCGAAATCTCTACAAGCCTATCCCAATGCTGTTGCGTCTTTGATTGCTTTACGGCTTCGCGATCCACAATGACGTCGCCACCGAATTCTGCGGGGCCAACGCTACGACAGATTCGTTGGCCCTCCTTGTCTGCTGTGGATCTGCTCAGCGAGTGCCACTGGCTCGTCACCCTGAATGACACGAGAACAGATCGCGGACGAAAGTCTCAGCAATCCGGGCACAAAGCTCGTCAGAAACACCCCGAGATCGACACCAAGAAACTTCAACGCGATGGATCGCCGTACCGCCAACATCTCCGATGTCCGAAGACGCCAGCGCCGTCGCCTGGATCACCAGCACAACGAGCAGCTAAGAGTATGTTGAAACTAAAGGAAGATCTGTCACGTTTTGATGGTAGTGAGTGGGTTCCAGAGGAGAGCACTATCGTCGCATCAGCGCAGCACCCACACGAACAGCAACCGCTTAGCAGAGCAGAGGTTCGATCATTTACCAAATCCAATGGCTTTGGTCCGAAATCCCCGACTCGAGTGGAATCTCCAGGTGCCAACAAAGCGAAGGTATCGCCGCTACGCAGTCCCAGCAAGAAAGAGAAAAAGCGCCCACTAACTCGTGAACAGCAAGAACTGGCCAAGAAACAAGCACGACTTGCAGAATGGCTCAATTCAAATCCAGATACAA
This sequence comes from Phytophthora boehmeriae, assembly GCA_011947355.1. Classification (NCBI taxonomy): domain Eukaryota; phylum Oomycota; class Peronosporomycetes; order Peronosporales; family Peronosporaceae; genus Phytophthora; species Phytophthora boehmeriae. Next base: position 253,572 of record JAAVTJ010000148.1, on the reverse strand, counting down.
GCGGTGATAGTCAAGATACAAAGCACTCGTTGTACTCTGTTGAGGTGGAAACTCGAATTGAATCTGCCATACAGTGCAGTACTGTGCTAGAGTCGGGTGTTGGCCTATGGGACGACCCCGTTCGTTCACTGCTTGCAGTCGAGATGACAAGCGAGGTCGTCTTCGGTGGTGCAGTACCCACGCGTGCTTTAGCCTTTCAGCTTGCTTCTCCTGCCCGATCATCCGCCATTGTTGATACGGAGATGACTTTACCGGATTCACCCCCAAAGCCAAAACTGAATGACTACCCGCTGGACACTCAGCAACTGGATCCGGCAATATCCGCTGGTTCCGCGCAAAGTCTTGATGAAGACGAGCTTAGTGCCGATATCACCCCTCCACAACTAATCTTATGTCGGATCATGCGCAAAAAGTGTTCAAAACGGCTCATTGTCACGCTGCTCGTGGTGCAGTAAGTGATGCACTGGCGACTCTCGATGCTGGCATCCACCAGTCACTATCACCGATGCAAGCCAACATGGACGCGGTAAATAGTTCTCAAACAAAAGGATTCAATTACTCGGAACTGGCCCATTCAACCGCGACAAAGTTACAGCTCTACTATCGTGCTCGACATCGATGGCGCATGCGCAAGTTGATATTCCTGCAACAACGGTGGCGCGACTGGCATACGCGAAGACAAGTGTTGAGCACGAAACAGTTTGAAAACAAGTCTGCGGTGGCCATTCAGCGTCACTACAAGCAGTGGCACACGCATATCACTCAAGAACGCAGTGCAATACGCATCCAACGTTGCCTCCGACTGTACGAGAGTCAAAAGTATTTGATTCGTTTCCGTCAAGCCTGTCGATTGCTACTGAAGCGCAAGGCACAACGCCGTCAGGTCAAATCCAGGATCCGGGTCATGGCGAGATTGGTGTCTTCATGGTTGAAACGCATGCGACGAATTTCCCTCGTACAAAGTCTCTGGAGAGCCCGATGCGCTCGCGCCCAGTTGGCAGCACTCTTGGCACACGCTGCCATTGTAGAGTTTGAACGCCGAGGTCGAGAAGATCAGTTTGTCGCCATGAAACTAGATCGGGCAAGAACTTACTTCCGAGAGTTCTTGACGACCACACAAAGGGGACGTCAGCTCGTGTACTGGCAACAAGAGAAGCCCTGGCTGCGCTTTCGACGTCTACGTCGTGATTCGAACAACTGGGAAAACTTGTTGATGCACGAGCGAGTCGACGCTGTCAGTCGCATATTGTATGGCCGCAAATTCCAAGGTCTCCAACAGCGAGCGTTGTGTCAAATGCTTGTTGGAGCCGACAATATATTACCTGCACTCCCTCGGGCGCTTGCAGTATCTGCAGAGGCGCTTGGGTTCCTCGATGTCGCTGCAGTGTCATCTGAAAAGCCGGTGCCTTTGAATACTGTCGGTTGCTGCCCGTGGTGGTCACAAATGAACCAACGGGTAAAACGCAGTTGTGCCAAGCTGTCGCTCCGCGCAACAAAAATGTGGTGGACGTTTATCACTTGGCCAAAAGAATACTGTGTGGCTCGGATCTGTCCTATTCGCAGGCGACGACGAAATCAAGCTCGCCAGGAGCTGGAAGATGATTGTGCACGGGTGCTTGAAGGTTTCTTGCGCGTGTGGTTTCGTCATCTTGACATAGCCAACGTGCCGCCGTATACATGCGAATGGTGCAGCGAACCGTTCAGTTCATGCCGCGAGTACTTCGCACACGACAAATGTGCAACAGCGCGGGCTCAAGCAGATGCTGAATGGGCAGAACTTTGCAAAGACTTGGACTTTGTGCGTCGTAAGCGATGGAATATGTTCAGGAAGCACCACAAAGACTCTGTCCGCTTGGATCTTCGAGCCTTTGAGCTGAACGTGGCTTCGGTGCGCCGCCTTCGACGCTCGTATAGCCGACGAAAGGCGCTCAAACTGCTTGTCGCGACGATAGAAGCCTGTACAGGCAATGACGTTACGCAGAACGAGATGATCCCGCTCGATCTCGTGGCGTTCCTGCTGCAATATCTCAACGACTCGCACCTGTTGGTGCTGACTGCAGAGCGCCAGATCGTGCAGTGGAAAACACCCGTCAAGCCAACAGAAAGCAGTCCCAGAGCGACAGTCGAACACTCGTCTAGCACCGGCAGCCGGTGGATCCGCAAGGACGAACTGCGTTCTCGACTTGTTGTCGGTGGGGAATGGAGTCCTCTACGGCGATGGCGACGAAGCGTTGAAGCATCGTGGACTCGAATGGCAAAGAGGTGGCGGCCGATGATCTCGAGTCGCAACGAACCGGACCAAACTTTGGTGGCGGCGCAACGATCCCCTGCGACGAGTCCGGCGAGATCTCGCGTGCTGCCCGTTGCGACTTGACCATGATGCGTCGCACAGAGCGAGTCCAGCGTGGCACCGACTTGTACTTTGACAAGTGGATCGGATCGATCCGGTTTTCGGCCCTTCAAGATCGGCGCTCTCTGGGCCAAGCCCCGCCGTAGACAGGTCTCCACGCAGCGGATGAGCCAGCCACAACGCTGAGAACGGCAGTGCGATACGCGGCCAGCATTGCACGAGGTGTCCACACACAAATATTCGACAGCAACTCCTAACTTTTTAACCGGCATGGTGGGCTCCGGTGGAAGTGACCGCTGCATTCGTATGTACTGTAGAACTGCACGTCCATACTGCGGCCTGCGATCATCGTTGGCGACGCAATGACCTCTGGCAGTTGTGCTCAGCTGAACTTTTGCTGACTAGCGGAGCCGTTGAGTAATGAACGCCAACAACGACTTGGGCTCATAACCAACTAACGGAGACTCTCAGGTACACTACTGCAGTCTGCGAGCAAAAATACCGGAGAGTATCCGCTGGAAATGTTGTGCAGCTGATTGGACACGTCGCTGGACTGACGCCATTGGCTCTTCCTCGATGGTGCTGACTGGGACAAAGTATGCGGTGGGTTCTTTATTCGGCTGGTGCGGAAGCATTCCGAGCCAACGCAATGAAAAGATGCGGCGCGCGAGATTGGGAGATTGAACTTGAGCCCGTCGATATGAGACTTCTCGCTGCCCGATAGGACTCCGTCGCACTGCAACAGCCGCAGACCAGACGTCTAGGGGTGGAAAACAGCAGCGTTAGATACGTTAGCGGCCGTTGAAGGCGCTCATATGCGCCAAGACACGCGAAAGCCGCAGAAATCTTCAACATCGTGTCTTTCGAACAAATAGCGTGAGCTTCCAGAAGCGTGGTTGGAATCTAGTACTGTAGCTCAGTTAATGAGCTCTTCGTAGCTTGCATCGTTCACTTGGCTCCAGTATACTTGAGCTCTGAAAATCGACCTCGCGCTTGAAGTGAACAAAAGTAGGGACCAGAGGGTCTATGTCTATGTGACGGAGCTGATGGGTAAAATACCGTCGGTACTCCGCGTAAAATCCGGCGCTGTGATTGGCTTGACGCCGCCTCGCGTCAGACGACAGCCGCTTTGTCTGTTGTCCCCATTTACACATTTGCTTGGAGCCACAGACTCGGAGGCGGAGTCCGTCCACCCGCACAGGAGCTTAACCGCCCGCCGCCTCCATACAAACTCGCAGTCAAACACCATGATCCACTCGCCCGTCATCGCCCTGCCAGAGGACTTTGCCGCCTTCGACGAGGCCCCCACTGCTGTCGCTGGACCTGTGAGTCCCCTCGCCCCCACCGCCGACAAACTCAGCCGCTACACGCGCTGCAAGAAGCTCCGCAGCACTTTGTACGGAGAAACGGCACTTTACCAGGACAAGCAACTGAACCGGAAACTGATCGTGCTCAAGCGACTAAGTATCGCCTTGTTGCAGAAAGAGGACAGCTCCTCCACCGTCCGAGAGAACCCGCTGAGTGAACGCGCAGTCCTCCGACTGCTGGAGGACTCGCTGGTGGCCAAAGCCCCCGGCCGGGAGCACGTCGTGGAGTACGAGCGCGAGGGCTTCTTCACCGCCGGCGACAGCGTCTTTGTGGCCATGGAGTTCTGCGCCGGAGGAGACCTGTTCGACTACGTGACGGTCAAGCCCAACCGCCGGGTGCCAGAGCTGGAGGCCTTGACGCTGTTCGCTCAAGTGGCCAGAGGACTGGCGTTCCTCCACGCCCACGGAGTGGCCCACCGCGACCTCTCGCTGGAGAACGTGCTGCTGAAGGACGGCCAGGCGAAAATCTGCGACTTCGGCCTCAGTACGGACGCCAACAAGCTGACGACGGATGTGGTGGGGAAGTTCTACTATATGGCGCCAGAAGTGACGCAGGGGCGCTGTACGACCCCAAGAAGGCTGACATTTGGTCTCTGGGCGTCCTGCTCTTCATCTTGCTCACTGGCGCGCCGCTGTTCGCTGACGAAGGACCACGAGCTCCGACGCTCCGTGTTCTGAACAAGTACGGAGTGGCGAAGATCCTGGAGCTCTGGGGACTGAAGAGTCAGTTCTCGCGCTCGACCATCAACTTGCTGGCCTGCATGCTGCAGGTGCAGCCGACGCACCGTCTCAGCATTGATGAGGTGGTGCGCCATCCAGTTCTGAGGGGCTTTAACGTTGCGGCTCGACGATCAATAGCGGCACCCCTCGCGTGAAAGTATCTATCAAGTAGTAATAGTAGTAGTTGATACTGTTCAAACAATAAAGTTATGGTATTTATTGCAAACTGATCTGATTACCACCCGTCGTAGTCATCCTTCGTCAGCGTTTCACGTTATGTAGACGAAGACGCTGGTGGAACACATTTAGAAAGGCTGACTTATAACCCCCTTGCCACTTTCGCATTGCCCGGCGCCATTCATGACGTCCACGTGGAGTCCCTTGTCCTCCTTCCTACTGTCGCTGTATGTCATTTTTCCACTCGATGGTGCATCAACTTCACGATGGCGACATATTCGTTGGGTCCTAATCGGTTCTTAGGGACGTGTCTCGAATCGGCGTGGGTGGCGCAAATGGAGACCGCATTGGGCGTGTCGAACCAGGACCGAGATTCCAGCGGTCGTCTCCTTTATCCGTTCCTACAGCCAGCTTTGAAGTTCCCACGATATCGAGTAACACTGAGAGAACATTTACCTTACTTTCTGGTCAAAGTTTAACTCGTTGCTGTTTCCAGGTCAACGATCCACGAACATCCTCTAGTCAAGCTTACACAGACAACTGCATCCCTTCCGGTCAGGAATTCTTCGGTGCCAACCAAGCTACAGACGGATCAACTAGAGGTGAAGTGGACGGAACCCTCGTGTTGGATCTCTGCAATTGGGACACGCACGCCCTTGCCACGATGGTCTTGGCGATCATCGCGGAAGAAGTGGTAAGCTTGTCCTTTTAGTTCTCATCTGACTACGAATAGAAGTTTAACCGTGAAACACTTGCCAACCGATCGACAGAGTGGTTATAAGGTTTCGATCAATCGAGGAGCGCCGGATGCCGAAGTCACGAAGCGAATGTCGTCCGTTGAAACTTGCACTCCAACGCATTTGAATGTCGAGGTCTGGACCTCCAGCACAATGTCCAGTCTGAAAGTCTACATGAACGAGAGCTACTCAGGTGGCGGGGTTGGATATTTTGGATTGTCGGGGCTTTATGTCACGCGGCAATTCGATCTCGACGCGTTTGCTGCTACAACTCCGTACTTCCCAGATTTCTGGAAGAGCTACAAAACTAGTGAGACGCTGATCAACGCACTAAATGTGAAACCTTTTAAGACGAATCCAGCTTACAACCCTCCAGCCGTGGCGTTCTGCCCGGACGGCATCATGGGATGCCTAAATAATTGCCAAAAATCCGAAGCATGCACACTGCGCGAGACTGGTGGGAAGGAATGTTTGGTCGTGGCTATGATGGTGCCGGAATTTGATCAGGGATATTTCCAGGCGGTGGTCTCCAATCTTGGTATCCCAGCTTACTTTTGTTTTCTTGGGTATGACGGGGTGGCCGACTACGCCGCTAATGCAGCAACGAATAGTGCGCCAGCGTTGTTTTACCATTATGAGCCAGATTTATTCCACGTGAAGCATAAAGGAATGTTCGACCGAGTTTTTCTGCCCCGCTCTGATCCCGAGCGCGTCAAACTCGCGACAGCATCTTATGGAGAAAATGGTTATGGTACCAAGACGAATAATCCCGTTGACGTGGACTATCCGAGACTGCAGCTCTTGAAATTCGCTTCTAACGCTGTCAAAAATTTGCCCATCGGCTCGCTCTTCTCCAAGCTTTTTCTGTCCGACACCGACATCAACAACCTTCTTAGTGAATACAGCATCACTTCGAGCGACACCACTGAACCCGAGCCGTATTTCCGCGCAGCGTGTAACTGGGTTAAGAGGAACTACGATATCTGGAGCGATTGGATGGATCCGTTGCCGCTTTGTACTTTAGCAGAGCATATCACCAGTAGCGTCACTGGATGCGATAACCACAGCACCGCGCGCGAAATTCAGTTTAAGTGGAAAGAACCCAACCCCAGCAATGCTTCATTGCCGAACAACTGCGACGGAGGGGTGACCATCCTGCCGAATACTATCGCCACGAGCCGATCGTGTGACTGGATTCACGAAAATTATCGCACTTGGTCCGACTGGATCGACGCCAAACCTACATGCGATTCCAGCTTCTACGACTATCGCGTGTCAGACTGCGCCTCCGATGCGTATCGAGTTGTCACGTACTATTGGAAACTTGCGAATACCTCCAATCTCGAGGAATCTGCGGAGTGCGTAGATGGCGCCACTTTACCAGATACGATCAAGATCCACTGCGAATATATGCCGACTTCATCGCCAACATTTAAAGCATTGGCAGTGCTAGCAGCGATTGTCGCGATATTGTTGATGCTAGCGATCGTTTTCGTGTACAAGGAGCGCAATGCACCAATCATCAAACGGTCCCAATACGAAATGCTCCTGCTGATGATCTTCGGAGGCTTAATTACGACCGGTGCAGCGGTGGCATATGCTGGACGTCCTACCCAAGCTCTTTGCGGGATCCGGCCAGTCCTGTTAACACTGGGATTCACCACCATTTTTGGCTCTCTCGTGATCAAATCTTTGCGCGTATACCGCGTGTTCATGAAATCCTCGATGAAGCGCGTCAAGGTGACTCTGTTGCAGATTCTCAAAATCCTCTCCATCTTCTACATCGGTGATATCGTCATTTTTACTGCATGGTTCGCGGCGGATTTTCCCGAACCAACAATCACGTCCACGGAATCGAAAGAGTTCCGAGGAGTAGTGGAGGAGATAGCTTGCAATTCCTCAAGCTTCATTTTCACGGCTCTGTTGATCTTTTGGAAGGCCATCTTACTCATGTTGGGCCTCTATTTGTCCTTCCTCATTCGCAACGTATCCGTGGACTTCCAGGAGTCTCCATGGATTTTCGGCTCTGTGGTCGTGGTTCTTGTGGGGTGTCTCGTCATGATGCCAATGTCATACCTCGTTGATATGCCTGCGTCCACATACTACGTTTTCCTAGCTTGTGCGTTGCTGTTTTGTACGTTGCTGATCATGGGACTGATGCTCGGACCGAAGGTCTTCCGACTGAAAGAAGTTGCAAACACGAGTTCGGGAAGCTCGAAAAGCATCCTAAGCATCAGGAGCAGAAGCAGTTTGGTCGGTGCAAAGCCGAATGCTGGATACGTCACCGAAAGTGACGTCGAACTTCCACGCAGACCTTCGCAAAATCCAAGTTCAGAAGATAAGCACCACTAATACTAGCGAACAGTAGCCATACTGGGCTTTGGTCGCATGAACCATTTTCATTGCACTGGTGTTAGTGGTGTGTTCTTCTGCTAGTAATGTACATCAGACATGTTGCTGCTGGTTACTCTACCCTCTCGATACGACACATCATTGACAGTAGTCCCCAAACTCTCCTGCATTGCTCCGAAAAGTTGATCAGCGTATCTCGTGGGAGAAGCTTGAGCGGCGGAATTGGTATTGGCCAAACTAGCCAATTGGTTGGTCACGCGTTGAATAAATCGCTGTGAACTGCTGCCAGCAGCAGAACGAGTACGAGCTGGGGTAGAAAACATTGTCGGGGATCGCAATGGTTTCGTGCCATCTGACGTCTTCAACCATCGAGATGTCATTGCTCTTTGGATCGGCCTGTGGTTGCGAGGCAAAGGCTTTGGGACATCTCCGGAGTTTGTATTCGTAGTCGTATCACTCGATCCCGAATTCGCGTCGGCGATACGACCTGAAATGGATCCCAACTTGTGGAAATTCGGAGAGGAGGTTGAGCGTGAACTCACAAAACTCGATCGCCGTTGGTGTATCGAGACCGACGACTTAAAAAGCGTACTGCCTGTTCGTGCCATCGACAGTCGGCGGGTTTGCCCCAATTTTTCGGCGTCGATGGGATTTGCTTCAATATTCAGAAGGCCTAAATTCTTGTTAGGCTCAGGCGGCATTTGGGGTCTGCTCGGAGTATCGACAGTCTCCTGCACACCTCGTTGAAGTTCTTGAATTAATGCCAGCGTTTGGGACTGCACGCTTTCGACTTGTGCGATTTGTTCCTCATCCTCGGGTCTTGACTTTATCGACGAGTCCAGCGCAGCCTCTGATCCATCGTGACATCCGCAGAAACACTTTTTCTGGCCTACTAAGCCAAGACTGCGTCTTCGATTCCTAGTGGAATTGACAACATTGGCACTCATCTGTCGTGGGGTGTTCTCCTCTGAACGCGCAGACATACTGAATTCCTGGTCTCGGACGTCCACGAGTTGGTCCTTTAGGTTTGCGCTCAGTGCAAACTTTATCGAGTCGTCCTCTACGTTCGGGTTCACTGCCATTGCAATGATCTTCGCAGCTCGACGTGGAGTAATTAGTTTTTCACTCTTTGAAGTGTCATTCATATCGTCACTGAATACCGAACGAACCATGGCTAACAGTGGGCAAGGAATGCCAAAACGCTCATTATTCTCGAGCGAAGTAATTAGTATTTGAGTGATCACGAGCTTGCGATCTACCGGGTATCGGGTCAGGACTGCCTGGAAGGCAGTGCGGCTGAGCACGCACATCTCGACGTACGTCATAGCGCGCACGTTGGCAGTTCGCTGATAATTCATCAATAACGCCATCTCACCAAATGCTTGGCCTCTCGTCAATGTTTTCACTGAGCCACTTCCACCGGGCAAGCCGTCTGGACGCACATAGGCACTTCTGGACGAGCCTCGAGAGTTTTTCGTCGAAACAAGATCACCATTTACGGGATAAACAGTGCCATCGTGAGATGTTGTGTATAGAGTCGAGGTATCAGAGTTAATTTGTGAGCGGCGTCGCGCAAGCGGCTCTGAAGCATGTTCTTGGGTATCGGTGTTGCCAACGAGCTCGCACATGCCTCGGTTAATCATGTAGAACTCGTCTCCCACTTCTCCACGACGCACGATGAAGTCGTCAGGCAAATACACCCGCGTGTCCAGACTGAGTACGAGTGTCTTCTGGAAATCGGGTGAGCAGTTCTCCCAGAAAGGTACGTGCATGGCAAGTTCCATGTACTTGAATAGCACGACCTCAAGCGTGAGGTTGTGTGAGAGTTCCTTCGCAAACGTTACCAAGGGTGCGCCATCAAGAGCTTCATATTCGCGCCACAAGTGAGAATAGTATTGATGAATTCGTTCCCGCAATGGAGCTGGTAGCTGCATCTTGGACATTCCAGCAAAAACAGACTCCATCTTGCGCTGATAGGCCGTCGAATTGGCGTTGAAATTTGCAACGAGCATTGCAATGTGGCCAAACATCACAGCGAGAACGATAGAGCCCATCAAATTTATACTAGACGCGAAGACGTTCTCTCTGGCTGAGTGCGTTGTTAAACTTTGGCCCTGCAGCATTTGCATGGCAACGTAAAAACACTCAGCATACACTTCTAGCTGGATGGAGGAGTCAATTGGTGATCCGCAGGTCCCTGTAACAACCGACGAGGGTTTTCGTCAGCAGAGTCAATTAGCAGCAATCTCCAGCAGCAAGCTACACAGTGTGAAATGAGCATTACAGCCCCCACGATCCATACTATGCCCAGGAGATGCGAATAACGCGAGTGTAGCAACCAGCCCCATACAGATTTGTCATTTCGAGCATCTCGAACTTGACCAGCTTCGCGCAGCAACCGCAAAATATGTAAGGTGCGGTGCGAGCGTAGTATCATATCCAACAGTGTGCGCGTCAAGCGCCTAAAGCATCTGCTTGTTGCCTTACTTCTGTCTGCACGACTTCTTCCGTTCCACCGTTCGCTAAAACCTCCATTGTCGTGATCGGAAGCGACCCTAAGAGCTGAAATACGCATGGCCCGCTGATAAAATTCCATGCAATGTGTCGTCTTGAGACCACAAGTACACCTCGTTTGTTGACAAAGCTCGTGTTGAAGGCCAGCAAGAAATCCACGAGGAAGACCATTTCCGTTAGTGCGTCAACGTGGAGAAACAAAGAGTGACCTGCATTATGGAAAGCTTCTTCGTAGGGGAAGCCAACCACGTGGACGCAGAAGGCTAGCACCAAGAGAAAACTGCGAACACGCGCTGCGCTGGAAAATGGAGACATTGGTGAGTGCAGCCTTGTCAACATAACGCGTAGCCACTTTTTAAAACGCGGAGCGGCCGTGGCCGACTTCCCACACGCGATGAAAGCTTGGTGAGCTTGTCCAACGCAGGGGTTCCCGCTTCGTCACCCAAATCCTTTTGCGTAGTAGCGAGTTGTTGGCGATTATCTTGCACGGTCTGCTCTTGCGTTGAAGATGTGCGTGGCATATTATTGTTCACGGATGCCATCGATCGCACGGATGCTCCTAAAGCACTGCTGATGGTACCGAGGTAGCCTGCTGGAGCTACTGTCGCCGCTGAATTTGATTGCAACTTGATCGGCTGAAATGTGGGTGCTTCAGGTCGAGGTGGGCTCTCCTCTATCCGTGATTGTGCCCGCGAAGAAGATAAAATATCGTGATCAACATCACGACCTTCCGTTTGGTCGCCTTCGCTTCGCGGGCGAGTTGACTCAACTGTTGAGTTCATCGGGTCATCTGAGCCGCGCCGTTGGCTGAGTTCCGAATCCTCCAGATTAATGTACGCACTCCGGCGCCGATCCAGTGCTGCTGCTGTTGCATGATCATCCAGACGTCTACGCGAGCTGCTGCGATCAAGTCGTCGCAGCTGAAAGCGCGCCATCATTTGTTCGTAGTTCGGCCCATGATCGGAATGTTCATTGATAGTTGGTACTGCATTCCCACCCGAAGCCAGCGCCGTAGGGACGGCAGCAGCTTTAGGCACAGCCCGGAGCTGCGCCCCACTACTGCTCCGTGCAAAAGCTGGTATCGGTGAGGCACTGCCGGGTCGTTTTGTAAGTGCAGTCGAGCTTCCGGCAGCTTTGAGACGCTCGCGGATGCCTGAACTCGCAGCCCGCTTTAGCTGGTTGTGAGGTGTAGTCGTCTGCATTTGCAAAGGCGACTCGGTACTAGGCGAAAGTGTCGGAGCATTTTCGATGGTCGGTGCACTAAAACGATGATCGCTTGTCCGCTGGCTGTCTGTTGATGCTGGAATAGGAGGCCCCGCCACGCTGGTGTGACGTCTGCTGTTTAACCTCTTGAGGCGATCCATTTTCACTGCTTGAACTTCGGTTCTTTTCGCTCGTACTTCTGCAAACGCTGCAGCTACTGCCGAACTAGTCACGAGGCGGCTAAAAGGCCGACTCAACTGAACGGGCCCCCGATTGTTCAGTTCCGCGGTGTTCTCCGGGATCGGACTTGAAATGCTGCTGTTGGGGATCGGACTTGCCTCGGGACTTGCGTGCAATTCACTGATGGTGGGCTGGCTGCAACCGGTCTCCGCAGGCGGCGGGAACGCGCCATCACGTGCGGACATCGATCGTACCAATGTCAATGAGTCCTTGGTACCATTTCGCGCTGAGCAGCTAAGCGACCGAAGACCGAAACGGTGGTTCCTAATAACAGAACGCCTTCCAGCGCCAACAGGACAATGTGAGGACTGCTAAATAAACGCGATCTCGTAACGCCGACTCACATCGTCGCCACGTGGGAGACGTAGCAACCACAACCATGCTTGTACTTGGTCTTGTAAGAACACAAATGGGGTAGACCATTTGCAGATGACAATGCTCGACAGGAATCCCTCGCTTTGACAGCAACACAATCCACGAACCTCCCAGTCAGCATATCGAGAGTTTAGCTTCCTCGACGTCCTCAGCTTTTTCACTGTCTCCGGGCCTCGGCGGCATCTTGTCCCCAGGCAGAAATACATGACAGCGACTGGTGCCGCCATGATGAGAGAATCACGAGATAATCACTGCCTAGTCCATTTTGCACCCGCGGTCTGAAAGCGTAGTTGAGAAGACCCATCAAGAAGGTGCATGACGTCAAGAAAGCCTGCACGGAGCCATACACATCAGCTGGGAAAGTAAGCACTGCAGCATACATTGATCCGAGTTAGAGCAAGCCGAGATATCCACGGTTCGACAAGAACAGATAGCTTACGGATGTACGCGAATTGCAGCGTGTAGAATGCGGACTGCTCGAAGGCGAAGATAATCAGCATGAACGTCTGCGCTGTAAGCGACGGCATGAGCAGAAGGACAATCACGATGTGTGTCGCGAGATACGTGACGACGAAGGTGACTCTAGAGCCGCACTTGTCGATAATCCAGCCCAGAAGCGGAGTGTAGATGAAGGCTCCGTTCGTGATGAGTGGCTGCAGGTAGTTCACGTACAGATCGCCGGTATCGTCATCTCTGTTGTCGTTCTTGTAGATGAAATTGGGGATAGCGCCACCATGAAGGCGTTGATGGTCGAGATCCAACCGACGAAAGCAACGAAGAACCAGAGATTCTTTCGACCGAGTTGCGGCCGCAACAATGGCCACATACCCCGTCTCCATCATCGCTGACTACTCGTGCATCAGCATCGGAGGCTCCGGTCTCTACCCCAGCGCCTTCCAGTTCGTGCTGCTCTCCCCACCAGAGAGACAAGGATTCATCAGCAGGTTTCTAGCAGGACTGTTCAACTTCTCAGGGTATGTGTATTTACTGCTGGGGATAAACGGAGTGATCCGTGAAGGATTCTTCCTAGGCTACGTCATCCTCGTGGCTACGTGTTTGGCTTTCTCGTTTGCGTTTTTCCCATTGAACTCGACCCAGCAAAACCTACACTCTGTCAGGGTTTACGATGAAGTGCCGATCCGAATTCAGTGGAGTCTCCAATTGCCAGCAGCACATTGCCAACGATGGAGATCAACAGATCGAAGCAGACGGTGAAGCGAGCGCCAACGACGTCCAGACAAACGCCCGACGCCTCGAAGCTCAGAGAGAGAAATGCAGTGAAGTGCATGTACTGCAGTCACGCTTATTGTGTGGGCACAAGTGACGCCAGAGATTTCTTCACTGGAGCTGCAGAGCTCCGACCATTGGCCCTCGCCCGCCAGAGTCGTGTAGATGGAACCGAAACCCAACATGAGTCCGCCAGAGCATAAGACGACGAGAACTGCGACGATGCAGGCTGCGGAGATTCGAGGGATGCGCCAATTGGACATGTAGCTCAGCGTGTCGGTTGGCGCTTCAGAAAGAGATGCGAACGTAGCGCTGGGCGATCGAGATACCAGCGATTGAGTCATTGCAGCAACGACAAGCGAGGTAACATGACAAATTGTATCATCCAAGACGAGTCTGAGCCAGGCGGATCCGTTATCATTTTATTTCTGATTGGTTGTTGATTATTGGCCTTACGTTGCTTGTGCACCTTCGTGCCACATTTCCGCAACGTAACCAGTTTACGGAATGCAATTGTTATTGGCCAATCACAGCCCTCTCGTCTCTCAGTCGTCGTAACCCCTCGCACCAGCCACGATGGACCCGCGCCGCGCCTACATGTGCGTCTTGCTCTGCGTCTCTCTGTCTTCATCCCTCTCTAACGTGATACCACCACCCTCTGCACAGGGAGCTGGTGACGCTGGACAAGCAGCTGCGGGAGCTCCTGCGAGCCAATCCGCTCAACGCCCACGACGCCAACGCGCTGCGGCGTCGACTGATGGACGCGGCCACGCGATTGGTGGACGCCAATCCGGTCTTCGGCGCCTCGAAGGAGGTGGAGCAGGCCCTGTGGAAGCCCTGCTTCTATCGCCGTATAGAGGATTTCCGGCGTCGTATTCGCAAGGTGTGCAGCACCTCACTATTGTTCTTGACTCTGTATGCTGATAATACTGAGAAAAACCTCTATCGTGATAGTACGCTGCTGCAGCACAGGCGGATCGCAACGTGCGAGAGCATTTTGCTCGCGTGTCCAATGAGTTTCAGGCCTTTCTGACGGAAGCTGCGGCGTTCTATGCGCATCTCCGAGACGTCTTCGCCCAGTGGCTGCTCAAGAACCGAGACTCGGCCAAGGACGGAGGTGAGACAATGAAAACATTGCACGCTGCAGGCAGAGTCTGCATCGCTGCTTTGTCTTCCTTGGAGATTTGGCGCGCTACCGGGAGCTGCACAGTCAGAAGGCCAAGAAGAACTTTGCAGCGGCAGAAGCTCTGTATCATCGTGCGCTAGCGGTTCTCCCGGAAAATGGCAACCCGCACAACCAGCTGGCCGTGCTGGCCACGTACATTGATGCGGAGACTGTTGCAGTGTATCGCTACTGCCGCAGTTTGTTGACGGCGCAGCCCTTCGTGACTGCTGAGGAAAACCTAGCACTGCTCTTCGAGCGCAGCCGTCAACGCCCGCTGGCCCCACCCGTGACGTTTACTTCATCGTCGTCGCCAACGTCTAAGGAGAAATCGGCTTTCCTGAAGAGCTATCTGCACCGGCTTACACGTATGCACGGTATTCTGTTTGCACTATCGTCGCCACGTGGATCACCCACGGCTGGAAGAAGCAATGCCAGCGTAGCAGCGGCGCCAGTTTACCCGCGGGACATGGAGGCAGTGCTGTTTAAGGACATGCGATCTCTGTTGCACGCAGGTGTTGTAGGTGACGCGTTGCTGCTAAAGGTGGTGGTAACGAACATTTTTGTATCATCCGGGCCTCGACCTCGAGTTCGTCGTCTGCGCCAGTTGAAGATGCGCTTCGTCTTGCTTTGCGTACGATCACTAGCGTGGTGGAATTTGTCACGGAAAACCTGGATTCCAAAACGAAGGCGAGCCAAGGTGCGAACGGTAAATCTGCGAAAGACCCGACCCTAGCAGCTCTCCGGCTTTTGGGTCCAGTAGCGGTCTTCTGCGAATACTTGGAAATGCACCCTGATACCGTGGAGCAGCTGGAAAAGCTTTTGACGCGGCGTAACAAGCAGTTTCCCGGAAGCAGCAGTGATGCAACGGTGGTGGACCAAGAAGGCAACGATCAATTTGCTTTGGGCTTCCTTCAAGCGGTTGCAGCGTTTGTCAACCATTCCCGTATTCGTGAGCTGTATGCACCGTTGGTTACCACGACTGATTTGCAACATGGCGAAGATATTCCGTCTGCTGTTCGTGAAAAACAACATTTGTTGAAGGAAAGCTTTGAGCTTGTAGGTTTTGCCCCGCTAGAGCACGACGACGCCCCTAAGAAATCGCATGATGACTGGGCACTCCAAACTTCACAGGGTGGATCTAGTGGTGTGACTCCACTGTCTGATACTGAATCCGCGAAAATCCGGGCTTGGAAGGTGTATCACTTTGCTCGCTATCTGTGTGATGGTTATGAAGGCGATCCGTTGCTGTTCCGTGGTGCTACGGGACAGTTCACGATCGCCCCACAGCAGACTAACGCTACTTCCGAGGCATTTGCTTCGTTAAATCTCGGATTCCTTGAGAGCAACAGCAAGCAGTTGCAACCTCCCCAGCTACAGCCACAGAAGAACTCTAACAACGACCAGCACAGCTCTGTGGGTTTTGCCGCCGATGAGGATGATGATTTTGACGACGAAGTGATTGTGTTCCAACCTTCACCAGCGTTGACAGGAATGTCAGGAGGTCAGCCTATCAAACAACATGGCGGGTTTATGGCTAGTGCTCCGTCTCCGTTGGACACACTCTCCAATGGTGGAGCCTTCAGTTTGCGCGCGCCGAGTCCGATCTCTCCGCCAGAGGACCAGAGACGTTTGAGCATCATCAGCCAAAGTAGTGCGTTTGGTGGAGCTGACAATGGTACGATTGGATCGTCTATTGGTTACCCAAGCTTTCACACGTTCAGTGACACGGGCAGTTTTTCGGGTCAAGGTCTGCTATCTGGATGGGGTAACAGCGCGACCAGTACCAACAGCAATACCAACAACAATATGCCTGGAAGTATCACGGGATTGAGTTTGGGTTTGGGATTCCCTGGTGGCAACGCGTCTGCCTTCATGATGCCCACAACTTCTGGCCTCAATAGTGCGCAGAGCGTTGGTATTGACAGCAACCGCATTGGTGCAACTCCGAACTTTGCTGGAATGACAGATTTGGCTGCCATTGAGCGTGAGTCGGCTCGGTACCAACAGAGAACCTCAAGTTTGACCGCTTTTCTGGGGTCTTCGACACCGGCGAGCCAATCTGACATGGATCCATCGCCTCCACGCGCCCCCACCCGCCCACCACCGGGATTCGGAGGCGTCTCAAGAGGAGGCCAGCAACACTTGTCCCTCAACCGGTAAAGTCATACGTCCGAGTTTACTCTCGAGTTCTTGGGTACCCTCAACGACGGTGGCTCTACGTTACGAGAACAAGTTGACCGTCAAGTGCCTTCTTACGCGGCGACACACCACGACAACATTTCAACATCAAGAGTAACAGAAGCGATGCAGGTTGAGAAGGCAACAGGCTGGAACAGGTGCAGTACGACAGGTGATTCGTCAAAGGTCAAGCGACGAAGGCGATCAGAGGTGGTGTGTTTCGAAGCGACCTGGGGGCATTGAGTAACGGTCAAGTTGCTGATCCCAGTCTTGAAATCTCTCCTCAACGAAGTGGCGTGCATCAGCGGACCAGTAGAGCTATAACGAACGAAAACATCGTGAGCCAGGAGAGCCGCCAACATCTCAGCTGCATAGCGCAGCAGTAGCAGTAGCTGATCTCGCCAAGCTTAAGCACAGACAGAAAAAAATCACGCAAAGGGCCCATGAATACACCACTGATCAGAATAAAAACACCGAAGTCGGTGACGCAAAACATTCCTAATCTCAGAGTCCAAACTAGTGGCTAAAATCCCAGATCTGGACCACCAGAACGCTCTCAACCTCACAATCCCATTGTTAAAACAGCGTCCTTGATCATGGGGCAGCAGCCAGCAAGACGTCGACGGTCTCCACCCGCGCGCCGCGTATCATCCGCACGAACATCAGTCTGGAGCAGCTCATAGCTCTCTCGCAAGGCGCACCGACCGGTCCGGTCTCCGCTACGGCCGTCGAGACGTCCACCGCCCGCGTGGACTCGCAGGGCAACGCCGTGGAGCTCATGGAGATGCAGTCGCAGCTGCTGCAGGACGCGCAGCAGCTGGAGGACTTCGACCGCGTCAAGTTCCTGGAGGAGAGCACGCGCGCCTTCGAGGCCACCGCCAGCAGCCACCGGCCGCGGTCTCAGACACCCGTGCGCCTGCCGACAGACCGCACCAACGCTGCGGTCTCCTCCGGCGTGGGCGGCGCAGACGAAGAGGAAGTGAGGGGGCGCCTGACGACCAGAGACTTGCGGACGCTGCTGCGTCTCCACTACGAGAAGCCGCAGAGCTGGACGACCCAAGTGCTGGCTGAGAAGTACGGACTGCAGGTAGATGTGATGCAGAGCATCCTCAACAGTGTGGGGCCGCCCAATGTTCTGCCTCCTAGAGGAACGTCGGAGCACCCGTTTGGCGTCTGGTTCGACGCTCCAGGCATGATGCAATCAGAACCGCAGGAACAGCTCCGACAGTAGAAGAAGTACAAGGAATAACAGAAACGGTTGCGCGAGAACGAAATGTCTGCGGTTGCGATGGCTTTGACTGAACTGTAGGGTCCCTTTCTCAGAAAATCTCGTATGTGGAAGCTTGGGGCTCAGCACTGGAGGCATTCAAGA
Source organism: Phytophthora boehmeriae (assembly GCA_011947355.1). Classification (NCBI taxonomy): domain Eukaryota; phylum Oomycota; class Peronosporomycetes; order Peronosporales; family Peronosporaceae; genus Phytophthora; species Phytophthora boehmeriae. The sequence goes on along the minus strand of JAAVTJ010000148.1, from coordinate 235,595 downwards.
AAGAGAACGAAATGTCCAAGACTCCAGAGAAGAGAGCGGCGTCTAGGACCAAGGGCCCCGCGGCCAAGATGGTAAAGCGGTCGTCCACGCCAAGTAACGAGCAGTTGTTGCTTAATCACAAGAGAGTTCTGCTGGTCCCAATTGGCTCTGATGTGAGTCGCCAACGGTTGAAGATTTGGCAGAGTCAAGTGGAGAAGCTCGGGGGATCTGTGGTGCATATCGCTCCTACAGCAAATAACAAAACAGTGGGTGTTGTAGACTGGAAGGCTGTTGATGTGGTTATTGCAAGTGTCGAATTGACGCAGGAGAAGGCCGCGGAGTTTCTGCAGATTCCCACGTTTCCTCCTGAAAACAAGGCGGTATATGCGCCAGAATGGTTGGTGTATTTGCTGAAGGAAAAGAAGCGACCGACTGAGGAAGTCAATTTGACGTGGTCTGGGCAGAAACAAGTTCGACAAGAGGAAGAGAAGGCGGTTGCGAAGCGTGTGGCTGAACTCCAGGCGCTTGAAGAAGAGGAGAGTACTTGTGATGAGAACTCAGTCTCAATGAACAAGGAGAGCGCCAGATCAACTCCAGCACCAACTGATATCGAGGATTTTCATCGCCAACAAGACGAGTTTGACATCAACAGAGCCAAGTTGCTGCGGGAGCGCACACCTATTTTTACAAGAACAATCCTGACTTCAAGCCGATCAACGAGACGACACCAGGTTCTGAAGGTGTCAGGAGTGAAGAATTCATTTGTCAACGGTCATCAGGTAAAGTATCTTCTTGATGAGAAACAGGTTTGCTGCTAACATGGCGCATGGCTGACTTTTCTGTATGCTGGCAGCTAATTTACGAAATCTCAATGAACATTTGACCGACCCACTGGGCGAAATGATGGAGTTTCTTGCTGTGGAACAAGATATTTGGCGTCACTATGCGTACAAGGTGGGTCTTTTTATGCAAATAAGTTGTACTTGTAGTATTAACATGGCGCGTCTCTGTCTGGAACAGAAAGTTGTGTCAAGCCTGAAAGCAATGCGTCATCGCGTGTCTAGCGCCAAGGACCTTCAGAACGTGTTCTGGGCTAAAGGCCGCCTGCGAGACAAAGTAATTGAAATCCTGGAGACCGGCCGCCTCAGCAAACTTGACGCCAAAAAGAGCAACAAGCGATTGTTCGCGTTAGTTGCCATTGCTCGAATATGGGGCGTTGGACCAGTCACCGCTACAAAGCTCTACAGTAAAGGATACAAGTCTCTGGATGACCTCCGTAAGCCTGAAGCTGCTGCTCTGTTGACAACACAACAAAAAATTGGGTTGAAACATTATCAAGATTTCCTGGCCAAGATTCCGCGGTGCGTGCATTATCCTTTGTGTGTCAGTGTTGTATCTTGCTGACTTAGCCTTATGCTATGTGGTTTTATGGACTTCAGAGCTGAAGCACAACAAATTGAAAAGGCTGTGGTGGATGAAGTGCACAAACTCATACCAAATGCTCAAGCACTAGCCTGTGGCTCCTATCGTCGCGGAGCGCATGCTTGCGGGGACGTTGATGTCTTGATAACAGATCCAGATGCTGAGCTCTGCGGGATTTTGCCAGGTATGTCGACATTGTCTATCAAGGGCTTCATCTAGTCTTTAATCGGTCATACTGTAGAATTGCTTCGGCGTCTTCATACGACTGGCTTCCTCACAGGTCCGTGCAATAGTCTAGGGCGTTGTTAGTAATCGTTTATTCGCTAATGTGATTAATGGACTCGTTGCTTACAGACGACCTCAATACAACTATAAAACAGCAAGCTGGCAGCTACGACACATACATGGGCGTTTGCCGTATTTCTGAGGTTTGCAAGATTCTCTTTTCGTGCGATTCATAGCTATAGTCTGATAGAAACGTAATGTTGATACAGAACCTACCCTATCGTCGCCTGGATATCAAAGTGTGTCCCCGGCGTTACTTCGGCTTTGCAACGCTCTACTTCACTGGAAGTGATCACTTCAACCGAAGCGTGCGATTATTTGCCAACAAGTACGGATGGAGTCTTTCGGATCGAGCGCTTACTCGGGTAGTGCGTGTCAATGGTCGTAAGATTAGGCTGGGTGATAGCGTCATCTGTGAGTCCGAGGTGGACGTGTTCATTGCGCTAGGACTCAATTACAAGGATCCCACCGAACGCAACTGTTTTGACGTCAAGTTCGTCGAGCAGGATGCATTAAATGCTTATCGCAAGACCAAGATCGACCAGACACTGGAGGAAGAGGATGAAAGCGAGTAAGCCTCATACGTCGGGCATCATTTTAGCTGATCGAAAACTGGAGACCAATATCTGGAATGGACGCCCAATGGAACGAGCAACGGCACCACGATGTCGATGGATTGCAAGGTATCCTGCATGGAGAGCCATGGCTCATACATACCAGTAATGTGAAAACACGATGTGCATTTTTCCTTCCGATGGTGTGGGAAGTTTGCTACGGGTGCTGGAATGAACGCAGCGTTGGCTTCACCAGCTGGGCATTGTCTCAAACTAATTCTATTACGATTAGGCTTACCACACGTTTGAGACCCCGCGCTCATGGTAATCATGGCTGGATTTTGTTAGCGCAGATGATAAAGTACTGGTGAGACCAGCCAGGAGGTTCATCCTGTAAGTGCGGCGATGGATTTTCAACCTCGCCACCCCGACACAGTCTAAGTGCTATCAGAGTGAGCATCTTACGACTTAGCTTGGCAATTGAAATAGTACTTTTGGTAACTGTGTGTTTTGGCTGTATGTTGTCCTTTACCCGCTTAGATTACTGGTATGCTTGAAGGCTCGAGGCATCTACACAGACTGATACACTGCAATGGCCTCCACCCCGCCACTCTACACGAGGGATAATACAGTGTAGTAGGCGTGTGAAAGGACGCACGAACAGGTAGCCGCAGAGATAGGGTAAACAAGATGGGCATGTTCATGTTCACCAAGTGGTCGTCGAAGATTGCGCGTCCAGCTCGATTTTCCATTGTTACCTCATGCCGCTGAAGAATGGACTGCAAGCGTTGAGTTTCTTATCGACACTGCCTCACTTCTTCTTTTGCCTTCAAGCAACCACCGCCACCACCAAACCCAACAACAACCATGCACTTTAACAAGGCTGCGTTCGGAGCGTTGCTCATGATCTGCTTCGGCACGCTCTACACCATCGTCTCCTTCATCCTACCCATGTGGACTGTCAACAAGACCGTCAACGCGGCACTCACGTCCGAAGTCTCGAGCACCAACTTCAAGGCTGGGATCATGGGCTTCTGCGTTGACAGCGAGCTCACCAACGGTACGAAACTCGACCACTGCTTCTACTACAAGTTCGGGTCCGCCTACGACGGTCTGTCGGTGCTCAACGACCAGATCTGGTCGACGTACGGCGGCTCTGGTATCTGTAGCGCGTACGGCGACGCTGGCGACGTGAGCGATGCCACTCAGCTGGAGTACGCGACAGTATTGGCCACCGCTGCCGGAATGAACGCCGACCAGTTCAACAAGTTCCTCGACAAGTCGTGCGGACTATTGGGCACCGCCACCATGACGTTCAGCGGCATGAGCTTTTCGAACGGATTCATGGCGATCGTCACCTTCATCGCTACTATGACGTGCCGCAAGGGCAACAAGAGATGGATCGGTGCCAGCTACTTTTTCCCGTGCGTGTCGGCGCTCACCGCAGCGTTGACGTTCGTGCTGTGGACGCGTCAAGCCAAGCCGTTGGGCGAGGACGACGACACGTCGTTGAAGGCGTCCTTCTTCCTGATGATCGTTGCCATGTTGCACTACCCTGCTGCGGTTTTCATGTACTGGAAGTACCAGAAGCTGCAACCGGAGGAAAAGTTAGATGAGGAATCTGTTGCCACGGCATACGCAGGTGTTGAGACCCCGCAAGGACCAGCAGCCAACAGTGCCATGAATCTCGTGTAGGTTGCAGTTTAGATATGGCTACACTTTCGGATGGAGCAGATTGCAGATGGATACATTATGCCAAACAACAAGATATATTCTGAGCCGCTGCGTCTGTTCTTGTCAAGCAACACAGTATATCATGCTATCAAATAGGACTATCATAAAACATAGTTCTACAACCTCTAAAATTGACATCAATGTCGGGCAATGAGACGTCGGTACTACGCGGTGGCTGTGGTGCGTTGCACTGGGATTTTCACTAGTGAAGAAGCACACTCAAGACTACGTCCTCGCGAAGTTTGAGGAGTTCTCAACGTTCGAAAAGGCTCGGACACTTGATGGTATCAGATACATCGCTGTAGGGCATATCGCATTCCTTAAGTACGTGTTAAGTACGCATTCAAATGAATGGCAATTGGTCATTCCCCCAATAGCAGAGCAGACGCGAGAGAGACGATGGACGGCAGCAACCCCCGTACGTGCAGGCCGCTTCGCACTGCCACTGCCCAGCGCTCTAACTCTCGCTTTCTATGTCTATTCCTTTCCTGCAGCGAAGAAGTCGACGCTGAACGCGGGCGCCGCGTCCTTCTCCTTCAACCCCAGCGCCTCCTCGTGGACTCCTCCGGCGTCGTTCGCTCCGCCGCCCCCAGCGCCCGCCCCAGCCCCGGCCTTCGACGTGCAAATGCCGGCGCCCAAGAAAGGTGGCGCTGCTGTTCTAGGAGCTCCAGCCCCGGCCCCGGCCGCTCCGGCCCCCGCTCCGGCTGCTCCGGCTCCTGCACCTCCTGCTGAGCCTGTTGCCAAGCTGGAGGAGAAGGTGGAGAAGCTCCAGGTGGAAGAGAAGAAGGAGAAAAAGGCCGAAGAAGAGGAAGAAACGGCCGAAGAAACCTACGAAGCAGACGAAGAAGTGACCGACGAGGACCCTCGTGAGCATCTGAACGTGGTGCTCATTGGCCACGTGGACGCTGGCAAGTCGACGCTGTCTGGCAACCTGCTGTTCCTCATGGACATGGTGGACAAGCGGACCATCGAGCGCTTCGAGAAGGAAGCCAAGCAGCGCAACCGCGACAGTTGGTTCCTGGCCTACATCATGGACACGGGCGAGGAAGAGCGAGCCAAGGGTATCACGGTGGAAGTCGGACGTGCTCACTTTGAGACGCAGAACCGCCGTTTCACCATTCTGGATGCCCCCGGACACAAGAACTACGTGCCCAACATGATTCAGGGCGCGTCGCAGGCTGATGTCGGTATCCTGGTGATTTCTGCGCGTAAGGGCGAGTTCGAGACGGGCTTTGAGCGTGGTGGACAGACGCGTGAGCACGCGATGCTTGCCAAGACGCTGGGTATTAACAAGCTCATTGTGGTGATCAACAAGATGGACGAAGCTGGCTGGGCTCAAGAGCGATACGACGAATGCGTCGGCAAGCTGCGCCCGTTCCTGCGCATGTGCGGATTTGCTGTCAAGCGTGATGTGGTGTTCATTCCCGTGTCCGGACTGCACGGTGACAATGTGAAGGAGCCTCTTGACAAGAAGAAGGCTCCGTGGTACGATGGCGACTCGCTCATCAACTACATGGACACGATGCACATTGGCAACCGTAACCCCGATGGACCGACGCGTGTGCCTATCCTGGACCGGTACTCTGAACGTGGAACTGTGGCTCTGGGCAAGGTGGAATCTGGTGTCCTCAAAACGGGCCAGAAGGTGGTGCTGATGCCCACGAACACCACGGCAGTCGTGAACCAAATTTATATTAATGAGCTGCCGGTGCACACGGCCAAGCCTGGTGAGAATGTGACCATTCGTCTGTCCTGTGGTCTCGATGAAGTCCAGAAGGGTTTCGTGCTTTGCGGCGTTAAGGAGGAGAACCCTCCGCGCGCTATCCACTCTTTTGCTGCCCAGATTGCGTTGGTTGACACACTGGAGCACCGCCCGCTGCTGACTGCTGGCTACAAGTGCATCTTGCACATTCACACTGTGGCCCAGGAGTGCACGGTTGCCAAGCTGCTGCGTCCCATCGACCCCAAGACGGGCAAGCCCGTGAAGAAGCACGTGACTTTCGTTAAGCAAGGCCAGTCGGTCATCTGTCGGATTGACGTCGAGCAAAGCATCACGGTCGAGACGTTCGCGAATATGCCACAGCTTGGTCGCCTGACGCTGCGTGATGAAGGAAAGACGATTGCTATTGGCAAGGTGATGGCGCTGGAGAAGTAAATGCTGAACAGCGAGAGGTGTGCGAGAGAGAAGTCCTGAGTCAAATGCGCTTGTAGACACAATCAAAAGCAAGCAATCCAAGTGAGAAAGCGCCATTGATTTGGTCGGTCACGCCGTGAACGAACACACAGATTTCGCGGTCAAGGCTACTATACGCTGCGCGTAGCTTTAACGTAGAGATGATGAATATTCTCATTGCATGCATTCCTTGAATGAACGAGTCGTGGAAGATATCGCTTGGGTTTGTTGTACGATGGACTGGGGATACAATGGAGGGTTGTCGTAATTCTGAAAGGAACGGCCAAAATGTTCACGTCATGAGCAGGGACTGAAGCACACCGTTAGAGGAAAAAAACTAAAGAAATTCTCTGCCCGGGCAACGACCTCATCCAGCACGGCAACGGTGCGATGTGATATGACCAAATACGAGACGGAGACGCAGGAGCACGACAGCCAAAGCTCAACACAAACCAGTTAGCCATCTCACAAGCAAGTCAACAGCAGGAGTGAAACATGGAGACTGAAGGAGATGCCTCTAATGTTGTATTTCTCGAAGGAAATGCGGCTGACGAAGACAAACTCTGCACGCAGAAACCTCTCTTCAGGTTAATGAAGTTTGTGCGAGAAACTCAATGCGAGATGGAAGTGGTGAAGCCAGTACTGGACGAGTTAGAGGTGATGCGGTTGTGTCGAGAATTCGGCATGATGTCATCTGTGAATCCCAAAGACTTTGACTTTGACATACTCCATGCTCGCGACTTTGACGACGATTTTGTGCGCTTTCTTCGATACGAGCTGTTGGAGAACTCGAGTTCGGAGTCTGTCAAATTCAAGGGTCTATTTGGCAAGCAAGATCAAATTCAAGCTGCTCTGACTGAGATGAATGTGTGTTCGACAAGGACGACCAAGTCTCTTGATGTAAATGATGAAGGTATCTACTGTGTGAAGTTCGACCCAGAATGCGCTAGTGAAGATAAACTTTCTGGGTTGGTGGTGTTTTCGTGGATCCGTGACGAGCTGTTTGAACCACAGTCTCTTCGAGATATTCCAACTTTCGTGCTACGATTCCTGACGGGGTTGGTCCCAGATATTGTTTGCTGTACGTCTGGATCTGACTTGGAGCAGCTCAAAGCTGCCATGCTGGCATCGGAAAGCTATGAAGACGAGTTTCCGTCTTATTCGGTGTCATTCGAAGTAAAGAAGCAAGTGGATCAGGAAGACGACGTCAAATGCGCTGCGGTTGATTCGATCGATCTGGGTGAGCCTACTCAGGGTTATTCAGATGTGTCATTGCTAAAGGGAGCTACCCCGCGCTTGCCTCGAAAGGGACAATGAGTCCTCAAGTGCGTCGTGAAACGCAGAACCCCCGATTCAACTCTCACGCAAAATTCGCGGTGTGGTTGAAAGACCAGTCTCACCAATATCGAATTACGTTGAGCGGGACAATTGCCCGATCACGGAAGCTTTGCGAAGCTCTTCTCAGACAATTTGCTCTATGGCCCGAAGAACTGCTGAAATCATGCCGAGAGGAACAGGATAAGACTCGGCGAGAAGAATTTGATTTGGGCACTCGTGAACTGGTAGCTGAAGTGGAACGGCAACGTAAGCAAGCTCGTGAACTTTCTTCTGTGCTATTTGAACTCCAGGCGGACGCGGTGCAAGAACCACCGCCAAACCCGTCAATCGAGGCATCGTCAAAGGCATACGGAGAGTTTCTTGATTGGATCAACTCGAAACATACTAAAAAGTTGACCACAAGATCAAGTTGCAGTTAGATGCACCAACTAACTTACGGGAAATTCAAGCAACGCTGTTGGAACTCTACACAAATGGCCTGAAGGGTGAGGCTAACAAATTACTCGACATGTGCGCCACACTCACCAAACCAGAGCTGGTTAAGAACGTTAAAAAGTTTCGAGAGCGGAGCCATGGCAAAAAAATCGATTCAAGTGACGATAAACCTGGTGCCGCCACTGACAAGTGTCAATCACGCTCTTGGGAAGCATTTTTAATGGAAGTAGCTGAGCCGCTCAACTCGTTACGCAAGAGGTGGTGGATTGCTGTCGAGCACGTGCTTGCTGAAGCAAAAGACATGCAGCTTAAACTGTTGAAAAAGAAAGCGGACAAGAGCAACCTGGACGACAGTGAGAGACAAATTATCGACGATGCATTTAAAGTGTTGTGCGAGTCATTGTTGTCAAAGGAGGGGCTGATGTTGACACTGAACGCCACCACTCGCAACCGAGGAGCAGTTTTTGCGATAGCGTGCATGAGGTCATGGCTCCTCCTACTACATTCCTTGACATTTCGAAGGTGGAGATGAACGACAACAAGCCCAAGAAGATGGAGCCTATGGGCCGCCTTCTTTTAACCCCACCGAGAGTCACGTGGCGATGTATACTGTGAAAGTGCGTTCAGCAATTCAAATCGTAGCGGGAAGGAGCGTATGTGCGCAAAGTTGCTCCACTTTCCCCATGTGAATGGCGGTAGGCGACCACTACCTACCAACGAGAAAGTCATCCGAACATTTGGCAAGTTTGCCGATATATGTGACTATAATGTTCGAGATCGGGTCATGGCATTCGTTTCTAAGGAAATGGTAGGGATCTACAAGCTCGATGAGGCGTTCAAGCACATGGAGCTCATTAAATCGATTGATTTGGGCGTACGATCAACACTAACTGCACTACCGTTCCAAGATATAATGCTGATTGATAGCACAGTGTACGTGACGGATTCGACCGGGTACACCCAATCTATCGGCATCCACAACGATCAAACGTCGAATGTGGTGCGCATATGCTCCAGCAACGAGGGACACGGTTATACCAGCAGTGGAAAAATGAGTTTGGCGGACAACCTCGTGGTCGGAGCGGTAAACGTTCACGCAAATGATAGTGGGGCTTTCGAAGGAGCACTTGAGTGCATCTCTCGCGACGATTATCGCGGATTGCCAATACTGCCATTAGGCATGACGTTCTTGGTTGACCAACCGCAGTGCGTGTGCATTGACGACCAGATCTTCGTGTTGGATCCACTCGCACGGAAAATGTATGTTTTCGCGATTCAAGTGACGGTGCGGAGTGATTCATATCGGATGCAGCAGTGTGATGATAGCGAAGGCTCTAAGACCTCCGAGTGAATCCGGCATTACGAACTGCCTGCGCAAGCAACACTGGATGTATACTTTCTACCATGTTTTCGAGAAATTTCCAGTGCAGGGATTGCTGGAATCTGGCCCAGCACGTCATGTGAAAGTTAATGTCATTTGCTCTAGCAACTCAGACGCCAATGCTGTCCTTGAAAACTGTCACGACTTCCTGTCGTTGCTGATGAGCGACTTGCTGGCACTCAACAAGCCGTTGAATGGGCTAAACCTGACCGAGGGTCTAGCGGTGGCGCGTACGCTAGATGGCATATCGCTGCAAACCAAGTCACTTATATCGCTTCTACAGACGCTCATAACATTTTTGCCCATTCAGATCTGCCGGGCAGAAGGGAATGCTCTAACAGTTCTCCGTGATGGTATGGACGATACCCTGAACGAAATGGATTTGGACATGCAGACTTGGGAGGCAATCGATATTGCTGAGTCAATTCGATTTGGGCTTTTGTCACCGCTGTTGAGTGCTTGGCGAGGACGTTGCGTCGTGATCACATCGATGGGAAAGCAATCGACGGGAAAAAGCTACTTCCTAAACCACTTGACGGGATCATCGTTTGCCATTGCTGGTAATCGTTGCACAGATGGCGCGTGGATGACACTCCGTATGATGAAAGATATTCTGTTCGTTGTTTTGGACTTTGAAGGCCTGGGATCATTTGAACGTACTGACCAAGAAGATGTTTTCTTGTCGGTGTTAAATGCCTCACTGTCGATGTTCACAATATTCAGAATGGAGATGAGGTTTGACAAGGTCGTTGACGGAATGTTTTCAAATTTCCAAAAGGGAACTAATCTGCTGAAGAGCGACGAGCATCTTTTTCAAGGATCATTGTACATGAGCGTGAAGGATGTGAACACCAACGACAACCATGCAGTTCTGTCCGAGTTTAAGAAAAAGCTTGAGCTACTGATGGCGAATCGCGAGCAGAATTTCCTCACCACGATGTACTCAGGGAAGGTTGCTATCAACTCCTCACCCCCGCTTGGCACGAACGGATACTACGCTTCTCTACGCCACACACGCCAATTGATCACTAAAATGATTCAGGATGACCCACTTAGCGGATTCGCAACAGGAAACTCTTTTCATGACTGTGTTCGTTTGGTACTGGCGAAGATTTCGATCTTGGATTGGACGTCGGTCGACGAGACCTCGCAACGTCTTCAAATGAATGACATATATCGGAAGCTACCAGGGGCGCTTCGCACAGGATGCCTAATTCCTGTGGACGCACAAACAAAAAGCGGCACTGTGCAGCAATATCTCATGGAGCCGCTTCTACAGAACGAGAATGACTTAGCGACGTTGCGCTTGGATCAACTGAGTCGCGACTATTCTGAATTCTTGGAATCGTGGATGACTGTCAATAAGATGGTATTGCTGGATGAGTGGGAAGACGACAGCATTGACTTCGGCCCTTTATGCTTCGATGAAGACAGTTTAAACACTGAAGCAGTTCACCTCACACTCGTGAATCTTTTCCAGCGCTTTTTGGCTCTAATCTCAAAAGGACCTCTGGACAAGCTCACCGAAGAAGACTACGCAAACTTTGATGCGGTATTATCGTTCTTGATTTGTCGTCGCGAGACAAAGGTAGCTCTGTGGGTAAAGCAGCTATTGGGGGCCGAAAGGTTTATGAAGGAGTGGGAACAAATTGAGGATTACTTTTGCACGTTCAAAGCGATGCTCAGTCGATGCGAGCAAGGGTGTGCAAAATGTATGCTACAGTGTATGCGCTCGTTTTGCCACTCGATAAACGAGGCCCACGACTGTGGCATGGACCATAAATGCCGCAGTCTCTGTGAGTACTGCATCCAAAACTATTCATCTGGGAAGCAGACACCTCCTTGTGTGATCAAGGCCGGTCACGAAGGCAAGTGTAACTGCGGTATTGGCGTTCACACGTGCGGGGCCATGTGCAGTCTTGAGAGTGCCTCCAACTGTGAAAGATTTTGTGTTTTGATGGGTGGTCATGATGGAGAGCATCGATGTTCTGTCAAGCAACACGCGTGTGGTGCTGCATGCAGCGCGGCAAAATGCAGCGGGCATTGTGTGTTGAATGCCGAGCACAAGCACAACGTTCACAAGTGCGCCGAAACGCAGTGCAACCACGCGTGTGAGATGCAGGGATGCAAGGAGCGGTGTGGTACATCAGACCATTTTCATGGTCAATTGGGTCTGTGGGTGATGTTTGCCAAGGAAAACGATGTACCGACTAACGACAACCGGCATCGTGGTGGCGCTGCTGCAAGCTCTGGTGGGGTAACCCACCTGTGCAACGCAAGTCATGCGTGTAGCGGCGTATGCGAAGTCAAAGGCGTCTGCAACAAGATTGTTCAGGTATCTGTCCGCCAGTTTTTCGGGGCGTGCGATTCTTTCAACTACGAGGACAAGCGAATGGTTCCAATCCGGAACCAGTGTGCCGTTGTCTTGGAGCCAGGACAAGTAGATCACGAAGGTGTTGCTCATTCCTGCACGAAACTTTTGCCTGATGGGAGCAGAAGTATCCATTCGTGTGATGTGAAGTGCGCAGCCTGCGAATACTTGTGCGATAAAGAGTTCGGACACAAAAGGATCATTCTGCTGCTCACGGCAATATGCGCAACATGCACTTTGCTTCTGAAGACGGTGTTTTTCAGTGGGGTGATCACAAGTACGCTGTTGGTGATAAAGGTATCGCTGAGATGTGCAACATGTACTGTTCTTCGGCTGGAAGAGGTCACGCTCACTACATGAAGTGCAACAAAGAGATCGCTGCGACTTGTCTGTATACTGGGTTTGAAGATCAGCGCCGCCACTGTAAGTCCAAACTCAAGTCAAGCCTTGATTACGAGATCGACGAAGTATTGCACAAGAAGTACTGGGAGACGATCGGATGGGAAGACCCTTGTCAATCTGCCGCGGAGCGAGCTCTTTTCGCGAAGTGCCCATACATGTGCAACGCACCCGAGCATAAGGGCAAGGACAAGTCGCCATCTTGCTGTGACCTGCAGGCTTGGCATCCTCCTGCTACCCCGCCGCCAGTCTTGGAGCAGAACGTTTCGTACATTGACGGCCACCGCTTCCATTGTTCCCACGCCAATGCGACGGGTATGCATCACGTGTTCGTGCTGGATTGCTCGGGTTCGATGCGAGGAAATCCGTGGCGAATGCTGCTAAAGGTGTCCGCGAATACTTACAAACTCGGTTGTCGAGCGGTTCGACGCAAGACGTTGTGTCAATGGTGACGTTCGGGGATAAAGGCAAAACGGAGTACGAACGTGTCCGCATCCAGAGTGCTCCTTCTCGGTACGTGCATTTCGGCGGTGGTGGGACGTACTACGCGAATGGTTTGAAAGAAGCGAACGCCATCATCTCCCGGTCGAAGTCGATGCTGTACAAGCCCGTCCTGATCTTCTTCACCGATGGCCGTCCTGCTGACAGAAAGAAAGGATTGAAATTGGCGACAGACATCAAGCACCGATATGCACTGTTTGGGTTGCAAACTTTTGTGGTGGGTATGGACGAGTGAGTGAATTGGGGGTGGGAGAACTTGCCGGCAAACTCGGCGGCAGTGTTCACGAGGCTTCTGATGCTGCCGACCTCTGCGAAACATTCCGTTCGCTCTCGATGTCATTGGGAGCTCGTGCCGGACTCGTGCAGAGCGGTGGAGGTTGATCTTCAGCATTTCTAGTCGAGATATTGTTGCAGTCTTGATGTAGTCGTCGATAAACAATTAAGTTCGTTCCAGCGTCATTCATCGCCGATGGATGTGCAAAGTCCTTCATCTTGCAGTAATCGTAGATATCTCGTGATGGCCATCACTTTTGGGTACGTTGTTCGCATTGATTTGCAGTCATTGACTTCTTCGTCCCTTCCATGCGTTCCATCAACACGGAATCGGAGCGATTACAGAGTGGTAGAGGTGGATTCTCCGGTGCTTGAAAGTCTTTCGTGGCATTCTTGATTTCTCACACGTCTGCGTCAGTCCAGAATGGAGAAACTGCGGTGGAGAGACGATCTGTTCGAGGTGGTGGAGACTGCTCGGGACGAACACAAGCAGCTCTACCAGCAGCTATCGGCCATTCACGCCGACCTCCAAGTCTCAGTACAAGACGACGAATGCGCCACTAGTGGACACCATCGAGTCATCGGCCAGTTTCAAGCTCTGGAGCTCAAGTTCGAGATGTTTGTCAAGAAATACAACGACCCGAGCACAAGTCGGCGAGGGCTTCGCTTCGCTGACGAGTGGCGGGAGCGAGTGAACCTCAAAACGGATCTGATGGCCTTGAAGACATCGATCGGTCTCACCAACTTCGGGACCGCAGTCAAGTCAAGGACCAAGGAAGTGACGGACACCAGCTCTGCGATGGTGACGAGGGCGAGGGCGGCAACCAAAGAGGCAACGGACAACAGTGTGGCAAAGGTGAAAGAGGCCACGGACAATAGTGTGGCTAAGATGAAGGAGGCGACGGACACCAGCGTCTCCAAGGTTCATGATGTTTTACACGATGGAAAAGCGGGCGTGGCCAGTCAATGGGACGCTGCACTAAAGCTCTCAAGGAGGGGACTGACCAACTTGCGACTACAAATGATGCAGTGTCCACTAGAAGCGACGACGAAGCGTCTTGAGGATTCTCAAGCTTTAAGTGATACAGTAGCAACAACAGCATCGGTTGATACAGGGCAGAACTCGGTCTTTCAAGAGCCTGATCAAACAGAGTACATCTCCAGGTTTCCAGACCAGGAACTAATTCAAACGTGGGATGACGAAACGATCACTGCAGTTCGCATTCCGCGCAAGATGGTGCTATTGGAGAGTTTTGTGAGTCGTGGCGCGTTCGGCGAGGTGTACAAAGGCACGTATGGTGGGAAACCTGTCGCTGTGAAGATGCTGCTACCGAGTAACAGACAAATCACTTCTCATGTGGTTGATTTCATGAAAGAGGTGAAGATCGCAGCCACCATGGATCATCCAAACATCGTGAGGTTTATTGGTGTGGCGTGGGAATCACTGACGACGGATCTGTGCTCAGTCACAGAGCTCATGGAAGGAGGAGATTTGAAAGCATTGATGGAGAAGTACGAAGAGGAGAACTACCCAACGGGTTTCGACCGCCCCAAAATGAAGATTGCCATGGATGTGGTCCGTGGATTGGCGTACTTACATTCTCTCGCTCCACCCGTGATTCACCGTGACCTCAAGTCGAAAAACATCCTGCTGAGCCAAGATTTGGACGCGAAATTGACTGATTTTGGTATCTCACGTGAGCGGATCGACAGGACAATGACTGCGGGTGTGGGCACATCGCTCTGGATGTCGCCGGAAGTGATGTTGGGGGAATCGTACAACGAGAAAGCGGACATTTTTCGCTTGGCGTAGTGCTGGCCGAACTTTCGACTAATACGGCACCATACTCTCATGCCACACGTCCCGGGTCGCCACAAAGCTGCCTCCTATTGCCATCATGCATCAGGTAGCAACAGGACAATTGACTGTGGAGTTTTCCGAGGCTGGCCCACAATCGGTGGTCGAATTGGGTCGTGCTTGTGTGTCTACAGACCCCAAAGACAGACCAACAGCAGCCGAAGCTTTAGCCACACTGGAGAACGTATTTACGCAGGAAATGGATGGTAAGGAAAGTGTACAGAACACGTCTTGAGAAGGGTTATCGGAAAGTGTCGTCGTTAATAACACAGCGAGCTTTTTGATGAGCAACACAGCGAATCCTCAATCACTTTACAGCCGCCATCGTCTATCCAGGTGATTCATTTAAAGAAGTCGTCAACACATGCACAAGAATAGTCGGATAGTTTATCGTCCTCGCCGATCCTGCTGCACCAACTTATTTGTTGCTTTACTCCTGTAAATATTAGCCGGACAGGGCTCTCAAACCACAGGGAAGAGGTTGCTCTCGTCAAGAGTAATGGAGCAGCCGCCACCGCACTTCTACACTTCACGTTCGACAGGTTCTGGTTGTGCGGATGGCTACGCGATGTTCACTCTCACCAAGGTTCTGAACGCCTGGAAGCGGCTGCAAGTGAGTTATTACGGCGGAAAGTATTCCATCCATCGAGTTCTCGCCCTGGAGGCGTATACAAGGAAGGCGACGTTGTTGCGCGTATTGATCGTTAGTTTCGGGACCCCAGTGCCGATAATCGCTTTCGTGCTCGCACAGGAATCGATCCCGCTCCAGAACCCAACAGAAGGATGGCGTATCAACTACGGATTCTGGATTCGAGCAGCGTTGCTGGCGTTTGTGGTTGCCCACACGCTCACCAACCAGGCAACTTATCTTATTGACGGGGTCTCAATCTCCATCGGGCAACTGGCAATGATATCCACGTGTGCATCTGCCATGTTTACTGCTTGCTCGATGGTGATCACTCCTCACCTGATCTTCCCTGTTCCATTCTTCGTGTTGACAATGGCTCCCCTCTTCTACGTTTGTTTGAGTGTATCGTTCCGGGTCGTACTCGGCCACCAAGTTTTACGCGAAATGCTGTCGCACCGAAGTCAATTTGTTCGGTATGTGGCCTTTATCGGCACTCAGAATGTCGTTGTTCTAGCGTATCCCGCGTACGAAACTTTGTTTCGATATGCGCAGGGATCACGATACCAGCTTCCAGTCATTTTACTACTTCCCGTCATCAAGGTCGCTGTGAAAAATGTGGTTCTACGATGCACAACCCACATGGAGGACATGATGCCAGAGGCCGTAATCTTCTCGGTTGATTTTTTCAACGCGTTCTACGTGGCGACGTGTATGCAGAGCGCAACTTCTGCTGCTGCTATCATGGCGCTTACGTTGGCCGATCTATCACAAGCGGTCGTCATGCTGTACTGCGTGCATTATCGCACAGTCACAACGCTGACGAGGCTTCATCAGACTGTTGCAAATGCCCCCGAAAGTGACGATTTGGTGACCGAGCTTTGCCTGTTGTGTCGGGATCCTGATAAATTCGAGAGACAAACCCGTGCACGCATACGCGTCCGTTCCTGCCTTCCTCACGATTTGTCTGCTTCAGACAGAAATCTTCTCGAAACATTGGATACGATGAACTCGGCATCGAATTCTCCAGCGTGGGCTGAGACCGTGCAGGTTACTGGTAACAAGCGCTCAATCTACCGCAAGATCCGCTCAATATGTTGTCGAAATCGTGTTGATACGATCCACCCGATCGTTCACGTCGCAGTCAAACAAGCGGACCCAGACATCGTTTCGGCTGCGCAAAGTTTCAAGCATCGAAGTACCAAACACCCGTCGATTCTGCGAGAATCGCTCGAAACGCTTTTCACGATCGAGTGTCTAGTTGTCACCGCCTACTTGGAGGCTGTGATCCCGTTGCTCTATTGCTGCTACGTGCTGGTGATGGTGCATCTGCCGAGTGCTCGCTACCACTCCGAAATGACCGGCGTCATGAAAGAGAACGTGGGTGCGACGACTTTCCCTGTTTTCGTGTTCGGTTTGCTCCAGATTCTGTCGTTCGCTCTGCTGTTGCTGGTGATCAAGCGGAATTGCAAAATGCAAGCGCTTTACCATCTCGCATTTGTGCTGGAGACGCAAATGCAGTTGATCCAAGGTAAGCTGTTTTTGTGGCTGGTTGTTCTGCTGTGCTTCCGGGTGGTGCATTTTGGTAGGTTGCTGCAGTACCAATATCTACACATACGTACTAACAAAACGCTGTTTGACTACTGTATTTTACAGGTGTCGACTTTACTTTTCGCTTTGACTTGTCCACGTAATAGTTGACGTTGAAGTGCGAATGTGTGGACCACTTAGTTTACGTTGTGGACCACCTCATTCTGATCCAGCCAATGACAGGCCGTTTCATATTTGCAATAGCTCCTGCACAAAATGGCTGGAAGCGCGGCGTCTTTGCCTACTCCGCTGCCTGTGGCGGCGCCTCCGTCCGAGGAGGAGGTGGCCAGTATGCACCAGTTCATAGAGAACGCTCTGGACTTGCTGATCAAGGTGCGTTTTGTCCTCAGTTTTGTCCATTTAGCCGTTTAATCCATCGATTTAACCACATTTTAACCCTCTTATTCTAGGGTAATGCCAAGAGCTACCAGTATTTGATCCAGCAGCTCACTCAGAGCAATGCGCCTGCGGCTAATAGACGCAAGATCTTCCGAGCGCTGCCTCGCTGCATCTCCACGATGGCAAAGGAGCCACGAGCCTACAGAGCGCTGCTGGACGTTCTCTTCAAGTTCGACCTCATAAACGACTACCAGGAAGTCGAAGACTATACCAGCTTTATTGTGCACTTGGTATCCTCCAATACGGTCTACGTGGTGCCGACACTGCACATGCTGGTGCGCAATTTGTGTCGTCCACAGCCGCACCAGTTGCCGCCAGCATTGAGGAGTTTACTGGAGCAAGAAAGTGAAGAACCCAAGAAAAAACTACTGCTGGTGGGATCACGATTGGAGGATCTTTTGGAGCTGCTGCGGAGGTAGTTGTGCCAGTTACGGAGCCTGTGAACAAGGGACCGAGCTTGGAGGAACGCATTCAGAAGCGGTTTGAAGCCGCTCATGAAACGATGGGACGTGTGTTGGCGCTGGTGCCGACTGCAGCGAACTTCCTCTTCCCGGTACTGTGTGAGCACTTCCCGCATAAGCGACTAGATGCTGATACACAGGTGGCATATCTGCGCAATGTGTTGCGCGTCACGAGCTATGTGAGCGGACTGCGTGAGCGTGTGCTCGGATTAGTGATTGATCAACTCGTGGCTATTGATGTGGAGATTAAACTAGATGAAAGCGAAGAAGACGTTTTCACGATGGATGACTTCCTTGACGATGATCTGCTACCGCCTGATGATGCCTCTCGTCAGGTAGACGAGATGGCAGACAAGCTCGATCGGATGATGCTTGTCATGTTTGAGCACATTGAACAGCTTTCAGCGTCTACTTCCACGCAGCCTGATGCAGTAACTGCCGTGGAGAGCAATGTAGACTCAAGTGTGGATGTACATCACGCTGCGGTGATCTTCAAGTACTTGCTCAAGGTCTTTGAGCACTCCATTTTGAACACACACAGGTCCAAGTACCCGCAGTTCCTGTTGTTTTATGTGTGTCAGATGGACCCACAGTTTCAGGACGTCTTCATTTCCCAGCTACTGGCAACGTCTCTGGACCCCCAAATGCCACCTACTACACGCCAAAGTTGTGCTGCGTACCTGGCTAGCTTCTTAGGCCGTGCCAAGTACATCTCGGTGGCATACCTACAAAAAGCTTTGTATCACTTGCTGAAGTGGTTGCACGATCAAATGGATATTTATGACGCCGCCCACCAGAAATTACAGAACGAGCAGAGTACTAGGGATGGTGAAAGTGCTGCTGAAAGAGACGAGCGCTTGTTAGAGGAGAGTCTAGCATCAGATTCTAGCGATTCACGTGGGTTTCAAGAAAGCATTTACATCTCAACGCTGCAAACGGTATGCTATTTAGTGTGCTTCCGCGGGCTGGAGATATCCTGCAGTGACGATGGTGCTGGCTACGAATTTTGCGCAGTCTTGGCTGGGAACGACTGCTTGTCACAAGCTCAGGATATTGCCCTCTGGCACTATGCCAGCAGACTGTGGCTACAGAGTTTCTGAACTTGGTGGAGACGCTTGACTTGGTCTCCGAAGCATGTCTCGAACGCGTGGATCAGGCCGTTGGTGTTGTCTCCACTTCCAGCAACAAGACTGCCAAGTCTATGGAGCGCTCCAAGAAACCCACCTCAGCGTCAGCATCTGCTGCTACGCTGCTTGGTCAACGTCAGCCACTGGAGACATTTTTCCCGTTTGACCCATACCTCCTCCGCCGCTCTTTTCGGTATATCGGCCCGCTTTATCTCTACTGGAAGCACGCCGACCCGACGTCAAGTGAGAACTGCGACGCACTAGAGACTGTTAAAGCCACAATTCGTAGATTGCAAGAGGATGCTGAAGACGAAGATGGCAATGACAATGACGATGGTAGCGAAGGTGAAGAGGACTTTGGTGTTGAAGACGTGAGCATGGCCGGCAGCGCACCTGGACCAGGAATGGGGTCGTATCGCCCCGATAGCTACATGGGCAGCCTCAGTCGTTCGCACAACATGTCTGTCGGGTCTTCCTATGATGGCGACGGCTTTGCAGATGAGGAACGGACCCCGGTAAGACGCCCGTTGCCGTCGCGCAATACTTTTGACCCGTCACCAGCGCTATCAGCTAGTTCGCCCCCATCGCGCCTGCCTCCTCTTGGTGCATCTGACGGGTTTGCACTTGGCGGCTTTGAAGATGACGAAGAGGACGGATTCTAAAGAATCAATACAATATTTGACACACGTACGAAGTTTGTGAGGTTGAACGCGATCGCAGCATGTACGAGTTTCGAACGAGCCAGCAAGTTAAAACATAAGTAAGATGGTATTTAGCCACATGGTGGTGAATATATAGAGGAAGCAGTGCAGCTAACACGCCATTTAGCAGAGCAGATACAGCACATGACACAGCCAGTGCCTACGGTCCCCATTGTCGATATTTCGGTTGGAAAACGAGAACATGCCGCGAAAAGAGAGCTGATATCACTGGGAGCTCTACCGTCGATTAAGCTGAGCCCGCAGCTGTTCGTTCTCATCCTCGAGGCGGACAAGCTTCGGGACAACCTCCGAGTCCACTTCTTCGATCTGGTTTTTCAGATGATGATTCTCCTCGCGCAGACGCGACACCTCTTCACGCAAGTACGTGTTGATGTCCAACTGCTGTTCCAATGACGTCTTCGCTTCTAGCAGTGCATCCTCCACCTCTAGCTGTTTCACATGGGCCAAAGTGGCTTGCTCCTGCACCATCCGGTCGCAATCAGCCATGATCTTCTCCACTTCTTCCTCCTTTTGGGCAATCTCACTCTTCTTGGCTTCCAACGATGCTTCGTAATTCGCAATCTGCTCCTGACTAGCAGTCACCTGTTCGTGGTGTTTGTGAAGTGCTTCCTCATTCTTTTCCAGCTGGGCACGTAGCGTCTGCATCTCCAGTTCGTACTGCACCTGTCCCTGTTGCTTAATCTGAGCAGCTCGCAGTGTCTCCTGTTCATTGAGTAGATCTGTGATCATCTGCTCATCTGCAGCACGCTGACTCTTGATTGTCTGCAGCGCCGATGACTGCGCACTCAGCTCCTGCTGCAGCTTCACAAGACGCGTGTCGATGATGCGGCGACTGGCAAGCATGTCTTCATGTTGCTGCGCCCTGTTGTCCGTCTCTCTAGCAGCCTTGCTCTCGTCCAGCAGCCCTGTGAGCTTGGAGATCTGAGACTGCAGCACTGTCTTCTGCGCTCTCTCCAGCTTCAGAGCGTGCTCAAAGACCGTTCCCGAGCGCTTGGCGTCCTCTTCCTCCGTGAACGTGCGCGTGTAAGCGGTCAGTGGAGACCACTCGCCACATTGTCGGGCAGCTTCATCCACCACTCGCACGCGGAATACATACGTCTATATGAATAAGTAAACAAATCATACAGGTTTTGTCAAAATATATCATATGAGCAGAAATGTATCACAGCTTGTTCAACATACTGTGTTGGATGTGAGGCCTTTTACAGGGAACATTTTCCCAGTGAACAGCACCGAGTCGTTCCACGAGTAGTAGACGTAGCCATGTTCGCTGTGGCTCTATATCGAAGAGTTTTTAAAAAAATATAGCATATGAGAAGGCATAAGGAATGACAAAAGTGGGTACAACATGATAAAAACCGACCACTTGGAGCTTGTACTGCACGTCTCCGTCTGCTTGCGGCGGCTTCTCCACGCGCAGAGTGATCGACTGAGCCGTCTTAGACACCACCTCGGGCGTCGCGGGCGTCGGCAGCTCTGGCATCACAGTGAACTGCATGGCTTGCGACAGCACTTTTACGTGCCTGCTAGCAGCTTGATAAATGACGAAGAGAAAAACGGCTGACAGAATTCTTTCGAGCCGACCAATCATATGACAATATAACATTATCCGGCAGATACCATTCGCCAGTACTAGCTTAACTTTCATCATATCAGAATTTGGTAGCCAATCACACTAGCTGATTACCGTAATATTTGCTGCCAATTTCATGTTACGTAGTGTTATGGCCTCCTTCCTCGTGACGCCGCAGTCTCTGCTGCCACTCTGCGTTTATCACGTGCATTTACCAGCGCATGACACGGCTCTGAGCAGGAGGTCCCACACGAAGGGGCGGCCGGGCACAGGCGGCAGATCCTTGGCCTCCGTGTCCTCAATGATTTCCTTCTCGGCGTCGCCTTCCCAGTGGAAGCGCACGTTGTGCGTGGACGCGTGCTGCAGGATGAGCTTGTCGCGGGCCTCGTGGGTCGTGGACATGGCCGAGCGGGTGCCCGTGGGGTCGTAGCGCAGCACGGCCGGGTTCTTGTTGCCTGGCGAGCCGCGCTTGGCGTCCGCCGGGATCACAGCGCGCTTCTCCATCTCAATAGAAGGGTGCACGCCCACCTCAATGGGAAAGCGCATGCGGCGGATGTCGCGCGTGTAGTACTGCGTGTTGTACACGCTGTCCTTGGAGTCGCTGGACGGCACGAACACTCCTTCCGCCTGCTTGTCGGGCGACGGGTAGCGGTAGCCCTGCGACACGGCCGGCGACTGGTTCACCTGCTTGGTGCCGGTGGCCTCCGTGAACACCAGCATCTTGCGCAGCTGCAGCAGACAAGCAAAGCAGTGGACAATAGGTTAATACTGATAAGAGGTTTACGAGTCGTAGAGGTCGCGTGAGAAGATGGAGAGACAGCATGGAGAGAGCGAGAGACGTACTTTGTTGCGCAGATCCGCCGGCAGCAGGTTCTGGTACTCGAACTTGACGAAAGGCTTCCACGCGTTGTTGCCGCTCATGGTCGCGTCGTTCCTTTGCTGTCAGCACCCTCGGAAATGGCTCATGGGAGCCGCACGAACTGACCTCGCATTTGACTGGCTGAAATAGGACATCATGTACCTATCATTGGTCGAAATTCAGTTGTCAATCTATTCAGACGGACATTCAACATTCATCTCAATATCTGTTATCCTAAGAAACAATACTTATACAGATACGTCGTCAACTTATGCGATTCTATCTGAAGCACGCCATTCCGCATTATAATGGCGGAGCGGCAGTACGCCGAGGCGCTGGAGGCGGCGGAGCGCGCGCAGAGCTTCGAGCGCAGCGGCCAGGCGCCACAGGCGGTGCCTCTCTTCAACCAGGCGCTGCGCATCCTCCGTCGCCTGGCGGTGGTGGAGTCTGCGGCCCAGCGGCAGCGTCTGCAGCCGACGATCCAAGAGCTCGAGACGCGCGTGCGGACGTTGGAGCAGTCGAGCGACTTCCTCTTGGCACAGGCGATGGAGCAGCATGCGGCCGCTAGGGAACAAGAACAGGCAGAATCTGTGGAACTCGATAGTGTGATTGAGAGGTATATTGCAGCTGCGGAGACGTACATGAAGGCGCTGAACGCGTTGCCGTCGACTGCTGAAGCGCCTCGAGCAGCTGTGAGGGACCAATTGGAGTACGTGATCGACTATGTGTCCAAGCTAAGGAGTCCTGTACCAGCTGCAGCTGAAGACCACGATGTGGCGACGTTGCAGTGGCCTGAAGCGCCACTGCCTCCTGCTCAGGACAAGACGGCGGAGGTCACGCCCATTTATGCGTCTGCTGCTGCTATGGCTCCTGCTGCGGCTAAATGGGAGGTTCAAGAGGAGAAGCCAGGAGCAGCGTACACGGTGCAGGAGCTGGATGTGCTACGCAGATCTTCGAGGATCAACGGGCACTTGTTCGTGCCCTGGTTGGACGACTTGGATGCTCAAGAGAGATTCTACTTGCCGGAGCCTTTTGAAGACCCGGATGGACATGTGCCATTGTCAGCTAAGCAGGAGAAGAAGGATGCTACGTGGATGAGACCGAGTGATTATGCTGCGCGGTGTGGAAACGCACCAGTCATGGTGGCTCAGGGTGGAGTGAACCCGTTGGTGGTTAAGCAGGATATCGTGACGGACTGCTCGTTTGTGGCGTCGTTGTGCATTGCTGCAGCCTACGAGCAGCGGTTTCAGAAGAGGTTGATCACGAATATTATTTTCCCGGCAGAACCTTTGACCAAACAGCCTGTGTACAATCCCTTCGGGAAATATGTGGTTAAACTGTGGGCCAATGGTGTGCCTCGCAAAGTGATAATTGATGATTTATTGCCGGTCAGTGCCACCTCCGGGAAGCTACTATCAAGTTGCACTACCAACGAGAATGAATTGTGGGTTAGTCTAATTGAGAAAGCGTATTTGAAGCTAAACGGAGGGTATGATTTTCCTGGTGGCAATTCCGGCATCGACTTGTTTGCGCTCACGGGATGGATCCCAGAGCGTGTGCCTATTACTGAACTACAAGACGCACCGAACAAGGAGGATCGGCTTTGGGAACAACTCAAAAGTGCTTTCCATTATGGTGATTGTATCATCACGATGTCGACTGGGGATATCTCAAAGGAGGACGCGAAAGCCATTGGTCTTGTGCCGATGCATGTATACGCTGTTCTTAATGTGTACGAGCTTGCAAATCCAGAAACTTCTGATGATGACAAGAAGACGCGATTACTCCAGGTGAAGAACCCCTGGCGAAAATTGGGCTGGAAAGGCCCATATTCACGCCATGACAAGACGCGTTGGGACGGCGCTATCGGAGACGAGCTTCGTGCGTATCAACGCCAATTCTACGCAGCGAGTGACAATAAAACTGTCGTGGCTGACGCGCAGCAGGATGATGGCCTCTTTTGGATTGATTTCGAATCGGTGAAGCGGTACTTCGAGAGTTTGTACATGAACTGGAATCCTGAACTCTTTCCCCACCGAGGCGTATGTCATGAACACTGGCCTGTGGAGCTAGGTCCTGCAAACGACTCGTTCACTCTCGGTTTTAACCCGCAGTATTCTCTAACATTTAAGAAGAGTTCTGCGGCAGAAGGAGTGGTCACACCTGCCGAGTCATGCACTGTATGGGTGCTCCTTTCGCGACATGTAAGCACTATTGAACGTGACACGGACTACTCCAATCAGCAATTCCTCACGCTACATGTTTATCGGGGCACACCTGGGAAACGCGTGTTCTACAATCACTGCGCTGTGTCACGTGGGACTTACAGCAATAACCCACACACACTGGTGAGCCTGGACCTGGATCTCACAAGCGACTTAGAGCCGTCTTTCACGCTAGTGACCTCGCAATACGAGAAATTTACAGCTCTCGATTACACGCTGTCTATCTTCTCCACGCGGCCGTTCACGTGTGAGCCCATTCCGCAACTTGTTACGACCCCACCAACATCTATCGTGATCCCGGGTGCTTGGGATGCTGCTTGTGCTGGCGGACGTCCATTTTACTCGACTTTTATGAACAACCCACAGCTTCACCTGCAGCTACAGAAGCCATGCCGCTCGCTTTTCATATTTCTCGAGACGGAGGCCTTTTCTAACAAGGATGCCAAGAACGCAAGCTTTCCGATCAATTTGCGAGCAGCATTGCACGTGCGTGACCGAGTGTGCGAACTGCAGAATACTAGAAATCTCAGCCTGGAGAACGAAGAACCGCTTAAAGTCCTAAGCTCTGGTGAATATCGTCCGGGGTTCTGCTTTATTGAGGTAGAAGCAGCAATTTTGGCTTCTGGGCTACATGATGTTGTGCTCATTCCGTCTACGTTTGAAGAAGGAGTCTTGGGCAAGTTTACAGTGCGCGTTGTAAGTGATCCACCTGCTGGTGCCAATATCGCATATCGCTGGCTTCCCCCTGAGGGCCATGGCATGGAACTTACACATTTAAAAGGCAAATGGGATGAACAGATCGGCACAGCTGCGGGTTGCTCCAATTATGGCCGCTATACATTTAACCCAAAGTATCTGATTCATATCACGCAAGAGTGCGATGTGCTGGTGCGTTTGGTAGTTTCTGAGACAGATGAAGGCGCACCACCAGGCCAACATCCTACGGAGGGTGGCTCGAGTGCTCCATCTATCAACGTGTCCGTATTTGAAAGTACCTCGGAGGGTGATCTGTTTCTCTCCACAAACCCAAAACAAGCTTTTGCTGGTGCGACATCGGCCCAGGGTATATATGTGAGCGGTGCTCCCAGCGGGGTTCTTGCGAAAGCCTTGCGGCGGTATCCTCCGGGCTGGTATATTATTCTCCCATCCACATTTGAGCCTCGAGAAGCGAACTTCGAGCTTCGATTGTATACATCGATCCATGTTGACGTTCGAGCAATCTGACGGGGCCAGACTTTTGGTTTAATCAAGAACGAAATGAAGCAATATTTCGTGGAGATATATGCAAAGGAGAACGATAAAAAGCGAAGGTGCAAATCATTCTTCTTATCTGCCATTTCTACCGCCTAGTATTTGCAGGATATGGCAGAAACTGTTGGCAAATCTATGCTGTAAGCGTTGGTGATACTCGCACTACAAATTCAAGACCAGATATGTTCGTAATCAAGCAATCAGTAATCACGCAGATGACGAACCAGGGCAGCGTACGCCTCGTTCATCCGACCACTCACTCTTACATTGCCTCAGCAGTGGTGAATAAAGCCGCTTTCACCGCTACGAATGTCACAGCTTGTGGAATCAACGACATTAATTGATGAAGACTCTAGCGTCCTTGATGCTGCATTCGCGCTTATCGATGATTACGACGAGCCAGAACGTGATTGCTTCAACCCTGGAAGCTCTGCACCCTTGAAATCGGTCCATAACCAAAGCGAAGTGCTCAAAGTTGCCAACCAACCACAAGGACACCGCTCCGCAAGTACATCCATTTCGATGGCGACGAAGAAACAGTTCAACATTTCGGAGGCGTGTTCCTCAACGTTCCAATGCCAATGGAAGGCGGAGAAGCTCGTTTTGCGTGACGAAGCAGCTGTATTGCAAATCCGCTTAAGGAATTTGAGGCAGCAACGCGACAAGGTATGGGAAAAATGCTTGGCGAGACTGATGCGACGTAGTATTGATCGGACTGCAGACAAGTGTCAAGTCAAACGGCAATTGATACATGCTACGTGGTGTGAACAAGCGCGCAAGCAGTACCGCTTACGCCTCCAATCTGAGAAACGAAATCTCGAATTGAGAGCCAATCTAGACCATCAAATTCGCCTGAATGGAATCATTCTTGCTTCTTTGCGGAAAAGATTCATTACACTCGGCTCTAAGTGACATCGCACGGGTCAAGTGTTCCTGTTGTAATGGTAGGGCCTGTGGTGTGGGATAAAACGCAGCTCCACGTTAATTTTTTTATGAGAGAACAAATCGTAGATACCTGCACAACACTCGATTATGGTCGATTTAGCAGGTTTCAATCCTCATCATCTCCGGAGTCATCGTCATCATCATCATCATCGTCGTCGTCGTCGGACTCTTGAAGCCAGTCGATAAATTCCTGCACGTCCTTGCGGGATGCAACCGCAATCGCATCAACATTTTCGTCAGCATTGGCTTGCTTGGCCTCATGCCACTCGAGGATCACGTCGTCGCTAACCCATTCTAGATCGTACACAGTCTGGAGTAGGAAACGGAAAAGCGGCAGCCACAGTACCCGACGAGTCTCCGGGGCAACACAATAGCTTTCCAGAGACTCCACAATGGCCAACTGGTCATCCTGCTCTACGATACAGCGCTGGATGACCGAGCTCCACTTCTGAAACTTGATGCGCACGTTGCCCAGAATTGTCATGGCCGACTGCCCGTCTCCCGACGGGATAAGGTCCAGCAAACCAGGCACGATGGCACCAATTACCTCGGCGAACGATCGGTTCTGCGCGAACTTAAAGCTTTTAATCTCCATGAACAAGTCATCTACATTGTGTCCAGCCGCGTCACCGGTGCACACGTTCTCTCGGATAATCTGCTGGAATGGGACTTCCACGGCTGTCGCATTGGCCTCGGCCAGTAGGTCATCCTCGTCTTCATCTTCCTCTTCAGACGAGCTGAGAGTGTCCCATTCATCCCAGCGAAGCATCTTCTTGGACACCACATCACTTGCACCGATGAGAGAGCTCTTCAGTTTCTCCAGCTTACGTGCTTGCTTCTTGACCTCCGCCTGTTCCTCGTCTTCCTCCTCATCCTCGGCATCACTGTCCGAGTCAACCTCAATACCATCCTCGTCAAGAGTCCAAATGCGTCCAACGCCACCCACACCAACTTCCTTCGGATTCCATTGCTGCAGTGCACCGTCAGCTGTTTGTTCAGTCTTCTTGGACGGTGATTCCTCGTCCTCATCCGAGAAAAATCCATCGTCCTCCACCTGCGCTGGACTTGTAGTCACCTTGGTGAACGGAGGTACCGAAAACCCCTCACCAATGACCACACCAAACGACAATACACAGCCTTCTCCAATAGTCGCACCGCGCTTCACAACCACGTTGTCGCACAAGATAGAGTTTGTGACTACAGCGCCATCCTCCACCACCACATTCGACCACAAAAAGCTGCCGTCAATCGTCACGTTCTCGCCAATGACGCAGTTCTTGCCTAGTGCGCTTTTGTACAGACGACTGTTGTCTCCCAGCGTCGATCCTGTACCCAAGATGCATTCACGTTGCACTTCACATGTACGCGCAATCGTGACATTGGCATCTTTGTAGCGCATTCCCCGCAAATACTGGTAGTGCGTTCCCTCGGCTCCAAGGTAGTTCGCGTCCGGCACCATGGGGAAAACCCAACGCTGCAAGATAGCCTGTGAAACTCCAGCGTACGTCCTCGGGTCCATCACTCTTGCCGCGAACTCATCCGTCACCACCTTCACAAAAACTTCTTGCCCAGCTCATAGTTCTGCACTTCATTATGCAAAAATCGCGACGCAAATCTTGATAGTCAAAATCCTCTGCAAATTTCAGTAGCACTTCCGGAGAGCAAACGTCAATGTAGCAATCCAAAAGATCACTACGCAGTGCAATTTGGGCGTGATCCTCCAAGAACAACGTGGCCAGACGGGTACTGCGCTGCTCCGGGTCATCCTCGTAGAGCACCAATTGTGACGTCGCAGCATCCACGCCAACAATCAACTCATCGTCCAGCGGTCGGACGCTGGTGGCGAAATTGGGTCGCAACTCCTTGAAAATGGACGTCATGATGCAATTTGGGTCCGCTTTTTGCGGCTCTTGTGCTCTGCAATTGCCGCTTGGAGGTCCACATTGGCCACGACGTCTCCGCTCATCAGGATGAAGGGGTTGCTCTGCACCAATTGGCGATGGTCCAGTTCTCGCAGGGCGTCGCCTGCAGTCAAGCAGGTCGGACTGTTGACGCACATCACGACCAGTCGACCCGCCGCCTGACTCTCCTTCTCTATGAAGCGCTCGATCTCCTCCGCGTGGCCAGTGCAGAAGAGCAGAACTTCGTGCACCCCCGAGGCCGCCAGGAACTCGAGCGAGTACTCGAGCATCGGGACGTTGGCCAGAGGCAGCAGGACCTTGGGCGTCTCCAGCGTCATGGGGCGGAACGTCTCGGCGAACGAGTCGGCGAACAGCACGGCTTGAGGGGCGCCTCGCGTCGCGTGTCATCGCTAGCAGCCGCCCGAGCGGAAGGCGCAGAGCGGCGGGGCATGGTGGAATGGCTTTGATTGACTGGTAAGGGTAGGTTACCCAAAATAAAGGTCCACAAAATAAATGGTGCCCATTAAGTAGTTTATGGGTACGTTGAAGTGAGTTGGTGGTGAAAAATGCTGTGCATTTTTATTTATTCTATCTTTTCAACCCCCAAGACATCTTTCAGAATGTCGTACGTCGTCAAGCTAATGCCGGTTGATACCGGACTCTGTGCACATAGCATACAACTTGGAATTAGTGGAAACTCTAAGTGCACAGCACAACCGATCAGCAGACTTACCCGCATCCAATTTACAGACACGCCCTTAAACAATCCTCGCACGCCTTCACGCGCCAATATCAATCGGCCGGTTGCGACGACGCCTGTGTACTGCAACTTCCCCTGGGAGCCGGTAACGTAGCCGTCTGTCTGAATGCGCCGTCGGATAGTATCCATCGGGTATGTGGCTAGAAAAATTAAAAGTTAGCACTCAATCATGCAACGTAGCCCTGACTGAAAAAGAACTTACTTGTCTGTGCAATGCAAGCAGCGAAGTAGGAGCAGACAAACTTGGTCAACGGGTTCAAGCTGGGATCAGGAGCGTGTTCGCCCTTCTTTTCCAATCGTCGGCGCTGGAATTCTAGCGTCTACAAGCACAAATGACAATTAGATTAGGATCCCAGCTATACGACAAGTACGTAAAGAAACGATAATGTACGTACCAGGATCT
The DNA here is from genome assembly GCA_011947355.1 of Phytophthora boehmeriae. Taxonomy (NCBI): domain Eukaryota; phylum Oomycota; class Peronosporomycetes; order Peronosporales; family Peronosporaceae; genus Phytophthora; species Phytophthora boehmeriae. Next base: position 206,051 of record JAAVTJ010000148.1, on the reverse strand, counting down.
TAAATCGTTCGTTAAGCGAAAACCCGATACCTGTGTATGGCAGTGTGCCCAGCAACGAAGGGATAAGCCCTCGCGAAAATGAGCGAATGCCATCCACCTTGTACATCGTCACGACAGCTTCGTAGATGCTGCGGTAGCGATTGCTTCCCTGCTGCACCATATATCTCGCGCGAACAATATCAAGCGGGTATGCCACAATCAACGAAAGTCCACCAGCCAGCGAACCGGCCGTCACAAGCTGCAGATTACTGAGCTTGGGCATTTCTTGCAGCCCCTCCTTCTCAGCCTTTCGGAAGTTGTACGCGTGGAATCTATGCCTGAAAAAGTCGAACCCGGAGTGCTGCAGTCCGGCGTACGGGATCACTCGCAAGATATTCAGCATGTTTCCCCGAAACAGAGCATGGAATCCATCCTGCACGTAAATACTCTTGGCTAATCTGGCGGCATTCCTGAAATTGAACTGGTGCTTGTCGTTCACTTGAAACAGAATCTTGACTCGATCCAAAGGTGCCAAGATAGACTTGGCGACAATGCCCGCCATGCCTCCGGCTATAAAACTCTTGGACACTGTCAGTATGGACCCTGTCTTCTCCGCCTGTTCTGCTGCTAACTGAATCTTGTTCCTCTCCGGGTGTTCCATTTTAAATGAGTCATCAGGATGGATCCCGTACCCTGCAATCGAAGCTTCGTAGTCTTCATAAACCACCGAGCTCTCACTCTGCACTGCCGCCTGTCGTCTCTGCTCTCTCTGTCGTTGTCTGTTCTGCAATAATTGCAATATCTCCAGCGTCAACTTCTCATTGGGCGGCTCGTCTTCAGGCTTCAAGTCCAGGAACAAACTGTCGCCTTCGCTCATGCCGAAGTCCAAGGCCGCGATCTGCGTGGCCCACGATGTGTAGACGTTCTGCACACTCTGCGGATTGCTCTGTTTCCAGCGCATGACCCACTCGCAGAAGGCGGCAAAGTCCAGGCGCTCGTCCCGTCGCGCCATGTCCCGCTTTAAGTGTCGCTTCGTGTCCACGCTCGGGTCTAAGCGAGTGATGGCGTCTGCCAAGGCCCCGCGAGTGACGGTGCCCTGAGGGTCCGGCTGGAGGTCCAGAAAGAACGCGCGCATGATCTCCAGCACCTCCGGAGTCAGAGCGAAGTCTGGATTGTACATCTTGAGCGCCTGCAGCGCGTACGCGAGCTGCCGACGACGTGCTGCCTCCGCGGGGAGGGCACGTCCCCCGCCATGAGAGCGCAATAAGTGTCGGAATGCAAAGTGGGGACGTTAATGGATAAGATGCCAAAACAAGGTTGACGTAGGGAAAATATTGAACATTTTGTATGGGGTTTGTAGGAGACGTACCTGCTTTTGATTCGTTTTGTGCAACATACCTGCTTTTAGACTTGTACTGGTGGTTCACTTTTATAGTCAACACGGTAAATCTCCAAGTGATCAAGCAAAAGATGCACTAGGAATAGTGTCAGTTTGTGGTTCTCCTTGCACTACCTACAGAAACTCACCCTGGTGAATCGCAACAGCGGAATCAGTACTTGGTCAAACCGAGATTGATCGTCAGTCAGAGAGGGTATGTTGGTTTTGGCATGCAACCAACAAAGTAGGATGCCCCACTTCTGCCAGTATCTTGAAAACATTGGGCCTCGCAGCCACGAACGGTGATACTGTCGGCGCTCGAGCAACAAAACAATAGTCAGCGAGTCCGAAACCAAGTTTCCAAGTTTCGTACTCGCTAACGACTGTTTTGTTGCAAATTGCAGCCATGGCGGGTCCACATGACAAAGTACTCGCAGTTGCTGGTCCTCACGCTGCATCACATGCTGCCGAGCTTTGAATATCGTTACCTGAGAACGGATCTACACGCAAGAGGAGGTTATCCAGCTCTTCAGTGTAACTCTGGAGAGACCGATAGCCATTATCCTCCAGTTTCCTGATCTTGTCGAGACGAAATTCACCATGACGTACAACGCTAGGTGATCTCTAAACTTTATGTTAGTTGGCCTTGGCGAGCATACCCGTTATCATGTAACCCGAGCTCGTCTACAAGTTGAAGTTGTTCTCAGTGGTGCTTTGATTGGTGGAGTGTGAACCCATCTAATTTTGCTCTTGAAACGACGCGAGCAACATGGCTACATCGAATTCCCGTCAACCTTCCACCAACACGTCAAGAACCAAGTCTTCATGGACGCTTGCATTGCTCGTGGAGGGATCTCCCACGTTTTATCTCAAGTACAGGACGACTCTTTTGGGGCACCACTAGCTGCAGCTAACTGATCGTTTGTCACTTAACCGCCAGGCTCGTGCGTCTCTGAAGAATCCCTCTCGTCCATTCACACCTCAGACTTCTGGTACGCGTTGGCAGTAACCACATGATCAGTTTAGAACGCGTATAACCACTTATTGTACAACCAACAGCCCGCCCGCTATTCCATGGAGACGACTACCGCCCAGGATCCCGTCCAAGCTCATCGTACACTGCGGCAGAGTTGGCACTTCAGCAGACCCACCGTCAAAATGCCAAACTCCCCCAACCGTCCCAAAAATGGGGAAACCTCCGTCGAGATCCAGCGGACCAAAGGCGGGGTCCGCAAAACCTGCCCCATCAAGCGAAGCAAAATTGTCTTTCGCAGTCTCTGCGTCGACCAGCAGCCTCAAGTTGGTCCATGCCCCCATTCTTACGGATGATGAATCTGACGGTGAGTTGGCTGTTGTAAACGGAGACAACAAGGCAATCCCGAAATCACCCGACTCTCAATTAGATCTTGAAGCATCTTTGGCACTCCCTTCGAATGTGAGACTCGAGTTCTTGTCAATTACTCATGCTGAGAGCTGATTTTATTGGTTTTTGTGCTTTTACAGGACGAATTGGAGCAGTCGTACAGCGAAATCAAGAGCTACATTGACGAAATTCTTGCTCGGAAAGGCCCGGAGGATGTTGCTGCTGATGTGGAGGAATTACGCTCATTGGTGGATAGCTTCACGAGTCTAAGCTCATTTTTCAGGCTGCAAACAAGTACGCTTCAGAGGATACGTCGGCTTCAAAACTTCGACTCAAACTATTTGATCTACTTTCAAACGTGCTGCTTGAAAAATGGAGTAGCAACGCTGCTTGCGTGTTGGAACTAGCCCCTGCACTTCTCAATCTCTTCTACGCCATTAGCACTGGCGACGGCAGTGACAAGGCTAGCTCCCATATCATCAAGTTAGGAAAAACACTATTCGTGCTCAGTAAAGACAGCTCTAACGATGATTGCTTCTGCAACGTGCGGTATGTCGAGGCAGTCCTTCAAGCGATTGCTGAAACCAGTAACCGATCGACTGTGCAGCTGGAAGTCGATGACAAAGAAATTAAAGAGAACGAGAAGAATGTGGTCGCGTTGGTGCACTCGGCTAACCGAGAGGTATTCCCGATGAAAATGCTAATCTACGCTGCCGGAACGCTAAAAAATATTTCAAACGCCGAAGACAAAATGACTCGATTGCTGGCGACCAACCGCGCCATCGCAATTTTGAGCGAGACCATGTTATGGCAAGCTGACAACGCCGCAAAGCAGAAAGAGATCGCGCAGTTATTGATCCAGACCACAGGTATCCTGCGAAACTTGTCCGTCACCAAGACTTATCTCAAGCAATTCATCGAGGCGCATATCCCGTTGCGCTTATGCAACATGATTCCGGCATTCCTTCCTCATCAAGAGTTGATGGTCAACGTCTCCCGCATTTTGAGCAAGCTCACTCTGCACGAGCTACCGCGGGCTCAGATTAATACGCGTTGTTCGAACATGCACAATCTCATGACTCTCGTGGATCATCGTCAGAACTCATGGCTATCGCTTGGGGATCAACAAAGTTCCGAGACGCGATTCCAAGACTTGCTGTTTATTCGCGTGTTCTTCGTTCTCGGCAACCTGTGTGCTGGAAACGACCAAAACCGAATTCTGGTTGCCTGCAAGTTTTCTGGTATAGTGTTGTTGTTGGAGGTGCTTCAGTTTTATGCAGGACGGTATTCAGATGCAAGAAGTGCATCGGACGCTGAAAGCAGTGAGAATCAACTTACTACTGGCGCGGAACAAACGATGGATGTCTTAGTCAAAATGATCCGAGTGCTTGCAAACCTGGCCATCAACGCAGAAGTGGGGGCATTGATAAATGAAAACGAAGGATTATCATCCCTGCTAGCCGTTTTGGAAGCCGCTCATCAAGCAGGGGATGAAGAGCTCATGTTGAATGCCGTGAGCTGCATCACCAACGTTTCGTACTATAGTACTGAGCGCAAGGACGCGGACCAGGATAACCATTTCTGCTTCGTCGAGACAAATCGTATCGCAATTACACGTCTCCTCTCGCGGATTCTCATGGACAGAAACGAAGAAGCAGTTGTTGAGGCAACTAGAGCTTTTGGGAATTTGTCGCGTTTCAAAGATGTCCTGGCATACATGAGCGAGGTCAAAGTACTTGACTGTCTTGTAGTGTTGCTGGACCACAGCAATCGAGAAATCGTGCACACTGTCTGTGGCGTTTTAATGAATGCTGCGCTGGATCCCAGCACTCGTCAAGCTTTACTAGCTGTTCGGCCTAATACCGAGGACGATGCGACGGATGTCCGCTGTTTGTTGGTCGGAATTGTCGAGTATGCTGCAGGTGATGACTTGGAAATGACACTGATCGCGAGCAAGGCGCTATATAACCTGCTGCTTTCCAAGGACGCAGTGCCGAAATGTGGCAATGATGTGTTTGAATCTGAAGCAGCAAACTTACGACGAGTGATTGAAGAAATTTTGGGCACCTTCAGCCGTGATGAATCAGCAGGTAAGAAACTGTCCGACGGAGCAGGTGCTGAGCCGCACGGAGGCGGAGATGAAGACAGTGACTCATGGAATAGTCGGAAAGAGCTGCGTCTAGTACTACCACAGCTGCTCAGAAGTATTAATGCAGTGTACGAAGGAACATAATAAAGTCAAAACGGCACACATCCCCTTTCCTTCATACGTATTCGAACTTCTTCGTACCAAAACGTAGCCTTTCAAACCGCGACCTCAGTCTTTTCATCGCTTGAGTCTCCCAACAGTAGCGGGGTTGTCTCGTCACCCTTCGGCTTCTCCGGCTTGTGCTTTGCGTGCCAAATCGTGGCTATCAATGCAACCAACGATAGAGCCACCAGCAGACCAATGATGTTGCCCAACACACAATCCGGAGCCATGTATCCCTTGACTTGCTCCCCATTCAGTTTGCCATTGACGTTGCAACTCCCGTTGAACCCCAGCTTTTCCAAAATCCCAGTCTCGACTGTTGCAGCGACCAGTCCAAGAATCGCCAACCCAACGCCAATGTGGTATGGACTGACAGTTGACCGCACTTCAGGTTCCGCTCCAGGATAAAGAAGATGGCAAAACTTGCCGCATACTGTGCCACCCACCATCAGCAAACATGAGCAAGATTGCCAAGACCACAAGTAACAACATTGCAACGTACATGTCCGGCAAATAAAATCAAGACGCCAAGTCCCAGCCAGCTGTGGAGACTGTACAAGTTGGTGATCCCGTGCTCATTGTGGAAGCGGAAGACCGCGATGATGCCCACCACAGCACTGAGGAGCCCCACAGCGTGCAATGACAAGTGGATACGCTGCAGATAACAAAAAAAGTAAATAAAACCTCTTTCCACACACAACCGATGACTGTTTAATCACCTTGTTGACGGCATGACTGAATGGCAGCGAAATGTACGCGAGAGCCGCCTGACTGGAGCAGAAGACGAAGCCGAAGCTCATGAGCAACGGGTGCCAATTGAACACTCGGCCGTCTGCATAGGCCCAAGAGAATCCGGCCGTGCTCTTGGATACCACCGCGCCGTCTTGGGAGCTGTACGAGGTGAGACCAACCCCCATCCAGCAGCCAATTAGCAGCACGACTACCGCTGGCAGGGCCTGCGTTGCATTATGAATGAGCTTTGTGGTCATATGGAAGGGTTAAGTAGGATTTACGTGAGCTAGGACGCGAGTAAAGAGCTCCATGTGAAAGCGCGAGCCGTTCTGGTGGTCTCAAATTGAAGAATGAACCAGATTTGCAGGTTTTATTTATTTATTACTTACGGGACAATGATGTTGCATTGACCACTAAGCTTGGCGAGTTTTACTACGTGCACTCTTGCTGTCGCCTTTTACTAATCAGAACGAGGTCGTCCAGGTCTCTTTCAGCATTCATACCACCGAAGATCAGCAAACCTTGCCATGTCCGTTTCTCTTTGAGTTCACATGCCATTGTCACAGTCGTGGCACAGTGTCCGAATCGCGCAGCAATTCCGGAGGACGCAGTCTCAGCTGGCTCTGCTGCCTGCTGATCGCCTTTGACTCAGTTACATCCACCGACAGCCAAGATTCTTCCCTGTCGCTATACCGACAGCAATCACCACAGATCTGACCGCCGTCGAAGCCCCGAAGCTGATCAAGTCTCCGTCAACAACCCCAGCAGCAAGTGAGCAGCGGTTCCATCCACACATGGGCACAAGTTGCCACGACCAACGATGCACATCCAATAGCGCCATGTCGGTGCACACTTTGCCGTCGCGGTTGCGACCGCCAGCAAAGCAGACCACGTTGTCGGATTGCTGCAGTGCACAGTGAAGCTCCTACCCTCCGGGACTTCTCCATCTGCATTGATCTTCTCCCACCTGAGCGACCTCGTTGTATCGCGAGTGTCGATATGAAGCAGGAAAAGGTCGGCGAACGCGCCGTATTCCGGCGAGGAACCGCCATATACTAAGATTTGTCGCTCATCCGCTGAATTGGTAGTTTCGGGCAGAGCAACCGCAGCATGCGCATTACGAGGTAGAGGAATATCGCCCTTCACCGTGGGTTCTCTCCATGAAGATGTCCGTGTATCGAAGATGTGCAGGTCATTGTAAATTTCACCCTCTTTTGCATCTATTCCGCCAAACACGTAGATCTCAGCGCCAATAGCTACTGCCGAATGGCCACTTCTTGGATGCAGATTGCCGCTAGACACCTTCACAGGCGTCCATATGCGCGCATCTAAACAGCGGAACAAACTATTGTCAGACAACCACAGCGACATTCCACGTTTCCACGCACCAAAGTCAAAGCGATGCACGTCGCCAAAGCTCGTGCCTTCTCTGTTGGCACCTCCAATCAAGTAGATCGGCCCAGATTGTCCGACCTGGATGAAATAAAAGAAAGTCAATATGCATTGAGCCCCCAGAGCAATGATGACATTTCTACGAGACAAACAGAAACCTGCGTCAAGGTTGCACCTCCCCGTTTTTGAGGCCTGCAAGCCGACGCACCACCATCCAACTCTACATTCGCGATCGAGTATTGGCATCTAAGCGCAACAGAATCCTGCTTTGAGCTCTCCATGCGACCTCCTAAACCAAACGAAGAAATCCAAGAATGTGAAGAGCCGCTTTCAACAACCGCCATTGCAACTGGTCGCTTGATCTACCCGATTGCATTATCTGCCATGTTAGACGTCTGCACTAATCGGCGATAATCAGCACTTCTGTATTTTACCGTGTCGGAGGCGGTGGGGGCGGGGGATCCCCATCATCGCAGTGGGTGGCGGAGGTGGGTACGCCATCCCCATACTCTGCGCTGGCGGGGAGGCGGCGGTGCCATCCCCATGCCCATGTAGCCTGCTGCATTGAACTGCGGTGCACCCATCGGTGGCGGGGGCGGGGCCTGCATGGGCATCCCATTGGACGGAGCTCCTCCCGCTGCGTTCGTAAAGGCAAAGAGCGTGTGGGGCTTGAGTTTGTTGGGGTTGCGTTGCGCCAGCAATCGCTCGGCCTCCGAGCCGTGCCGTTCGTTCTGGCTGTCCTTCTTGTAGGCGTATTGCACCACCACCTGGCGGTTGCACAGGTACTGTCCGTTCATGCACTCGATGGCCAGGTCTGCAGCTTCGAACGAGTCGAAACTCACAAACCCAAAGCCCCGAGAGAGCTTCGTGTCGGGGTCGCGCATCACTTTCGGGGTCTCAATGATACCCCCGAAAGCTGAAAACGTGTCGTACAGCAACTTCTCGTCCACTTCCGGGTCCAGATTCCCCAAAAACAAATTGGCGCCCACGTCCAAATTCTTTTTGTCCTGAGACGCTTTTTTCACGCGAATCACTTTTCCGAACATTTGGATCATGTTCAAAACTTTCACGGCGTATTCCGCACACTCCTCCGTTCGGAACTCGACAAAACCGTAATTCTGGTGGCTGCCCGTCACCTTGTCGCGAGGCATGTGCACGTTGCACACGCTGCCGGCCTGCAGCATCAGCTCCCACAGCAGCTCCTCTGTCACGCGGTCGTCCAGGTTCCCCACGTACACGGTGGCGTCCTGGTTCCGCTGCTCGATGGCCGCTGACATGACGGCGTTCGTTATCTAATGGTTCGGAACAATTAAAAACTGTTTTTACTATTAAAAACGGTCTTAATTTTTTAAAATAACTGCCATGCAGGACAATTTGGACCCCGTCTCAGACTGGGAGACGCTGGAGTGTCGACATGCGACTTAGTTCGTTGAGGCCGCGTCCCATGTTGACACACGTCGCAGATTCAGTTGAGCGAATTTAATCCGTGTGCATTGCTAGGTCTCTTTCCTTCTGGTGATCCTTCTCGTCATGGCCTCGCAACAACCGGATGACTTTTTCGGCAGCAGCATTGGGGACCAGATCATGATGCAGGAGGTGCTGGAGTTGCTGGCGACGGAAGACGCGAGTTCCAACCAAGAACAAACGTCAGACAGCAGCAGCAACAACAACAATGCCGGCCGCGATAGCTCCGTTGCCGGCCCCAACCATGGCGACAACGAAACGATGTGGTCAACTCAAGACCTACGAGGCCCAGGAGTGATGCACGTACCAAGTGGTGGCGTTATGCCTTGGGGCGGAGAAGATGAGTACGAAGAAAAATATTCGACAGAGCTTCTGCTCCAGGAGCAGCAGGCGAGTGAGGATGCAGAACTAGGCCACTCGCAGCGCCCAATGTATGTCTGCCTTTGTTCCCTCCACTTTCTTGGGTTTTCGCGTTTGGAAGCAGTCCTTCCTGACCATAAGTATCGCGACCATGGGCGAGAAGAACTGTCCGTTTAACCTGTGCTGTTCAATGTCCTCCCGCGCATTTGCTTGGCACAATGCTGTTGTAGACCGAGATGGCTCGCGTCGTTGGCTGGCCATGTGACCACAGATGGAGCAATTCCAGAATCGATGGCCTCAATTCCAGGCGTCAGACGCCCGCCATTGTTGCGGTCACCTTTCACGTAAGGTTCTTGGCTTCGCTAAATGTTTTCGTAGACACCTTTTCTAATTTCCTGTTCATTTGCCCTTCAGAGATGCTTCAGCTCCACAAATTCGCCAATTTCTTGCGGATCAAAACATGGTTGAGTCGCCATCAGCAGTGACAGGACCAGCGCGAATTGCACTCCCGCCGCCAAGATCTGCACCTTTCCCGGCGTCCAACATCTTGCCAACTGGCCAAGAAGTCCATATCATGAACGAATCCGAGTTTGATGATCTCCGGCGAAAGTTGCGAATGCAGATAACATCACGTCGTTATCGCAAGCGCAAAAGGAACGCTAAACGGCATGAGAGCGAAATGATAAAAGTGCTAACAGTTTTGATGTGTGTGTGTGCGATTTTTTACCGTGTAGGAGGAAGCTCGCCAGCAAAAGCAGCAACTCCAAGAACTCCACGCAGAATTGATGAAGCTGCAAGATCTTGAAGTGGAGATCTCACAGTACCAACAACGTTCTGTCGAGTCGCTTCAGGAGGAATTGGATGCACGCAGTGAAGAATTGAACGAGCTGATGGCGCAGGTGGAAATTGCCGCGAAAGAAGAAGTTGACTTGGTAAAGCAATTTATTTTGTATCTGAAGCGTAGGACAAATGCTGATCGCTCGTTTGTCATGTATTGCATGCAGATCAACATGATACGCAAGAACTTGGGCGAGTAAAAAATTTCTGGAATGGGCTGAAAAGTCGAAATCGATGCCGACAACCGACTCGACCCCTGAAATTATCAACTTCTTATCCTTTTAAGTTTGTGTTTTGGCACTTGTTTGACGATCGAGTTGCCGCCAGCAACTTGCTGCTCTTTAGCATGAATTTCCGAGCAGAAATTGCTCGCGTATGCTACAGCACCATGTACGTTTATGTATGTACTTTATCTGACTGCCTCATCATTGACAGTTCCGTGCTTTTTACTTCCGGTGCCGTCAAAAGGAAGAGAAAATCATCAAGACAAAAAGGTCAAGATCAGGAGGTCGATCAAGAAAGGAGCTAGCGTTGTTGGCGAATCTGGGGCTTCACCTTTCAGCATCGAGCTTTGCCTTCACTCATCTTGGCAGTGAAAAGAGGCCACGTTGATGTCGTACGTGTCCTGCTTAAGAAGAGAGCTAGCAAGAAAGGTGGACAAGAGAGGGTTGTTCTGCTCTGCATTGTGCTGCAAAATAATCACGCCAACACTACACTCCATGTGCCGACAGGTTAATGGATCGGTAAAGCTTGCGGTTGGGATATACCTCTCGTACGGGTAGCTATGAGTGGGCAGCGTCGTCAGGTTGCTATTGGAAAAGTAGCAGGCTAGAAGTATCAAGGGCACTTTTCTATTCGTGCTACACGAAATGGCCATATCGACGTCGTGCGTGCTTTGGTGGAGATTGGTGCTGATATCAATGAGCAAATAAGGTTGACGCTACGGCTCCTAGTTGGGGCAAGGCAAATTGCCACGTCCAGATTGTGCGTCTGCTGTTGGAAAATGGAGTTAAAATGTTAATGATGGTCGCAGATGAAGATGAAGCTTTCACCACGGCGGTCTTAAGTGGTCACCTTAAAAACCCGTTGGAACATGAAGAGGATACCAACCAGAGGTGAAGTCCACCTGACGCGCAAACAAATCTTGTTGCGACTGAAAGCGTTTACAAATGACAAGCAGTTGTGTGCGGTTTATCCGATAAATCGTATGAAGTTGTGGGGTCCGATCGACCAGGTGCGGGCAAGGAGAAATTTCAACAAAGCTAGCAGACGTGGCGACGGACGATAGGGGGAGAAACTAAGTGGTTGGATGCAATGGAAGGTAGTCAACCTGCCATCGAGGACATGCAAGATGGGGTCGATTGGCCGATCCATTCGTAGGAGAAGAGCGCAGATTCGAATTCAAACCACACACTTCTTATGACTCTAGTCGCTTAACCCGTTGGCTTTCGCTTCGCATAAAGTCCTCACGCACGTTAATTTCGTTCTAATACGGCCGGAGGACCCACCAGGACGCACAGAGCGTGCGCAAACGGGCCATTTCGGATGATTCGACCCGTCCATAATCGCTGACGTCGCAGATACCTGTCATGAATGCACCTGTGCTCATAAAATTCTCACCGGCAACTCCTTCCCTTTCGTTCATTGCAAGTTTTCAGCATGTCGTGGCAACTACCGGGTGGATACTTTGGCTCTAGTAGTGCCGAAGACGAATGGATGATGCAAGAAATTCTGCAGCTTTTGGCATCTGAGGATCCCAATTCCAACCGAATGGAGACTGTGTCAACACCCGAAAGCAGTCAGCCCTCGCTGGGCACCACCACCACCACCAACAACAATTCTAGCTCGTCTGGCATTGATTCAGCTGGCGATAACAGTAACAGCATCACTGATTTGATGAGGTCGCGTGGCATTGCCGGCGGCAACGTGCGAGCTAGTGGAGCTAACGTTCGGTATGAAGATTGCAACGAAGACGAAGAAAAGCAGCCAGCCGAACGACGACCAGCCCAACAGGGATCGATGCAGAGACAAGAGATGTCGAAGGAAGGAAGAGATACTGCTCAGCAGGTGCCGTATCCGTCGTAAGCCGCTAACAGAGTCGTTGCTCACTTGAGCTTTGTGACCAGACTGCAAAAGAACCGTGCGGCCGTGGCGTCTACACAAACTGTCGCTAACACTTATTGTCTGTTGTGCTTTGCTTGACTTTTGTGTGCAGCTCGCTTATGTCGCTGGCTAACGCAGCAGCTATGGAGGAAACCAATCCAGCCCATGCTACATCGTACGAGCAGCAAGCACTGCCACTTCAGCCCAATGATTATCGACTTACGACATCTTTGTTGTTGTTGTTGTTGTTGTTGTTGTCTATAGGCGCCATGGAGTTTCACAATCGTGTCATGAGCCTCGCTGCTCGTCTGCTGTTGCTTCTTCTGCAATTTCGCCAGGACCAATTGTTGCACCGCGCCGACGGCGAACATCTACAACTCCTTCAAGTGCCGCACCCAAGCCAGCACCACCTCCGGCAGTGTTACAAACATCCTCCGCGCAGTCGAATATTTTACCGACGGGGCAACACGTGCACGTGATGAATGATCCCGAGTTCGAGGACTTTCGTCGTCGAATACAGATGCAGACGGCATCGCGTCGCTACCGCAAACGCAAAAGGTATGAGGACCGAGGTTGGTATCGGACGACCAGCTAACGCAAGAATTGAATATTATCGTGTTTGCCATAGGAGGAGAAACGTCAACAAAACCTGCAGATCCAGGGGCTTCAGGCGGAGCTTGTTCGCCTACAGGAGCTCGAAACAGAGTATCGGCAGTATCAGCAGCGCTCTGTCGAGTCTCTGGAAGAGGAGTTGGCGGCACGGACGGATGAGGTTAACGATCTGACGGCTCAAGTGGCAGATGCAGTCAAGGAGGAGCTCTACTGGGTATTACAAACTACTTCGTAATCCTAACTCTGCCTAGTGCTAACTTGTTTTGTCGTTCAACAGATCGAAGCCATGAAGAAGCATCTACCCCGCAAGTAAACTCACCGTCCTCGCCGACTCATATTTTAACCAGATAACACTTTGATCGCAATGCAATTCCAGTTCAAATGTTAGTCATTCTGTCTCTACGATTGCCGGATGGTTTGTGCGGTGACAGGTTTGCTGCTTCCCTCTCGGGTGCGTGTTGTCCACGACTCGGAATTTATGTAACGACGCCACGCCGGACGCGCGGACGGACACTTCAAAGTCCCATTTTCCATCTTTGGCTAGACCGGAATGGCCTCGCTGGCCGTAGGTGGGCGACCTTCGACTCCTTGCGGGCTTCGTGGCGATAAAACAGCGTCGGCGCTGCAAGTGGCTCCGCCGGCAGTCGAATTTGCAGCCTTTGAGCGTGGCTCGTGCTACATCGCGACTTTAAATGTCCGCAATGCGAGTGACCGAGTATTGCGATTTCGCTTGGCACCGCCGCGACATGCATCGCCCTTTCGCGTATTGCTTCGAGGTCGAGACCTTGCTCGAACCGAGAATGCCACCGTCACGTTGCCCCGGGACTGAGCGCAAAGTACGAAGTGACATTCCAACAGCCAGGCGATACCGACGACGACACCAATTCCGCTGAAGTTGACCCGGATCTGGATAAAACCCCGGCCATGGTCCACGACGCGCTGCAAATTCGAGGAGATGATGGTTCGATGCTGGAAGTCCCGCTAATTGCACGCCGTGCGTGCCCACTGTTGGAAGTAACACCAGCGCTTTGTGATCTCGGACTCGTAGTATTGATGCAACGAACGGCTCGGTTTGTAGAAGTGCGCAACTCTGGAGCTAGACCTGGACGGTTTATTGTCGATGTGCTTGATGCAGGAGATCAAGTCAACAACTCAAGCTCTCAGTCTGCTTCTCAGGCGACAATCACCGCATTGCCCGCCAACGGAAAACTCGGCCCTCAAGACACGATCAGCATCAAGATCGAGGCGCACGGGCTCGAGCCCGGAGCCATTCGTGGGATTGTTCGAGTTAGAGTCTGGGAAATTGGTCAAGACGAAGATGAGGCGAGCGTAAGAAACTTTGGTGCAGCTGGCACGGCTAATAAGAGACCTCCGCCTTCATCGGAGAAGATTGTGGACGTTTCTGGCAGTGTCGTGGAGCACACTGCAGAGTTAGTGCTACGAAGAGGACTTGAGCCTGTGAATTCACTCTTTTTCGGTTCACTTTTCACCGGCGAGACTCGCACTGTTGAAACACTACTACGGAACAACGGCCCTCAGCCGTTAACGTTTAAAACATCGATCACTTTCGGTGGAGGAGCAGGAGGAAGCTCGTCTGGCCTGGAGGAAGATCGTGAGACGTACGAGCGACGAAAGGAACTCCGTGTAGCTCCAAGTCAAGGTCGTGTTGATCCATTCAGTGAGACTGTCGTCACATTTACATACCACCCGCGTGCGAGTTCCTCTGAAGTAATACAAGAAATGGAGCGGACGCAGAGAGCTGACGGCGATTCCGGTCAAGAAGCTGCATCACCGACAAGCAGTGACACCAAGCTTGATTCCGCTGGTTCTCCGCTGATTCCAGCACCATCCCAGTCTCTCAGCGCCTTTGCTTCTATCATTTGCGAAGACTTGCAGATGCAGAATTTAACATTTGAGATCTCCGCCAAAACGTACATCCCTCGACTACAATTATCGCCGACGCCGCCACTGGATTTCGGAGACGTTCGTTCACATGATCGCGGTGACATTTTAGTCTCGTTGAAAAATCTCTCTGGACTCCTGTGCGCTTCGAGGTGGATAATAATGTGGCCCATTATTCGGTAAGCCCACGGACTGGGCGCCTGGACGTATTGCAGTCGCAAAGCCTCGTCGTCAGCTTTGCGCCGAAGCAGCTTGGGACTTTCCACAGCATTTTGATTCTACGAATTAATGGCAATGTGCTCGAGTTGCCGCTGAAAGTTCTTGGATGCGCGGCAGTTGTGGGACCAGTGCCACCCTGCAGTGAACGACTTACTGGGGGCCCATTGGCATTATCAGCAGACTTTACACCGAAATACAAATTCTTGTTACCCGAGGAAGCCAAGCGAACAAAGGGACAATTATCACGTCGCTTTCAACGGCAGCCTGCGTATGAAGCTGCAGCTTTGAATGGCACCGCTGCCCTCGATGAATTTGAGTTTCAGGGAACGAACAATACGCATCTTACATACTGTGTGAAAGAGCTCGCGCGCCGTGCTGACCATCGTGCTGTGTATCGTGACTATATTGACCAAAGTCGAGCCCAACGCGAGGCTAAAACGAAAGGCTGGAAGGGGAAAGCACAAGGTTTGAAGTCTAGTGTTGTCAAGGCTCGCGGGAGTAATCAAGAAGAACATGAAGATGTCGACCTTGGCATGGATAGAGGCAGCGGGCCGCAGCCACGAGATTTACGGATGCCAGCGTCACTTTCAAAGCCGAATGACCCGCTCTGGCTGAATCAATACCCTGCAGGTGGAGGTAGTGCCCAGTCCAGTGTATTCTTCGATGAACTGAAGTTTGTCAAGAAAAGTTTAAGCCACAGCCAGCCACACCGGCAGAACTATCCGACTGTGGGCGAACACTGGAGTTTGACGAGCTAGAGCAAGTGGTCTCTGGTCCAAAGACACTCAACTTTGGTCGACTAAGTGTGAACGGTAGTGCTACTCGTAGTCTCACGGTGCAGAATAATCTGCCGCACAATGTCCTAGTCGCCCTCAATCTTGGAGGAGAGGGTGCTCTTGGGCCATATGAAGAGCTGTCTCGCAAGACAGTTTTGACGTCTCAGGTCATACCACCACGCACCAAGGCAGGGTTCGACCTCGTCTTCTGCTCGAATCGAGAACAATTCTACCAGCAATCACTTACGTATTCTCTCAACAACAAATATCTGCGGCAGGTCACCATTGTCGCTGAGGTGACTCCCATTGTTGTTGATGTTGCGCCGGAGGACCTGAATTTTGACTTTGGGCCATTGGACCTTAACGCATCAGTAACGCGAGAGGTGGTTATCACGAACACGTGTGATTCCGAGGCGGTGTTCTCCTGGAATCGTTTGATTTTGATTGCCACCCCTGACGGAGCAACTCGGCCGGATTCTTCCAAGAGCAATGCCACAACAACAATCACCAACATAGCGGCAACAGATAAAGTTGTTAACTCAAGCAGCGCGATGGCATCCGTTTTCGAGATTTTCCCTCCTAGTGGCACACTTGGTCCTTCCGCGACCATGGTCTGCAAGGTTGTTTTCACGCCTCCACCCATGAATGGAGCCACTGCCTCCGCGTTAGGTGTGACGCAACGAGGCGGATCAATCTGGCTTTCCCAGGTGTTTCACCTGGACATCATCGGTGGCGATAAGCGGGCAGTAAACTGTCGTGCACTCCTTCCTGAAGTCAAAGTGGCGGCTCGTGAGAAACGAGTGGACTTTGGTGCAATTTCGGTGGGGGTAGAGCGTGAGAAACGAATCATTCTGAGTAACTTAGGCATGCACACCCGAGCTGTGTTCAATGTCAGCGTGGATCCGCTATCAATGAGCTCAGCCATAGGTCTACAAGTGACACCAACGCAGGGTGCCATCGACCCTCAAGAGCAAACAGAGCTCATTGCCAAGATAGTGCCCCATCGTGCCATTACATTGCAAGCAGGAAGCAACAGCACTAGCCAGATCAATATTGTGGTGATTCTTCGTGGTGGGAAGACGCTTCGTCTGCCTGTAGTTGCCTCCGTTGTCGTGCCGGAAGTTTCCTTGACACCTGCAGATGCCATTGATTTTGGAGAGGTTGTGTTGGGTGTGTCTGTACCACGAGTTCTATCGCTGGAAAATCACAGCAATATTCCAGCTTGCTTGCTGCTAGATCTAAGTGGTTCAGCTTTTTCTAGTGAATTTGCGTTGGCAACACCGCAGCGATTGCTGTCTCACCTCGAAGACGCCAGCAATATTTTCGTGCCTTTGACGGACGACCAAGTTGGAGCGGGCCGAGAATCAGCCGATTTATTGAAAAGCAATGCGCAGTGTTGCAAGTGGCAGATTTGTTTGCCGCCTCACGCTACCGTGGCCTGTCATCTCGTGTTTACCCCGTTGCAAGCCGGAGTTCACGATTTAATACTACCGCTCCAAATCGCAGGAGTTGCTTCACATGGTGGCGGGGTTTCTAATGACGCAGCTTCGCTTAAGCGCCGGATTCTAGCGCGTTCTGTCGCGCCACGCTTGAGATTTTCATCGGCAGAAATGCATTTCCAGCGCTGTGTCATCACTCGTGAAGGGATCCGAAAAGTGCCGTACGTTAAACAGCTTGTGCTCACCAATGACGACGAGCAAACGCTTTGCTGGGAGATTGATACAGCATGTTTGCGGCAAGGAAAGCTCGTGACATACGCTGCTGGCGCAGCTGCTGCGACAGCTACAGCACACACCAAGAGAGTCGCGTCTTCAAACCCAACAAGCAGTGCGAATGCGGTGGTATTTCATATTGCCCCAGAACGAGGTGAATTGGCGCCCAAAGAAGAGGTGACGATCCGAGTAAGCTTTTACCGCTGGATGCTGTTGAATATGCAGAGGACGAACTGCCCTTACTCGTGGATGGTGAGCATTACGTGAACCTAAGCTTGAGGGGAGAAGGCATCCACCCCCACTTATTCTTCTCGACAAACCGTGTTGTGCTACCAACGGTCCCATTGGGGGTAACATCAAGAGCATTTTTTCAGGTTCATGCCACGGGTTACGACCACCTCGAAGTTGGTTGTCGTGTACCGCTAGACACATCTCGAGCACCGCTAAGTGTGATTTTCCCTAATGGTAAAACTCTCGGCATGGCATGCCCAACTGTCCCAGTAGAGCTGCGCTTCATGAGTAATACCAGCGTGGCTTTCAACGCACGACTCGAGTTCTTTGACAACGAAGGCAATTCTTTCGCTTTGCCTGTGGCGGGATGCGCCGAGAATTGTCTTTTCACTAACTACAGCTTCCTACAGACCCATGGTCTTGCAGTAGAGCTCGACGATGATGAAGGTATGCCACCTCATCTTGGCCAGCAGCGAAAGGAATCCGTTAGCGGTGAAGCCAAAGGGAATTCTGATAGCGGCTTTCAGTTCTATACACACGCGTCCGGGCGATTTCCAGTTTATCTGCTCTCTTCTCGACAAGCTCAGATTGAACTGGACAAATCGAAGGAAGAACCACCACCGCACAAGCAACAAGGGGCAGCTATCGATGGCTTTGTAGTGATAGACTCGTCCACTGGCCTCGATGATGAGGACTCTAGTGCGAACTCACTCGTTGGTACTGAGTCCTTAAAAACGTTGTCAATATGGACAAGTACCGGGGCAATTAAAGGCAATGCGTTGTTCTCAGAGGGAGAAATCAAGCTAGCGCTTCAGTACCTTAACGCAAACTTCTTGCGCACGCCCGTACTCCAATTTCCAGAAGACTTTGCTGACTCGGGTGGCCGTCCGCTGTACGAGCTATTAGACATGGTCTGCACGAAAAACCCGGCGGTCTTGCTGTTCCTACGCTTCGAGGATCGGGCGCAGGTAACAAGCGAAAAATGGTGGCACGGATGCAAGTGCCTCCAATTCTGCTGTCGGGGGCAAGGCGACAAATTCATTGTCACCACCGTCGAAGAAAGATCAATTGACGCAAAACACGACTCAATTTGTGGAACTACTACGCTTCCTTCGCTCCTATGGGGCCATGGTGCACGATATCTATCCCGAGCATTTGCTATCGCAGGAATTTTACCTACGTGCGTGTGAAAACCCACAAGCCGATCCAGGTCTGCTCTCTTCGTCATCAATTGCACAGCTCCCATTTGTGGCAAGACGCCGCGCGCTCAAAACTGAATGGGCCTCGGTGAGTATCACCGCTTGGATAAAGGTTATTTATCAAGTGATTAAATGCTTTTTGCTCTCACGAATCACGTGGAAAGGATACCAGCAACAGCTCCAAGGCGACAGTATCGCGAATGACGATGCGAATTATCGGAGCAGCAAACGTAAGAATGACAAGGTCGCAATTGTTGGTCGGGCATGCCAGGGTAGTAACATTTACAGTGAGGCCGAGATGGTATTGATTCAGTGGATGTGTGACCGTATTTGCTCACTCCACAGACCTCAGCACACTGCTTCTTCTCAGACGGCCACGTCAGGCGATGCTCTTTACGAAACCCAGCTACTAGACATTGGTCGTGACCTGCGAGATGGTCGTTGGCTTTTCCACCTCGTGGCTGCACATATTCCAACACTTTCGGTCAACCAAAGTGCTTATCATTGCTTTCGCTGGAAACCGGAGCCTCGGACGCGCAGACCACTTTCTGCGGCACAACTTGAGCGTCAAGCTGTCGTTTTACTACAAACTCTGGGAGCGTTTGGTCTCGACTTTGGGTTGGACTCGACACGATTCCTAAGTCGATATAACGGCCGCGAGATACTTCTGCTGTTGCTACACTTGCAGCAGACATTGCCTCAGTTCATTCCTAAGGCTACCATAGAATTTCGAGGTGGACTGGGTCAAACGATGGAGAAGAGTATTGAACTCAAAAATCCAAGTGCTCGGCCACTACGATATCACGTCTTTTTAGATGGAGGAGACCGAAATCCCGCTGGTATTGGCTCGGTGACTGGAACTGGCGATGCTGGCTCCGCGGTAAGTGAATTCACGATTGAATCGAACGAACTGGTGTTAGATCCAGGAAAGACTGTCGCTTTTGTTGTGACGTTCCGCCCACGTTTCTCGAGGAAAGTCACAGCTCGACTTGTTTTTCAAGCTGTTCGTGGAGAAATAGTTGGGAGTTCTTCCATGGGTGCAGGTGGAGCCACGATGGTGTTCATGCTCGAGTCGAACGTTGTGTCTCGAAAACCAGTGCGCGTGGTTCAAATCGAGACGAAAACGTACGAGAAGAAAGTAGAAGAGATCGTCATCGAGAACCAATTCCCAGCAAATGCTTCGTTTAAGTTGTCCATGACTCAGCAACAACTGGCATCTGCTCCTGGCGATGGGAACTCTGGAATGAGAGCCTCGGGATCTTCTAGCATGGCGGGTAATTTGCCGTCGTCACGTGCTGGTGGAAGCCGGCGCAACATTCAAGACAGACCCGCGCCTGGTAGTTCGGTGAATCTCAGTCAGACGTCCGACGTCGCCGCATTTGGTATTAAGAAACCCGTAGGGATACTCGGCGGCAAAACTCGTGCGGAAGATACAGATTCGTCGTGGTGCATTTGCTCTCAACAGCCCTTTTACTTACCGGAGTTTGGTACATTTGGAAGCAACACCAATGCTGGGGCGAATGGAGACAATTCGTCCACAACGGAAGGTGGTGGCGGGTTGCTAGTTCCGCCAACTGGGACTGGCGCTGCATTGACGATCCGAAAAAATGGATCTGCGAAGGTCAAGCTCGAGTTTCTGCCCCTGGTTCCTGGCAACTACAAATGTCAATTGTTGTTTCTGGATGAAAACATCGGCGAGTTTATCTACGAAGTCCATGCTGTAGCACATTTGCCTGCCAGTCTTGAGACTTTGGAGATTCAGTGCGAAGCATCTAATGCTGCAAGCGGGTCGGGCGCGAACCCTGGGGCTGCACGCTTCCGGTTTGCACGAGAGTTGACGATTCCGGTGAAAAACCCATTGCTAACTCGTGCACTCGCAGTCTTCGTCGAGCGAGCAAATGGACATCTACGCACCAAGTTAAAAGACGGACTCAAACGATGCGAAGAAAGTCATCATACGAGTTTTCACGTGGACTTCAACTCGCCGTTCTTTACGGCGACGTTGCCGGAGTTAACACTTACCTCGGGGGCACCAGGAAAGCTTCCACCAGCGACTGGAAGATCTGACGGACCTGGAAGTGAAGCTGCTGGTCCGAAAGTGTCTCTCAAAGCTAATCAAGCACGGCTTGGCACCCCTCGCTCTACTCTCGCAGGTACCAATAGCGTTCTGCTTGATTTCCAGCCCAAGGGAGCGGGTCGCTATGCCTGTAAGCTGTTACTCCGCTCGCATAACACAGCATGCGGAAGCAGCGATTTGCGTGTGTACGATCTTGTCGCGAAGGTGAAAGAACCGAACGTGAAAACGCACTTGGAGTTCGTGTCCCCGGCACGCCACACTATCGTGCAGGAGATACCAATCTCGAATCCTACGGACACAACTTGGTCTCTCAAGGCAACATTTAGTAGTGCCAACATCGACAGCTCCAACAACAGTACTTCCGGTGGAAAAGCTGCCTCGATGTTTGCTGGGCCGCTCACACTAGTTGTTCCCGCAAAGCGTTCCGCATCGTACCCGCTCACATTTACCCCTACGTGGATATGCCACGAGACGAGAACGTTCATTCTCGTGAACGCGTCGACGCAGCAGCAATTTGAATTCGAGCTAAGTGGCTACGGTGAGGAGCCTCTAGCTCAGGACCATGTTGTACTTACTTGTCAGGCCCGTGCCAGTATTGTGCACAACTTTGACGTATTTGCTCTTCCTGGTGGAAACGGAGCAAATGACATTGCTGGCCCGCAGGTTTTCAAGGTCGAATCGGATCTGCGAGATGTGGTAGGAGCGCCTACGATCACTGTGCCTGCTGGAGCTAGTGGATCGAACCGTGTAGTCAAGTATCCGTTAACGTTTAGTCCACTCGTCAGTGGTTCTTACTTCGGTTCGATCACGTTCACAAATGAGGCAACGAACGAGTACCTTTGGTACACTGTGGAGGCATCTGTGAGTCCACCAGAACCAGAGACGACACTCGAGATGCAAGCATCCGTGCGTGGTGCTGTAGGGATTGAAATTGGCTTGGTCAATCCTATGAATATGGAGACCACCTTCCCTGTTCAACTTCGAGGAAGGGGCCTGCTTGGGCCTGCAACTTTCACTCTTGGACCACAGCAGTCTGGTGTCTATGAGTTAGTGTACTCCCCTCTGCTTGTTACAGCAGGCGAAAATGGCGAGGAAGGCGCAATATTGTTCTCGAGTGATGCTGTCGGTCAATTCTGGTACCGCTTGCAGCTTGTAGCAGGACCAACGGCTGCAGAGGAACTGGAAGACATGGCATGTGCCGTTGGGGATGTATGTACTCAGCCACTGTGGCTGAATAATCCTAGCGATCAAGAGCTTCACTTGCAGTATCGCATTAGCAATACGCGCAATTTCTCCATTAAAGGTTCGAACACGTCTAGCACTGGAGGAAACATCTCTACGAAGAACCAGCCACGGGTGCTGTTGGCTCCTTTCGGTCGAGCAAGCGTCATTGTCGAGTACACGCCGTCGTCTTTGTCGGATTTTGAAACTACGAGTATCGTATTTTTGAGAAGGACCGGGTGAGCGACTGGGAATTCTCTGTTCGTGGTCGTGGGCGCGCTCCGAGTGTCATGAAACCTCTCATTGTCACGGCTCGTGTTCAGGAGGCTGCTTCCACGCTGTTTACGTTCAAGAACCCGTTTGCTGGACCATTGCGTGTTGACGTGAAGCTGGTGGCTGAGGGCGCTGAAAACCGTGCCGCTGAATCATCAACTTCGTTGTCAAGTGCTTCGTCAGCTTCTTCTGTGTTTGACATGCTTTTGAAAAAGCGACGAGTTCTGCTCGACGGCTTTGGTCTGCTCCAGGTCCCAATTTCGTTTCTTCCAAGTGCAGTGACTGAGTCTCGTGCTGAGCTCGTCGTCAATGGCAATGAAGAATATGCCGAGCTGGAATGGCGATATCCGCTGCGTGGTGTGGCCGAAGCTCCGCTCCACCCTCGAGCACTGGCTGTTCTAGCGTGCCAGGCGCGTGACTCCGTTGAAAAGAGCGTTGAGTGCGAGCTACTCGCTATGCCCAGCGATATGATGCTGGCCGATGAGATCTTCACAATTTCGTGGGAGATTGATGCCGAGAGATTTGGACCCATGGCGACTGCTACAGCAATTGAGCGCGCGTTAACTGTGACGCCGTTGGCTCTGTCTTCAAGCTCAAGACCGAATATTTGTCTGCCGTATACGATTCGTTTCGAGCCTTTGCGGCCGTATCGAGGGCCTGTAGTGCTGCTGGTGAAGAAACAAAGTGGAGGACTCTGGCGCTTTGACGTCACTCTGGATGCAGGCGACCCGCCCGTCGACGATGTGCTCACCATTGAGTCAAGTCTGAATCAAACATCTTCCGTGAGTTTCCAGCTGCGAAATCAATTCCGAGAGTCTGCAGCATTCTCGGCTGAGTTTTCAATCGGCTCGTCGAGTGCCTTCACTGTGTATCCCAACGAAGGAGAATTGCCGCCTTACGGAAGCGAAGACGGGGTACCCTTTGTTGTCTCGTTCACTCCGACAGGCTACGGCAAAATGCAGTCTGGACAGCTCGTGATCACCACGGAGGAAATGCAGTGGACGTTCAACGTGAAAGGCACCTATCCAGATGCGACGCCAGGTAGTCGAGCTAGTGGTCCGGCTAGCAGTCTCAGTCTCAGCTCAAGTGCGTCACGAGCACGCCTAGGAATTACCACAGACAGCGGCAATAGTTCGGGCAGCAGAAGGGGAGAGAGAACTCGAGGACGCTCGATGAAAAACAGGTAGCAGTGAAGACATAGAGCTCGATTAAATACTTCTTCCTCTGAAACTCGTATCTACTCTTCCTTCACAACTAATCCACACTCAAGAGCGATGTGAGCTCCGTCGAATACACGTGCCACGTCCTCCAGGTTTCCCAGCAGACGCAGCATCGGCGTCAGCATGTCGACCTTGGACTCGAGTCTCGCCACTCGTCCAGTGGACTGGTCCCAGTTGAAGTACACCGAGCCACGCATCACAAGGCGTTGGTCCAGCAATTTGTCGGCCAGAGGAGACCGCTGTCCATTGTCAACCAGGTGCGGATACAGGCACTTCAACGTGTTTTCAGTGATGGTGAGACTGACCGAAACCCTGGCGATCAGCGCGTCTTCAACTCCACGGGCCTTTTCAAGACGCAGCAACTGCATGTTCACGTCCTGATGGTAGAGCGAGACTCGTCTCCAGTTGTCCAGAATTTGCTCCGCTCCGCACAACGATCCGTCCGTCACGTCGGACGTCATCGTTGACTGCAAGAACTTGAGCTGAGAGTGCGACGCACTGGGACTCGTCAGCACCGCAATGTCATTGCTGGCTTCCGCCCCCATCTGAGGCGCCACGTATCCGTAGCGGAAGACTCGGAAGTACTCGGCTGCAACGTTCCAGACCGTCTCGTTGGTCGGGGTGCAGCGGACAATATTTTGTCTCTGGAGCTCCAGTTTGTAGATATCTTCCTTCAGCGTCTGAATTGTCGCCTCCAGATCCACGCCATACTTGCGCTGCTTGTTCCTATACCTCGCCTGATTGATTCTGCATCGCTCGCGCCGTGTTTTGGGGGTTCTGGGGTCTGTTCCGACTGCAAAGACACAGTATCAAGTGCTGTGTGTTTGTGCTTCTTATTGGGACTAAAGTCAAGTGACGGGAGCCGCTTGTGGCCTATGAAGCTTCCTCTACCAGCTCCACTGAGTTGCGACGGCAGCATTTGAGTCAGGAGGCCGAGAGAGCCTTTGGACGCCACGGTCTCCGATATTATGTCCTTGGCCTCCGATATTTTTGTCCCGCGGGTGTCACGTGGGACAAGAGGATGCGTCTTCTGGACATTAATATTGCCGGCGTCGTAGCGGGTGTGGTGAGGGTGGACTCGCTCCACCACGTCGCCGATGATGGCGTCGCTTAGAGCGTAGCTGTTGGGCGGGTGGAGGTAGCTGCTGGCCATGATACCGTAGATGGCAAATTGGAGAATGCCGAGTCACCGACAAGTGATCCCCCAAGTGACTGAAGCTGAGTATGCCGAGAGAGACGACCTGAAATTTTGTACGGTCATCGCTGATTGCGTGCGCTGATGCAAGAACCAGGGTTTACTCACGACTGGCTTTTATTGCGCCTCGCTGACTATACAAAACTTAGTACCAATGCACAATCCGGCTGGTTGTTTATGGAGGTCTGTGGGCTTGATAAACAGCGTAATATGCACATGGACATCACTCGACACATTTCGAGTCAATTCACTGCTATGGGAGAGGATACAAGGCTCGTTGCCTATACCGAGAGCTCTCGCGATCGTTGATGCCGAGTGCTCGCGATCGTTGATGGCGAAAGTTGGAGAGCACGCGATCCATGCACACCGTGCCAGTCGCCTCATGATGGCGTGGTTGCGGCGGCAATCAACGATGTCGTGCGCTCGTGCTGTTACACATCAGAGGAAACACAAATCTCAGGAGATGCCACGCCCCGTCAACAGCAGTCACGGGAAGCATGACTCGTACGGTCCACTGAACCAACCGGATGGCGGGATGGACGATAAAGCAGACGATATACACACTAAGTATAGGGGTGCCACAGGTAGACATGTTTGTAGACGATAGCTACATTACTTCAATTGATACATGCCGTCTTAGTCTATCCTGACGACCAGTTTGCACTCCGGGGTGATCAGAGCGCCGTCAAACACCCGAGCCACGTTCTCGAAGCTCCCCAGCAGACGCAGCATTGGCAGTAGCAAGTCGAACTTCGTGTCGAGATACGCCACTCGACCACTATCGCTGTCCCAGACAAAGCGCACCGACCCCTGCAGGTCAACACTTCGGCCCAGCAGCATCTTGGCTAAAAGCGACCACCCTCCCTCCTTCGTGCAAAGGTGTGGATATATGCCGCGCACCGTGTTCTCAGTGATGGTTAAACTGATGGTGGCGATAGCGACTAACGAGTCGTCAGGGCCACCTTCCAGGCGCTTGAGCTGCATATTCACGTCCTTGTGGTAGACCGACAACAGTCTCCAGTGCTTTAGCAGTTCTTCGGGGCCATTCAAGGCGCCATCGACCACATCCGTGGCCATTGTTGACTGCAGGAAGTCGAGCTGAGGATGCGAACGTGAGGTGATTGGGGCATCATTGGTCTCTTTGGGCGGCAGAGTTTCCATCACTGGTGCCTTGTATCCGTGTCGAAAGAGGCGAAAGTACTCCGCCGCAATGTTCCACACAGTCTTGTTGGTGGGGGTGCAGCGGATGATACTCTGCCGCTTCAGCTCAAGGTTGTAGATGTCCTCTCTTAACTGTTCAATGAACTCGTCGAGGTCTTGCGCATACTTGCGCTGCTTCTCTCGGTATCGCGCTTGGTTGATCCGACAGCGCTCTCTGCGCGTTTTAGTAGTCCGAGGTGCAAAACCTTCTGGTGTCTCAGGCTCAGCTCCGGGTTCCGTTGCGTATCTGCGCTTCTTGTGCACCTTCACCGCGTCCGAGGCAAAGCTGCGGTAAGTTGGACGTACTCGCTCGACAAAGCTTTTTACCAACTGAGACTTCTCCTTCCTCGACACCACCACCGCTCCTCTCGACTCGAGGTATCCAACGGATGCCGAGGTTCCAACATTCTTGCTCAAGTTTGAACCTCGTTCCGAGTGACCACCGTCAGTGGAGCCAAGGAACGAACGGAGGAGCGGCGTAGAGCGCTCGCGAACGTCTCTAATCACGCTGTCGGTAAGCTCGTGGCTGTTAGGCGGCTGAAGGCAACTGCTGGCCATTGGAGCACGATTTCGTAGTTTGGTTGAGTGACTGGCAAGTTGTCGAATGAACCACGTTGAAACCACAGGAGTCTGTGAATGCCTCAGAGATGACAGCAGCGATCACGTGACGGTAGACTCTGATTGCGGAGTGTCACCAGTGATGGCGATATGCCTGCAGTGGTAGTCGATAATGTGAAGCCGTCACGACATGCAACGATATTGCCACGCAATCGACGTCTACAGGTCAAAAAGAGACGCAGGCATCTTGCTAGCGTCACGCTTTGTGCGGCTACATGCAGCTACCTGGCCTTTATCATCTGCTAGGATCCGGTGCAAGCAGCGATGACATGCCGCCGACGAACCATCTGTATCCAGTCCTACCATCAAGGACTCGTTGTCGACAAAGTTTCTCAGCTTCGAGTAGTCTCATTGCTGAGGCGCTCAACGCTAAGCTCTGCAGTAAACGAAGAACGCATGAACCGTTAGCTTCCATAGCCACGCGGCAGCCTTGTGCTAGCAACACGAGGACGCATTTTCGACGGATGCAGCTGAACCGTCACGAGCGCCTGTCCTCAATATCCGCGGAAAATGCCGATGCCCCCATGAGCTTCAGTTCATTTGCAAGATTTCGTTCCAGCGCCAACAGCAATGAAGCCAAGCACCTTCGCGTTGTTCAGTGTATTGCTGCTAGCAAGAGCCCCAACGGCGCAGGGTTTAAACCCACAAATATCTGTCAGTGGCACGTTCATCGACTTGGATCCGAAGGTGCAGCACGTTCCGCTCGACCCCTCCCAGGAGAGTCTCCGGCCCCCGCCCCCTCGAATTCCAGAGACGTTCGACATCTTCATCGGGTCTTCAAGTTACCGCGACGGCTATCGCTGCGGTAAAACTGTGATGTCGGCGATTTCACGCGCCACCTACCCCGATCGACTGC
Source organism: Phytophthora boehmeriae (assembly GCA_011947355.1). Taxonomy (NCBI): domain Eukaryota; phylum Oomycota; class Peronosporomycetes; order Peronosporales; family Peronosporaceae; genus Phytophthora; species Phytophthora boehmeriae. Next base: position 178,881 of record JAAVTJ010000148.1, on the reverse strand, counting down.
GCATTGGCCTCGTGGAACTCGTTAACGACGGCGATGTCAAGTGTCTCGACGAGTATTGCAAACTGGCAGAAGCTGCGTGGCCCGACAAAGGAACTTGTCCGTACCAGGACCAGATCCAAGTGGACACGCAGTCGGCCGACGTGGCCCGAGGATACATGACAGCGAGGCACAGGCAGCAGAAGCTGATCCAAAACGAAGAGTTCTGTCTACAGATTGATGCTCACAGCCAATTTGCCAGGGGCTGGGACGAAATGCTAGTGCTCGACTGGAGTCACGCTGACAACGAGATGGCGGTGATTACAACGTACCCGCACCAAACGTATCACGACGACGGCGAGCTCCCGCGCTACGGAATCTACCCGCATATCTGCAAGACCTATCGCTACGGGAACGGCTACGTCATGTTCCCAGTCTGTGGGATGATCGCCAACTCCAAGATTCCGCAGCTGGAGGCGTTTTGGAGTGATTCTTTCTCCTTTGGCAAGTGCCACGCCGAGCGCAACGTGCCCGTGGATCCTCATATGCCGTGGCTCTGGAACAGTGAGGCGTTCCTGCGCTCAGCGATATTGTGGACTCATGGCTACGAAATGTACTCCCCAGCGAGAACGGGTCGGTCATATCCCACAACTACACCGATAATGAGAACGAGCAAACGTGGGGGACCGCCTTTGACGAAGAGACCAAGACCCGCGAGACGGAGCTGTCAAACAACCGCTACCGGCTACAAGTGGGCGCCCCGTTCAAAGGACCCGTTGACACAGTCGAGCTGGACAAGTACAGCTTTGGCAGTGCAAGGACTTATTTACAGTACTTGGAGTTCACGGGCATGACGCATGAAGAGGGTGTGGAGGATATTGCAGCGTGCAGGCAATTGCACTGGGTGCCGTACACGAACGCCTCGGCGGTGGAATCGATCGTAGATGGATGGAAACTCCGTCCAGATGTGAAAGGAGCTAAAAGCCGTAAACAGTTAGAGGCCAAGATGGGGACTCAGCTGTCCCTAGAGGAGGAGTTATCCAAGATTGACGACTTTTTCACCGCAGCGATGTGGTTCGCGGGAGGGATCGCGGCGTCGATGTTTATCTCGAATGGCGGTCTGTCAAGTGTCTTTCGATGCTGCAGACGCCGTAGTGCACCGCGCAAAAGCGCAGAGTAAGCACAGCAGATCATGTTGTAAATACAGAGCGCACTGTACTTTAGTTGGCTTATGGGTGTTCAATTGACGGCACAGTTCGCCTTCATCGAAGGAATCACTCCCGACGTGAGAGCTCAAATTTCAAGCTGGAATCAAGTTCGTGTGCCAGAGTAACCATTCCAGGGGATTGCAATCTGCCACACGGAACACAAAACATGCGGCCATCACGAATCACAGGCGTCTTAGCACGAAATGAGGTTTGCCCTGTTCGACATCAGTGATTGCTCTCGTAAATTTCACGCAGCTTTTGCTCACCGACTACTGCAATCCAAAGATGCGATAACTCCTCGTGACTTGTCGCGATCGGCAGAAGAGAGTGCTCACAATTCATTTGCTCTCCTTCCGACACAGCAGTAGCAGCCATCCATCAGCTAAAGACCCAGAAATGAACAGCACACTCCACCCACCTAACAGCCACTTGCTGAGTGACTCTGTCATTGGCGGCTTCTCTCAGCCTTCTGCACGCTACGACGACGACACCTACGAAGCCAACCAGACTTCCGATAGTCGACAGGTACGAGCGCAATACATCGACTCCTACAGGACCCCTCCCCAAGGATCCCTCAGACTCGTAGCCGATGTGTTCCCCATTCCGACCAAGCCTAAAACTCGCAAGCTCGCGGTCTCCGTTGAATCTCCAAAGAAAGTTGCCATGCCAGGCGTTAAAACCCGTCGCGAGCGTTGCCGAGTGAACCAAGCGCGATACAGGAACAGACAGCGCAAGTACGTGTCGGACCTCCAAGAAGGCATTGAGGAGTTGCGCGCGGATATCTACAAGCTCGAGGTGCAGAAGCAAGCAATCGTGCGCTGCACTCCCACAAACGAGAACGTGTGGAACGTCGTGGCCGAGTACTTCCGCCACTTCCGGCACGGATACTTGACACCGTTGATGTCAACCGAGCCGTCCGTCGATCAGTTCACCGAAACTTTGAAGCCGCCTCAGTCCCATGCGCAGCTGGAGTTCTTACAGGCCACAATGGCGTCGGACGTGACCGACGGCGCCTTGGTCGGTCCGGAGGCGCTGCTTGAAAACTGGAGACTGCTGTCGCTTTACCACACGGACGTGTGCGTTGAGCTCAAGAGTGTCGAAATCGGTTCTCAAGACTCGTTAATCGCAACCATATCCATTGGCGTGACGATAACGGAAAACACACTGCGCTACGTGTACCCGCACTTGATTTCCGGAGAAGCTGATGGCGGTGAGAGACGCGAGTGGCTGGCGATCGTTGCGAAGCTTCTGAACCAACGTCTTATGATGCGTGGACGTGTGCACTTCTACTGGGACGACGACACCGGCCGAGTGAAGCGACTGGCATCTACCGCAGACATGGTGACCCCAATGCTGCGGTTGTTAGGCAGTCTTGAAGAAGTGGCTCATGTGTTTAACGGAGCTCTTATCTCTCCAGACTGTAAATTCATGAAATAAATGCACGGGTGATGTTTGTGCAGACTTGTTGCTTGCGGGATTTGGACCAGCGATCAAACACTGCCGACTGTCGTATTACGTACGGCAAGAGGCCAAAAACTGGAGGCAATCCATGCGCTTTTACGGCATGTGGTGCGACACCATGAAGCGCAAAGCCACAGCAGTCCGTGACTCATCGACACCGTCGTGATTGCAGCGAAACCTAGCCCACCTACAACATCGTACCGTGCACAGATCGCCATCCTTGTTGACGACCAAAACGAAAGCACGCAATCGGTGATGATCTGTACCGCCTACAAGTCTCACTTTCCATTGTGCCGCCAAGTAGGTATGGCCACCAGCTCGCTCCGTCCGCTCACCACTTTTGAACTCTCACCCGGGGACGCCATGCAGCGAGCAACTCCGCACAGCGACCGCTTCGACTTCATCACCCGTCGCAGCAGCAGAAGCCTTCTTATCAAGCCAATGCACACAAACTCCTTCGGATACGATCGGTGGAGTGCAGAGGAGACCGCCACGTCCAAAGGCTCCCTTGGTCTCATTGCTGACGTCTTGTCGACGACCAACGCCCGACAATTGACCGACAATGTTGTCGGCCAGAAGCGCCCGCCACCTCTCGATTCGGCATCGCCCCCTTCGGCTTTACCGCAAGTTGGTTCGAAGCGCAGACAACTGCGTGAACCATCGCCGAAACAAGATGATCGCAATAACAGCGAGGCGCAAGTCTCCAAGACCCGTCGAGAGCGGTGCCGGATCAACCAGGCTCGATACCGCAACAGACAACGTCAACACCAGCAAGACCTGGAAAAGAGTCTTCAAGAGCTGCGAGAGGATGTCTTCAAGCTCGAGATCCACAGGCAGAACATCGTCCGCAGCACACCGACGGACGAGACGGTGTGGAAAGTGGCAGCAGAGTACTTTCGCCTCTTCCGATACGGATATACGGCCCCGCAGATGACTGCTGTGGAGTCCTCCACACGTGTCGGTGATGCAGGATCACTCGTCCCACCGCAGTTCAATGCTCAGCTCGAGTTTTTGCAAGGAGCCATGGTGTCGGACGTGACGGACGGTTTTTGTGCGGCTCGGAGCAGTTGCTGGAGAACTGGAGGCTGCTGTCGCTGCACCACAAGGACGTGCACATGCAGCTGGAGCGATTGGAGAAGGGTCCTCAGGAATCGATGATGGCCAGCATGTCGCTCAGTCTCACCATCACGGAAAACACACTGAGCAATGTATATCCGCATCTGTTTGTCGGTGCCGACGAAGACAGTGAAGACGAAGGAGAGTGGTCGCCCCTGGCTGCCGAATTGGTAAACCAGCGGCTCGTGATGCAAGGCTCGGTGCGGTTCGACTGGGACAAGGTCTGTGGGCGAGTGGTGAGACTCGAGACCAGAGTAGATATGCTGACCGCTATGCTGCGAGTGCTAGGCAGTCTCGAGAATGTGGCTCGCGTTCTGGACGGAGCTCGTATCGCTCCTGACTGCAAGATGACGTGGTAGAGTACCAATGCCATTATACTAGTAGTTCATAGTCTTATTACCCATGCTTCCTAAAGCTTTCACCGAATAGCACTTTAGTTTACCCCAGTGGTGGTGGCATTGGATGCAATTTGTTGCTGCTGGATTTTGAAATCGCCCCTACAAAACGAACACACCGGCGACCATCAGCAAACACGCCTTCATAATCCAACCGGCTGCATACCTACATAATCCAACCGGACCCCGTCAACAACAACTTCATAGTGTCGCTAGCCCACCCAGCAAGCCCCGTCAACAAGATATCTTCATAATCCAACCGGCAACAGCGTCAGCAGCATGCCTTCATAATCATTCTTAGCCGAGAAGGCTGCCACAAACTTGCTCAGTTTTTAAGCGATATTGATAAGGGCTTTTGATCAAAGAAAACACTGACATTACCGTCTATAGAAAACTTTGATGCCCTACCATGCCATCTTGCAGTCAGGAGCGATACGAGCTCCGTCCAGAACGCGAGCCACATTCTCGAGACTGCCTAGCACTCGCAGCATAGCGGTCAGCATATCTACTCTGGTCTCGAGTCTCACCACTCGCCCACAGACCTTGTCCCAGTCGAACCGCACCGAGCCTTGCATCACGAGCCGCTGGTTTACCAATTCGGCAGCCAGGGGCGACCACTCTCCTTCGTCTTCACTGTCTTCGTCGGCACCGACAAACAGATGCGGATACACATTGCTCAGTGTGTTTTCCGTGATGGTGAGACTGAGCGACATGCTGGCCATCATCGATTCCTGAGGACCCTTCTCCAATCGCTCCAGCTGCATGTGCACATCCTTGTGGTGCAGCGACAGCAGCCTCCAGTTCTCCAGCAACTGCTCCGAGCCGCACAAAAAACCGTCCGTCACGTCCGACACCATGGCTCCTTGCAAAAACTCGAGCTGAGCATTGAACTGCGGTGGGACGAGTGATCCTGCATCACCGACACGTGTGGAGGACTCCACAGCAGTCATCTGCGGGGCCGTATATCCGTATCGGAAGAGGCGAAAGTACTCTGCTGCCACTTTCCACACCGTCTCGTCCGTCGGTGTGCTGCGGACGATGTTCTGCCTGTGGATCTCGAGCTTGAAGACATCCTCTCGCAGCTCTTGAAGACTCTTTTCCAGGTCTTGCTGGTGTTGACGTTGTCTGTTGCGGTATCGAGCCTGGTTGATCCGGCACCGCTCTCGACGGGTCTTTGGGGCTTGCGCCTCGTCCTCTTGCTGCAGCGGAGATTCACTCAGTTGTCTGCGCTTCGTGCCAACTAGTGGCACGGCAACCACCGAGTCTTGAGGTGGTCGTGCGACGGTACGACTGCCGGCCAATTGTCGGGCGTTGGTCGTCGACAAGACGTCTGCAATGAGACCAAGGGGGTCTTTGGACGCGACAATCTCTGCTTGGACGTATCCGTCCGCGTTTGGCTCGACTGGCTTGATCGCAGCGTCGTCAAGTCTCCTGTTGGCATGAAAGTCGAAGTGTTGGCTGTTGGAAGGACGAACTCGCTGCACAACGTCGCCAATAACGTCGTCGCTGAGTGAGTATCTTCTGGGCGGGTAGAGGGCCATGACGTCTGCTGCGCACAAGGCGAGAAGAATTGTGAGAGGAATGAAGTAAAGAGACCAAGCGTCCCGCTTACAAACGTCCCGTCAACAAGTTGGCCGAGATTATTACTGCCGATTCACTTGCCTTCAGTATGGGTAGTCGCAAACTCCTGGCTCTTTCTCATGCGTGACTAAGCAGGTCGGGATCACGGTTTTTGATCCCACCACAGCTGCTTTTCTAGCCGCATATGCACTTGTAGCTACAGTTGTAGCTATTGTGCTGAGCCGTAAGGAATGGTCCCGCACGGCCTGTTCATCACCATGTTGACGGGACGACATCTCAGTCTTTACTGTTCATCAACAGCAGCCACTGAAGTGCATCAACCTTCGTAAGAATGTTGATGGGGGTGTACCTTACCGATAGGTGTTCGGCTCACTAGGGGAATGGCGTTGTGAGCATCCGCTTTGAATCCAAGGCCTCAGGAGCTTGCTGCTTGCTAGCTGTTCGGCGTCTGCCACTCGAGCGTCACTCTTGACCACTAGGTCGCGGACTCACAGGTGACGATACAAATCACAGCTGTGCAATGCGGTGGATTGTGTCTCGCCAATGCTGGCTGCGTTCTGCGCCTGACCGCCACGAGAAGTATTACAGTGTACTTGGCTTTCATTTGCTATTGATTCTTACTCCTTGACTGCTATCTTCGTCTTCAGCTTTTCAGCCGGTGGCAACAACAAGCCCTGAAAAGGATTGCACAAGCAGATCTGCTCCAGTAGCTCCATTGCTTTTGGCTTGAGCCGTCGCCCGCTTGCTGCGCCCGAGGCTCCATCGCTCTGCTGCAGACGCTAGCCGCTTCCTGTCTACACCACGTGCCAACTGGTACGCACCTGTTAGGTGCGTGCCAAAAAGCGTACTTAAACCGCACTTATAAAGTGAGAATGGCTACATCGTCATCCACCCACATGATGACCACCCGCTTGCTGCGCCCAAGGCTCCATCGCTGTGCTGCAGACGCTAGCCGCTTCCTGTCTACAGCATCCTCACCACCTGCCAAACGTTCTATCGCTCTGGTACGTCCTCGCTTTTCATTCTCAGCCAAACCCGTTTGCAAACCTAATCGTTGTGTGCTACACCTTCTGTCACTTGCAGACAATCGAGCGCCTCAATGCGCAAGGCGACGGCGTCGGCTCCTACAAATCCGACCACGACGTGGAGATGCAAGTGACGGTCCCTTTGCCGCCCCTGGGGACACTTTGCAGGTGGATATCTGGACGCGAGACGTCGAAATGCGCAACAAGTGGACGCCTGAGCAGAGCAACAAGCAGATGTGGCCGCTCTTCGGCCAACTAGCGGACGCCTCAAGGCCCAGCAGCGTCCACAGAGCAGAGCCATTGTGCTCCAAGTACTTTGGCGTCTGCGGAGGCTGCACACTGCAGCACGTGGTCTACGAGCAGCAGCTGAAGGAGAAGCAGCGCTGGGTGCAAGAGCTCTTCGCTGGTCGACGCCACTCTCATGACGCAAAAATGCTCGACATTCTTGGCGTGCAGATGGCGGACAGTGGCGGTGCTGGTGGGACGTACCACTACCGCAACAAGATGGAGTTCACCTGCAGCACAGGGCGATGGTTGCTGGACGAAGACAAACCGGAGGACGACAGCGAGACAACAGAGACACTTCGCTACCCATTCACTGTCGGGCTGTTCCCGGCCCCTCCGTCGGCGTCCGGCGGGCGAAACAGATTGGCGTCAAAGGCAAAGGCCGTCGACGACGAGCAGCGTGGAACCCGCGGATCCTGTCGCTGGACCAATGTCTGCTCCAGGATTCAGCTTGTAATATATTGCTGCGGAAGTTGGTGAGACGGTGCGAAGATGCTGGGATACAAGCGTACGATTTCACCTCGCACGAAGGTTTCCTTAAGCAGATTGTCCTCCGTCGGGGCATAAGTGGAATTGGTCGAACGGAGATCATGTTGGGGCTTGTGACCACGACATTTAGTGGCGAACAGAGTGAACTGCTGGGTACTATTGTGCGTGATATCGCTCGTGAATACGAAAGTGGCTTTCACTCTGAAGCGAGTGACAGTCCGCAACTCGTATCGATCATTGAAAGTCTGGATAGTGAGGCGCAGCGCCATCGTGGGAACCTCGAGTCTTCCAGTCAAGAGCGTGTTCTCTTTGGACGCTCGCACTTGGAAGACTCGATTTTAGGCCATCGCTTTGAGATCTCGTTCGACTCGTTCTTCCAACCCAATTCAGTCCAGGCGGGTGTTCTTTACGGTGAGATTCAACGCATGATGGCATCTTTTCCGGAAAAGCCTGTGGTATGGGATCTTTTCTGCGGTGTCGGTAGTATTGGTATCTGCATGGGGGCACACGCCAAGAAAGTGGTCGGGTTTGAGCTGGTGGAGGCAGCTGTGGAGCGTGCAAAAGTGAACGCACGCCTGAACGCCTACTCTCCCGACCGCATGCAATTTTTCTGTGTGGACTTATCAAAGAACTGGGACGAAGAGATGCTTTTGGCAAAAATTGACGGCGATTGCAATCTCCCTGATGTGGTTATCGTCGATCCACCACGCGCTGGTCTGCACAAGAAGCTTATCAAGATGCTGCGTCGGCTTTCGCCGCGGTATATCTGCTACGTTTCGTGCAATCCTCATTCGCAGGTTCCTGACCTGGAGACACTCTGCGGACCGGCAAAACCTGAAGCTGGAGAAGTCGGATCCTACCGCATGAAATACCTGCAGCCTGTGGACATGCTTCCGCACACACCTCACATCGAGACCATTGCATGGCTGGAGTTACGATAGATGCGAGCTGGATAAAAACCCATGAGCGTTCCGACATCTAAAAAAGGGAGCTGGTGAATAAGGAAGTTGACCGAATAAGGAAGTTGGTGACCGAGTATTTTCCAGCCAAAAAGGAACTCAAACGCAGGGTCAAGCCTTCCTGGAGCACTTCCTGTGCTCCATGTCGTCCAAGATATTAACTGGAAAGAGTCGCGATCAAGATGAGTCTTCAGTGGTGGCCTCAGTGCCACCAAAGACACCCAATTCAGGTACGCAACAAGTTTCCAGCTAATTTGTGATACATAGCCATCAACGCTTTGGGCCCGGTCCTTTGCAGATGAACGGCGTATTGGATGGAGCTCTGCAACAGACACTCCTCAGCGTGTGAGCGAGGTGACCAGAGTGTCATCATTTCAGGACGATGTTCAAAACCAAAAACGCACAATACTGAGTGTGCGCGATTCCCGGAAGGATATTCTTCGACGTGGTTCAGTCGACAAACTTTCTCACTCTAGTAGCGGCGTGGATGACCCAGACGGATCTCGAAGTTGTTGTCTCCAATAGAGATTCATTTTGAATGAGGACAGCGGCGGACATTTGTTTGATGCCTTACAATTTATCAACGCTGTCGCCAACGCATTCGACGATGCTACCGCTGTGGAGGGAAACAGGCAATCTTATCCCGCCTATAGCTCTGTACGTCGTGTCACACTGGCTGAAGGACATGCTCGACAAGCACGATGCCACCAACAAAATGAACTGAAGAATTGATGACAAAGCCGTCTGCATTTACTACACTAAGTATCCAAGGATACATGATCACGCGACTTAGATCGAACTGCTTGCTATTTACCCCGCCTACATGCTGTCGTTGTGGCCACTGTCCTCGTTGGTGCCAATCATGTCTGGCGCAGCAGAATCGCCTTCTTCTACGGCAATTTGCGACGTAAATAAGATGGAGTCAGGCTCGTCGGCCACCACCGTTGGATGTACCGCTGCAGCGAGTTCCACTTGGGCACCGAGTTTTTCCTTTTCCCGTTGGCATCTGCTCCGTCGAGCGAGCTCAACCATCACCAGCAGTGACATCGGACCCGCGTCAGGATTTCTCAAGTAAATCTCCGCAAGCGCGTACCCACACGCCTGTCGCCAAAGTTTACGCACTTGGGCTGCAATAGCGCGGCGATGGGCCTCTCGACTACGCCGTCTAGCTATCTTAACACCTGTAACTTTCTCGTTTAAGATGCTGAAGACAGCGTAGCTCAAAGTTCCTAAGCTCGTGATGATTGCCGTGTACGTCACCAACCACACCACACTCTCTTGGAGGTACAGCGAGCCCATTTTCAAAATTAAGCCACCTGATGCAGATATTTTGCAAGAGTTGTTAGTGTCAATGCCGCTGAAGAATGTGATGCCTTTGGTGACGTACAGAAGAGTGTGATAAATAGCTGGATGTGAGTCACTCCAGCGAGTGCGCTATCTGATCGCTCTCTATATGGCTTGTAGAACAGCATTACGGAGAGATACACGAGCCTGATCAAAAGCAGATGCAACAGATTAGTAGCCCGACAGCGGAGTATACAAACCAAAAAAATGGACCATTCTTACAAGACGACAAGGCCACAGCAGATACGATTTGCGCCTGCTTTCGCAAGCAAGCTAACAACGCAGTTTAACAAGAGTTTGCGGCCCAGGTCCCAAACCTCAAACCACCAAAACGCCGTATTGTCTGCGGATGAATCGTGAGCACCAAAATGAAGGTAACTATCAGCTGTCATTAGAGAGTTAAAGACGTACATGAGTGATAAATGAAGCCCACTTGTGCAACCGTGCTTGGTTCCTATCCAAACATGACCAAAAGTATGACATATTAGCTTCTCGAATCTCGATTATGCAAATATAATCCTTCGCATACATTCAAATTCCTGTCGCGCAAGTATTGAGCAAGCAAGTCCTCCTCAAAAGTCTCCAGCTTGTCCTCATCCAACACTTGACCGCGGTCGGTAATGTCAAGGCGCATCTTGAGCACCAGGCTCTCCCTTAGCTGCTCTTGCGACGGATCCTGGATTAATAGTAGCATATCGTCCACTCCGCGCGATCGTTTGTGGAAGAGAATTGCCCAGAACAACATCGGAACACCTAAAGAATCGACATTAAGTCAGCAGTTCGCACGACGGCGCTTCTAGCTCCTACCATCACGTACCAAGAACCCAGAAAATGATCAGCGTGATGTTAATCGGGAGGTAAAACAACCAAGCACCATCGTAGCAGAGGTTGCTGTGGTCGAGTCTCATGTAGAATGACTCGCCAATTTCATCGCAGTAGAAGCTACCGATCACCCGCTGACTGAGCATCGGGTAGAACAACAACAAAATCCTAGATAACGACAAGAGCGATTAGTGGTGTGTCCTCTACGAAGCCATTCTTCCAACACAAAACCACGTACCAGAAAAACAACTTGATGCACTTGTTCTGGTAGGACTTGTAGTAGAGACGCATCCAGACTCGTGCGCGCCAAAGGCGTAAATTACTGTAAACCACCATCTCCAGTACATCGCCCCTAATGCGCTGTGTCGTTGGGCACGTGGGCTCATGATAGGAAATCGAGGCCGCTATCTGTGGAAGAAGGGATACCCGATCAACCATACGTGTACACGACTTTACCACTCGCGACGATTTTGCGTGGGCAACAACGTTTTGTGAACTGTTCCACAACTTGGCCTTCAGCTGCATGATTCGACTGGACTTACTGTCGTTGAGAGCAGCAAGACGAATTGTTCGCTCCTTCTTCAGTTTAGCCAGCAATTTCGCACGCCGATCCATGATCGGTGGCTTGCGAAATATTAGCTTAAACACCGGCAAGCCGCAGTTCACACAGTGTCGCGGAAGTGTTGCTAACTTAACACGATAACGCAAAATCCCCCAACCTAACAGCAGACAAACCAGCGCAAGAGCGCCTAGCAACGAGAAAATCTCGAGACTAGATCAATGATCAATGTGAAAAGTTTGTGGATGACCAGACAATGATTTTTTAATCTACAGTGCATACACAAACGTACCGATAACTCTTGAAGTAATCCCGTTGAAAAAGACATTCTGCCGCAGTAGAATCGACGAAATTGAAATCTGCGATCGAACAGATATCCAGGAGGTGGCTCATATCGTCCGGCCACGGGATATCATACACTGCCTTGTAGCTACCAAGAATTTGAAAGAATCCGAGCATGATTTTGAATTTCTCTGGCCGCCACAATGGCACAGGAACAGCTTGGGGTTCGATGTGGAAGAGGTACGCGTTTTTGTTCTTTCCAAGTCTTGTACGTTCGATCACAGAATCCATCATGGATTGCACACGACGCTGAAGTTTTGCCTTAGCTGCCAGCAATAATATGCGAGCTGTGGACTGCTCACGGTATACCTGGAACCGTTTTGCAGCTTGCGCATGCTTTACAACGCGTTGCTCCGATGTGTCGGAGAAAATAAAAATGATGAGTACCAGCGCAAAGATCACAGCAGCCATCGGTATTATTGCTAGCATCTGCACAGTATGTGCTACAGCAGGGTCGTCTGGGTCCGAACAATCTGGATGACAACTTCAGGTGTCAGTGCTTTTTTTTGTGTCAATGGACAATTGAGATCAATCGATGTTCAGACGTACGCTTGCACGATCCGCTGGACACTTTGTAAAACTCGCTGGTACAGGTGGCGCATAGAACACCCCGTATCCGACTTCACACTGACTAATTGACTCGGTGGACGCCGTCATTGCAGATGCATTCGACTGCACGCACGCGGCATTCGTCTACAAAACACACAAGAGAATAGCAATAGTCGTAAGTGATGCAGCAGTTCATGATTGAATTTGCTGGCACTTGTTACTTCGCATTCGTAGTATTCATTTCCTGAGAGACAAGCGTAGATTCTCCGTCGACTCCAGTATTTCTCAAATGTTCGCAAGCTGGAGCATTTATGGATACGAATGGTGAGGTCGTCTTCCCTACGGATTTGCATGGGTCATCCGGCAGCCAGGATGATGGATCGTGGCAGTTGGTTTCAACGTAAGATGATCGAGCGTGGGAAATAAAGTATCCCTGAGAACGGCGAGGAGCCGTAGTCCCAACCACTGCCCCACTGTGTGCTTGTAGCTCACACGTGGCTCCGCCGGGACACAAGTAACATTTTGCGCCGTCCAAACTGCATCGAAGTTTAACAAGATCAATACATTGGTTTCACACTCGTGTGTACTCCACAAGAAAGTTCTTACCTGTAGGTTCCTTTCTCACATGGAATGCAAAGACTGTAGTCGCATACGGTGCATTAGCTCAGACGAGTCCATACAATATAAAACCAAGTAAATGCACATACTTATTGACGTTCTCGTAGCCAGGATTACAGTTGCCAACCGTAACGTTGACGTTGACAAGGTTTGTCATTCCCTGTGAGAGCATACAGCTGATATTCAGCTTGTAAGGGAAATCTTTAGGCGTAGAGAGCACTTCTGCGTTTTTAAAGACGATATATCCACTGTCAACAGCGATCCAAGTTCCGGGAGTAAAGTAAAATGGTTCGTTGGGGTCAGTTGAAGAGAATGCTCGACATTGCGTGGTATTCGCATAGGTGGCAATTGCTCCGTAGTAGTCTCGAACAACTAGTGTAGGCCATAGCGTAGTTGATCCCGGTTTTACCAAACTCGAATTCAAGCTGTCCGGAATATCTGTCGTTAAAGCCGAAGAACTCGAAGATGACTCTAGTGTTAGCCGTCGTGGTGGAGTGGCAGGCGCCATTCCACTTGAATCAGCAGCAATAGACAGATCGACACCTAAGCTAATGCCGCTTGTAACTACAGGCGGCCACCATCCTGGTGTTATTGTCGTAGCACTCGTCGCAACTGATAATCCTCCGCTATCTACGATTGACTCACATTCCACGCACGCAAAAGTAAACCATGGATAGTACACCCAATAGATGTCATCTCCTGCAACAGCAACATTCCCACCAAAACGAGAAGCTTTGCACTTGACGGATTGGATATGCGTTGCGGTGGCCTTGTCGATGTACAATCCAGCACCGAAATCGGAAGCTTCATTATCTTGAAATTGGCTGTCGACGATCGAAAACGATGCATTCTCTTGCAGTGAAATCGCGCCACCAGTAAATCCCTTATTTCTGTCAAAGTCGCTAGAGTTGATCACCACTGATACACTTGCTCTTAGAGAAAATGCACCACCAAAAGACGAAGCCATATTAGACCTGCAAGAAACACGTTCTAGTGCAATAATGGGTGATCCGACAGCAAATAAGGCGCCTCCTTCTCCGGCAGTGTTTTCATCGATGACTGAGTCGATAATGGTGAGAATTGCTGTCATAGAAACATAGAGAGCACCACCCTGCATACTGACGGAATTGTTCCGAACGACCGTATTGCTCAGAGAGACATTCGATGCGCGACTGATTTCCATGGCAGCTCCTCTCACTGCTTTATTAGTTGCAATCAACGAGTTTTCAAGTATTACAACTGCATCGGCGGCGTAGATAGTTCCTCCCTCCGTTTTTACGCCCCCATTACCAGATATACTGCAGTTCGTCAGTTGGACGGTGTTTTGTCTTCCAGCGAAAAGCACTGAGCCATATCCGACGTTTTTGTTGCGAGTAAATTTGGTATTGTGTATTGTACACGCTACCGTTGCCCCAGAATTGAGATATATTGCTCCTCCCCCGCCCTTGACGGAATTGAGATCGAATAACGAGTCGTGGATGCTCAGTTTTCCTTGATATTTCATGTAGATCGCACCTCCGGAGTAGAACGCGAAATTATCGTAAAATAAGGTACTTCTAACGTCCACTAGTGAGTTTATACCGAAAATCCCGGCCCCAAAGTCGTACGCGTAGCCGCGGTGTAATGTCGAGTTTTCGATGAACACGCTAGCATCCACGGAGTAGACCAGGCCTCCGGAAAATGATTGCCCAAACTCTAATAAACTATTAGAAATATTCATGGTCGCTCCCGTTTCGATATATATCAAACCTCCGCTTCGTACTCGCATAGCTTCCTCATTACTGACAATGTTGGAATCGGTGATTGTGAATTTAGCACCCCTGTGGCGTATATGGACCCCTTGTGTTATCAACGCTTTACCGACAGTGTTGTTGGTCAGCGACCAGTTCGTAAGTGAGATTGTTCCTTCGCTAAGTATCGCAATACCCCCACCGGAGCCAGCGACGGCAATGTTCTCCTTTAAAACATTGTTGGAACAGCTCATATCCGTTAGCGACAGCATCATAGCTCCACCAAAAATCTGCGCTGAGTTATTCGTCAGTGAACAGTTCTCCATGAAAAGTATGTTTCGATCGCTCGGTAGATTTCCACTAGATCCGATCGCGCCACCCGATTGCGAAGCGTAGTTTTGATCAAACGAGCAGTTTCCCAACGTCACGTTGCTGACCCAATTCGCATAAATTCCTCCTCCGCTGGAAGCTGTTCCATTTGTAAAGAACGAGTTAGTAAGCACAAGTGTTGATCCATCAACGTATATCCCTGCGCCTCGATAGGCTGCACCTCCGCGAAATACCACCCCATCGACTTCTAGAAAGCTGGAAGTAGCTATGTAAAGTCCACCTCCATAGCCTTCAGTTGGTGTTGAATATGTAGCATTGTTAGCTTGCACTAATGCATCCGTAGAGGTGCTCTTTCGTTTAACTATTGCCGAGTGTCCAGAACCAAATATTCCAGCTCCTGTTGGGGCGATATTTGATAGTATCGATGCTCCATCATGCATGATAGTCGCATCAGCAAGATTGATGCCACCACCAGTTTCACTTGCATTATTGGTGGCGACGACGGAGTTGACCAATATGCAGATTGAGCTCTGTTTCAAAGCGAATCCACCGCCGAAGGTTGCCGTATTGTTTGCAATCGAGCACTTTTGAATTGTTGCTGTACCAGTACTGGTCGCAACACCTCCTCCAGAGTCAGCTATGCCCGACGAAATAATCAAATTACCGAGCGAGGAATCGCCAACAAGAAATACATTACCACCGGAATCCGATGCTTCATTCTGTGTAATCTGTGATGATGAAGACGATCCCATCGGTTTGATCGCGCTACTTTGAAGATACATCCCTCCACCATTGCTAGCATCACATCTTTGAACAGAAATGCCGTCATGAACAACAATTGAATTGTCAAGAAAAACTCCACCACCCAAGGAGTCACTGTGGCCTTGCAGGATGTGCATTTCCGTCAATTCGACCACAGAGTTTACTGAGCACAAACCACCACCACGGTCAGACGCGGACGACTTGATAAGGTGTACATTTTCCACAAGAAGATTGGAATCTGTTACATACATGGCACCTCCTTCCTTAGCATCGCACTTTTCCACCGTAGTTCCCACAATACTGGAGTTTCCTGTTAAGTATAACCCTCCGCCGTGATTATCTGCACTACAACCAGCAACTACCATATCGCCTGAAATTGAGCTAGTATCAACAAATATTCCGCCTCCATCAGCAGCTGTGGCAAGTGATATAGTCACTTTATCCATGGTAACGTTGCTACCTGTAGCGTAAATTCCGCCACCGAAGTCACTCGCCAAACATTTCGTAAAATCAACACCAGCTAGACTCAAGGCCGCATTACTCACATACATACATCCGCCACTAGGGGCTTCGTTGGACTCGTGCTTTACATTTGCCACAGAAACTGTACCATCAATAAAAACTGCACCTCCGTTTCTAACAGCTTTGTTGAAGAGGCAGGTAGTTCCGTCCACACCTTGCATGGTGCTCATGCTGATCCAAAAAGCGCCACCATCAGTGGCATCATTATTCGTGAGCAGGACAGATCCTTGAGAGTTTAAATGGGAATTGCGCAGAAATACACCACCACCATCCAGTGCCGCATTCCCTTTAATTAGTATATCTGACCACGTCACGGTACTATCCACGATTGCTACACCACCACCGGATTCACTCGCAGTACCATTTTCAACATTGATACCATTAAGATCCGCCTGCGCATTCAAAATATACAGTCCAGCTCCGGTCGCTGCAAAACAAAACAAAGTGAGATATCAATTTACACGCCAGATATTGTTCCTCGGGATCTCCAGCCATACTTACGAGCTTGATTTCCCACGATTGTGGAACGAGGAGCTGCTGAACGTGCGAATGTAATGGCAATTGTACCGACAGCGTTCATTCCACCACCCGTATAACCAGCCTGATTAGTTCTAATCGAGGTATTGGTAAACTCTAGATCAGCTTTCCCAGTCGTTGCAATTCCTCCACCTGCACTATGAGCTGTGTTGTTCTCGATAACACAATTTTCTAGTCTTACCACCCCGTTATCCACAGCTATAGCACCTCCAGCAGGCGCTTGATTGTTTATGAACACGATGCCGCCGAGCGAAGCATCACCAGTAGCAAAAACGGCACCACCGCTATCTGTAGCTGTGTTTCCGAAAACCATAGAGCCCATTACGGTCAAGAAGCTGGTTCCGGCCAGCGCGACAGCGCCACCACGACTGGCAGAACATTTGGTCACATTAGAGTCAATCATTGCGATCTTCGAGTTCTCAACGTATATAGCTCCTCCATCCATGTCTGCAGAGCAGTCTGTCGTATTGACTTGGTTGAAAGTCACAACAGAATTGCTAGCAAAAAGGGCTCCACCTCTTTGACTGCCATGACAATTCATGAAGCGCATGTTTTCGCCCACGAAGTCTCCGCCAGTAATTTTGAACGCTCCTCCTTCGACACCTTTGCAGTGATTTAGCGTGATTCCCACGACGGACAGTTTTGATTCTGTACTTGACATGAATCGAGACAAGTCTGTGCAGTCAATGCTAGTCCAGTATGGCCCCTTTAACGACGTTATCGTCAGGTTTGTCGAAAGTATTGCAAGGTCTCGATTCAGTGCACCGGAATACACCCCAGGGTAAACGAAAATGATACTTCCAAAGACACTAATATCCAGCGCACGGGAAATTGTCTTGACTGCTTTTGAGGCGGTTCCTTTTTCACTTGCTTCCATCATTTCACCCGTTCCTTGTGTGTCGTCACCAAATTCCACCGACACGACGATCACCTTGTTTGGGTCGATATCACACACGGGGTGGTGGCATCGCTGCGGATTCGAGCAACAAACGATACGGTTGTTACAACCTTCGCCTGTAAAACCAACGCTGCACTTGCAGCTTCCATTGCTGACCGCGACCGTGACTGGAACAAACGGTGCCATACGTGGGGGAGGAATGCGCGTACGCTCATCAGATCCATCGAGCTCATACTGGAGCTCAAAACCTTGATTCGTGACGCTACTATCACTGCTAAAATCAATGAATATCGGTCCAGCTGCCTGATAAAAAAATGTCCCGTTCGCGAGCATCCACCTTTCCACAAGCGTTCTCCTGTTAAGCTGTCACTGATCTCCACATAATCATGATCACACTCGAGCGCAAATAGAGAAAACTGTAAGAAAATTTTGACACAAACAAGTGAGTTGCTTAAACTCCTAAGCGTTTTTGTGTTGAAGACATCGTACCGTCAATGTAATGAACGTCGCTGGGGTTGCCATGTCAATACGCCAACGTTTGTTGACATTGTTTGAATAGCTGAGCTCAGTGATATGGCCTTGACTTCCGGTGCAAACGGCATAAATTGAGTCCGATGATAGCAGCGTTGTCACGGCAATTGCAGCACTGCTAGGACCGAAGCCAGAGCCAACCTTGGCAAGAACCGTGTATGAGAATGTCGTCCCTGCTGAGAGTCAATCGTATCTGTGACAAATGTATTTGTCGTAGAATCAATAGTGATAGCCCCGTCTCGAAGGACCCGGTAGGCCGTTGCGCCAGGGTATGCATACCAAACTAACTCAACTGAGCCATGTGATACTGACAAAATAAATGAATCATTAGTAGTGGCCAGTATGTCATTAAAGCTAAAGGTGTCTTACCGCAACCAATCCGTGGTGTTGACGGAATATTTAATGCCGAAGAAGTGCTCGCGTATCTTGTAGCACTGGTAACGCTAGAATCCCCGAAAGTGTTGAATGCAACCTATTCATTTGACGATGAATAAGAGATTGTGTGCATCAGTCCATTATCGCTACGTTCACTTACCACGGAGACAGAGTAAACAGTTGAAGGATTTAGGCCGGTTAAACTGGCTGAAGTAGCAGTGACAGTGAAGGTGTTAGTGTTCGTTGGATCATCGGTTTGCGTCGCGGTGATTCGGTAACTTGCGATGGTATCTCCTCCGGTGTCTTTCGGTTCCAGCCATTCGCACTCTATTGTATCGAAGCTGACAGATAGAATCGTAACTCTAAGCGGTGAGCTTGGAGGCGTGACGCTGCGAGTTGAAAATACCAGCGTACTGCTTGCAGGCGATATTCCGATGTCATTTGACGCCTTGACAGAGGCCCAGTATTGCGTATTTGGGGCTAGTTGATCAATGGTAGACCCAGCCAACGTATCGTTGTACATTTCTGAAAATGGGCCCGCTTGTGAAGTTGACAAACTGACTGAGAAATGGTTGACTGGAACTCCTCCCAAATCAACAGGAAATTTCCATGACAACGAAACAGACCCGCCCGTCACACTTTCAAGTTTAAGACCAGTGGGCGCACTTGGAATCGTTAGCGCTGTCGTTTGAACTGCAAACGAAGAAGACATATTGCCACTAGCAAATCTATTCACTGGGCGAACTTGAATGCTGTAAAGCGTTTCTGGATCCATGTAACCCACAACGATATTCGAAAACACCGTTGCCACATTGACTTGAGGAATACTCACAGCCAACCTCCTTTCTCCTCCGGGAACTGAGTTTTCCAGCATCGCGTACGACATATTGAAGATATTATCTCGATCCAGGAAGAAATTGTAGTTGATGTCGCTTGGCAAGACACCGCCAAGATCGATAGGCTCATCAAACGAAATCTTTGCGGCACCTCCGGTCACCTGGGTAACATTGACAGCGATAAAACCACTTGGCGCTGATCCAAGTGATGCTACAAAAGTAGCTGAATCACTTTCAGGACCTATTCCGATATCATTGCTAGCACGTATTACCACGTTATAGCTCGACTGAGCGAGTAATCTGAAAAACGAGCAGGACGGGTTTTGTGTTCGTACTGTCATCCGCCCAGAACCATCTAAGCTGGAAGCTATTGTAGCGTAAAACCCAGTGACATTAGATCCACCATCATCTAGCGGGTAGTCCCATGCCACTTGCAACATTCCACCCGTAGCGTTTACGAGAACCGCTGCAATAGTCGATCCAGGAGGAGATTTATTGGTTGTTTTGACCACTTTCACCGACGAGTTCAAGGAAGTATAGAAATCGTTACTCACTGAAGCCATGAAAGCATAATCTGTGAGAGATGTTAGTCGCGCGACAGTAGCTTGGTGCTTTGCCCCTCGTACCCAAGCTTCCAAGGGTTCGCTGTTCCATTTTGTTTGTAGTAGAGCCGATAAAGTGTAATATTGTCTCCACCTGTGTCGTGCGGGTTAATCAAATTCATAGTGATTCCTCCGCCAGTAGTTCGGAATGTCACCAATCCTGGCATTCCGGGAGCCGTAACATGAGAAGTGTGAAAGATTGCCGTAGGCCCAGTGACATCTCGCCCGAAGTAACAAAGTGAAAAGGAATTGCGAGCCACTGCACTGATAGTGTAGCTCGTCATTGGTTCCAATCGTGGCACGGACGCAAGAGCCCTTAAGTTGAGATAACTCATTTTGGATGCAGTCACCGCATACGACTCACTATGCAACTCCTGTCCATTCCAATACACGGAGTAGCCCACAATCGGGACGCCACCTACGACAAATATTACGTTAGTTGATCTGTATTTTCAGACTATACAACAAAAGGCTGTACCTGTATCTGCAGGTGGAAGAAGTGTCAGGTTTAGCATACCACCCGTGGCAACAGACAAAAGTGGAGCGGGTGGGATTTCAGGCAAAGTTGGAGTAGTGGTGTTTAGCACCGTCGAGTTTGCAGTCACACCCAACAGTTCTCCTATTTGGCTTTGGATTGCAGCAAGTGAGTTCGGATATGTGAGAAATACCGATCCCGAAGCCACGCTTGCGACTACAAACACAGCGTTCTGGCAAAAACAAATTAGTTGAGTAAACTTATATTCTCCGCGCACACAAGCAGACAAACCAACCTGAACTGCGATGACCGATCCTATTGACAGCCAACTCGAGAGATCAACCGATGTACGCAATACGCGAGACCCTTCCGCTAGCGACAGCTTTCCTGGGAGCTCCAGCGACATCACCGAATTTTCTGCTACAACGACAAACTCGTATGTCGTACTAGCGTTAAGTTGCGCCACTGGGGCATATAGTCCCGTCACATTAGCTGCTAAGAACCACGGTTGCATCAAAGTTCTAGCATAGACCGCATAGGAAGTAATATTCACGCCCCCTAGTACAGCGCAAATACAAACATATATGAGTTAGATTACTGTTGAGAAGTATTCACTCAAGGGGTTAGAATCACCTGCGTCGAGTGGTGTAGTCCAGCTCAAAACAATTTTTCCTCCAGTTGGCGGCTTATAATGGCGTGGACTTAACGATACAGCTGTCGGCTGAGTAGGTGATGTAGTCGAAAAAGTGAAGTTCGTGCTGTGAAGCCCCCAGCCGCCCTGATCTCCATTGGCCAAACTATTTCCCGCCTACAGTCCACAAATTGATGAGGTTAATGATCCATCACATATCGCGCTTCGATGCAATAGAGCAGGAGTATACCTGGACAGAGAACACATAACTCGTGCTTGCGTTGAGTCCGTAGATGTTTGCAAGTGAAACTGACTGCAAGTTCTCAGCAGCAATCTACGCGCAACGAGTATAGTGTCAGTAAGAACAGGATTAAAACAACAAACCGACCAGATTGCACAGGATTCTACCGTGAAAAGCCCTTGACTATCAACGAAATGTACTCGGTACTTGGTGATTGGAATTCCCCTGTATCTTCAGGTGGTTCCCAAGATAACGATAACCGCCCTCCGGTACTAGAGGAGGCAGTCACCAATTTTGTTGCTCCTGGAAGCGTGGCACTTGTCGTCGAGAACGTTGTAACGTTGCTGAAATCCCCAAGACCGAACGACGTGTTGCCTGCAATTGACACGTTGTATATTGTATTGGCGGTCAATCCTCCGATCAAAAGCTTGGGCGTCACGGGTTTATTCAGATCCAAAGTAATTGCACTTGTGCTCAGTCGAACCACATAATTCGATAGTGCTGCAGAAGAACTCCCGTTTTGCTCTGCTGAAAATGTGGCCGATCCACCAGTTCGTGATATCAATCGAAGTGTCACAGTCGTGATCGCGAATGCTGCGTCTCCGTCATCAAGGATTGTAACAACAGTAGTTGACTGGTTTAGTCTAGCTCCACCGCTGTCGACAAACATTTGAATGAAGAAGAACTCATCTGGAAACTCGTAAATGCGATCATTAATAATTGTAATCGTGAGATTCGCTTTCGTGACTCCGTCTTCCATGACAACAGGGCCAATCGCCTTACGATAATCGTAGTCTGCTGTTGCAGTTCCATTTCCAAACGAAAATGAAAGTGAAATACGACCATTTTTGCCGTATTCACGAGCAATTGAAACATTAGCGGTTCCAACGCCTTCAGAAAAAGCGAAGGCTGGTTTCTCGAAGCTAACATAGCCAGCATCACCGTCATCGAGAATAGTTACGGCCATTGTGTTGTTTCTTCCAACCAAGGCACCGCTTGACGCGTTCGTTAACCGAACCAAAAACATCAGCGGTGGATTTTGAAACACATCGTCGTTCATAATCTGGATGGCGATGGAGTTTGCGCTTTGTAGAGCGTCAAATATGATAGTCCCATTCGTTACGTTGGACCCTTTAGTCACGGCGATATTCGTTCCGACCTTGGCTGGACTATAACTAAAAGGTTCGGCGGAATAATTTAGCGTGATTCGGCCATTTAGGCCCGAAACGCGTTGGACCGGAAGTGCTATTTGACTCGCGTTCTCAATTACTGATACAGAGGACTGAGCAAAATTGAATTCTCCGGGTTTGTCCGGTTGGGTTCGTACCGTGAGGGTCGGACTCCAATCACCGCTCGTATTCCTGGCCCGAACAGAGATGTTGTAAACGCTATCGAAAGCAAGCTGCGTAGCATTGTACGATGTTCCGCTGGATGGATTGATAACAGCGGTACCGGTAGAATCGACAACTCTTGTCTGGTACGTCAAAGCGGTGCTTCCGCCATTATCAGCGGGGGTATCCATTGAAATGTGATCGAGAGTCCTGTCGAGGCAAGAAGCACTGGAGCCAACAAAAGCGGACCCGGTTGGTTAACCACCGCGGTCCTAATACGAGCTTGGGCACTTGGAAGGCTTTCTCCTTTTGCATTAATAGCTGAGCACGACACAAAGTAACTTGACTCTGCAATTACTCCATAAAACGTGTAAACTGCTGAAGTTCCGTTTGTAATATTCAGCATTGCAACATTTCCACTGGTAGACTCGAACACTTTCATCGCTATGACCGTCGATCCCCCGTGAGCAGTGGTGTGTTTACTTTAATCGTGAAGTTACCACCAAAAACAGAAATCGGCAATGGAGCGTCAGGAATGTCCGGCTCGGTCATTGTTGTAGTTGTCATGTTGGATTCAAGTAAAGGACTTGACCCCACATCGTTGTAAATGTTCACGGACGCTGTGTATGCAGTCTGGGCACTTAATCCCGTAAAACGATAGTACGATGTAGTCACATTGGTAGCCCCTACTAATGCGGATCCAAGCATCAGTTTAACTTCGTATAGCTTAACCGACATTCCGCCAGTGTCGTCATCAGGAATCCACATCACGTTGAGATAACTCGACCCTGCTATCGCGCTGACAGATTGCGCCTGCTGTGGTGGTGTTGCTGCTATCGTCTTTATAGAAAACTCATCGCTGGCAATCGAAATCATTCCATTTAGACCAACTGCGCGCACAGCATAGACGTAGCTCGTATTAGCTGTCAGGAGTCTCTTGTCGACAAATGTTTTCGTGTCGGGAGACTGCGTGCTCCCGACAATAGTGTTGTTGCGATAAATCGTGTATTCTGCTATAGCCTGGCCCCCATGTCTATGGGACTATCCCAACCAAGTGAGATCGCGCCTCCAGTGTTGTACGCTAACTGCCGAACATTTAGCGGTGCCGAAGCAGTTGTGATGATGTCGGTGGTGGCATTAAAAATGTCGCCACGAGGGCTAGCTCCAACAGCATTAGACGTAGTTATCCAATACGAGTAGCTTGTCATCGCCGTTAAATTATTGTGAACAAAAGACTGTAAACTCGAGTCATTCGCCAAGTTAAGCACACTTGAATGCCCCAACCCATCAATTAGATAGAGCGTTGATACAATAAGAGGGATACCTCCTGTGTCCTTCGGCTGCAACCAATGTAACTCAATAATTCCACCAGTAAAATGTTTAACTCTCAGCTCAGGTGCTGTCGCTGGAGCAGTCGCATTTCCAGTCGAAGCGTTAAAAACCTTGCTCCAAGATTGCAAACTTGCATCAAAACAATTTGATACATCCACATAGGCAACCACTTGCATGCCATAGAGTGTGTTAGCTGTTAGACCGTACACAGTTCCTTGTCGGGATGGATCTCCTTTACCGTCATACCCGATCGGATCAACGGAGTTGTTCCCAACACCTACAAGTTTTATCGTGTAGCCGATAATACTTCGCCCTCCTACATCTAGGGGCTCGCTCCAGTTGAGCGTAATTGCGCCTCCTGTCCGGTTTGCAAGAGTAACATTTATTGGTGCACTTGGCAGGGATCTTTCCAACGTTTCGTTGGACACAACGGGGCTAAATGGACTCGGACCCACTGAATTAACAGCTTGGTACTTAATCTGATAAACTGTTTGCCGCCGCAAGCGATACACGGTGAACTGCGATAGCCCACCGCTGTATACTGTTGTGAATTCGGTATCGCCGTCTGCCCGCACAAAGAGATTGTACTGCTGGATATTGGAGCCTCCAACGTTTTCTGGATCAAACATTTGTACAGTCATTGCACCTGCACTAACCCACGTGATATTAGGCGCTGGCGGCTCATCAGGAACAACTGGATCTGAAGTCATAAATTCGGTGATATCTGACAACAATCCTTGCATCACCAAAGCAGAGGATCCTCGAATTTGAACCGTGTAGGTTGTTAGCGCCATAAGTCGGTTAATAGTACACAATGTCGGCATCATGCAGGATACCGCGGGAAATAGAGGTTGCGAAGTTGTTCCGGAGACATTGTAGATCATGTAGTTTACTATCGGCGATCCACCACTATCTAATGGAGCATCCCACGAGACCAGCGCGCTAGAACTGGAAACAGATAATACTTGGACATATTGTGGTGCTGATGGAGCTGTCGCTGAGCTCGTAGTCAGTAATAAAGGAGTGCTCGCTAACCCTGCTCCAGCGGGGTTGACAGCCTGGATAGATACATTGTATGTCGTCGATTGATTAAGGCCGTACACAATGCCACTTTCGGTCGTTGCCAGATGTGAAATCACCAGTCTTTCTCCAAGTACGACGTTCATTAGATATGTCAGGGCGATATCCACTCCTCCGCGGTCTACTGGTGGAATCCATTGTAATCCAATAGCACCACCCGTAACGAATATCATGGAGACATTTAAACAAGGTTTTGGCAGCGAGATGTCCCCGTCATCGACCGCCGTCAAGTTTATGGACTTGTATGATCCGTACAGCACTCCACCCTCCAAAGTAGTAAAGCTAAGCATAATTCTGTCAGGGACGTACTGGAAAGCATCGTCATTAATGACTTCAACTAAAAGATTGTGTTGTGCATCTCCCACTTCAAATGTTAGTGTCGAATTTAACACGTGAAAGCGATCGATAGAACTCGCATTTTGAAGAATCATCGGCTGAATTACAGCTTTCGGACTAACTCCACCAGATCGAGCCAACGTCAACGAAACAATTCCTTGATTTTCCAAGGTTCTCACTGATGATTCCACAAAATAAATTGATCCTGCGTCGCCGTCGTCTGTCAAGAAAACCCGAGTTGTAGTTTGCTGTGCGGTGGTTGAGTCCGTGATAACTACCGTGAATGATACATTGGGGTTGTAAACAGTATCGTTAAGGATCGGAATCACAACAGAGCTATTCTTCACGTAGGGTGGAAGCGTCTGTGACCCTGCAGTATGCTGATAGTTCTGGCCATCCACGGCCGAGTCATCAAAAGTTTCAAACGAGAAAGATACATCGCCATAGGATCCATTGACACGGGCAACAGTAACAAAAGCATTCCCAGCGTTTTCTACCACACTCACATTCGATGCTGAAGCTATGATTACACCGCTAAGAGGTGGTTCGGTAGCAACAACAAAAGGTTCCGCTGGGTCTCCGATTAATCCTGTGCTTGTCCGGGCTGCCACAGTCATGCTGTAATAGGAGGAGGAATTCAGATCTTGAATCATGATCTCATTGGAGTTGCTTGTCTGTTCTTTTGCATCTCCCACGATCACACCGTCGCTGGTGCTGTTAAAATAGGTGACATAATACTGAATATTCTCGTCTCCGCCGGTATCTTGAACACTATCCCAAGAGAGTGTCATCCGGTCAAAAGAAACAAACACAGCTTTCACATTTTGAACCTTTCCAGGTGTAGAGATATCTGTCGTCATCAAGGTCATAGATCCGCTCATAATCTCAGCGATGGAGTTTCTAGCTGAAACGCTGAAAACGTAATAAGTGTTGGCAATGAGCCCGTAGATCGTCACACTCCTTGCAGTTTGAGAAAACGAGTATACTTGAGTGCCTCCTTTATAAAGCGCCATTGCGACGTCTTCACCTCCAGTATAAATCGTATTTTGAACGGTAATATCAACACTTCCGCCGCGAACAGCAGTTGCTATAGGCGGTGGAGGAGGATAAGGAGCGTCTGGAGGACCCGTGGTGACCACGTACTCCACAGTTTTACTCGAGCCTTGAGAGTTAATGACTTCACCTGAGAGGTAATACACAGTGTTGGCTATAAGGCCCCAGAAGATTTGGGCTGTTGCGGTCGTCGTCAGATTCGCGATCGTGAATATCTGGCCATCCTCAGGTTTCCGCAGCGTGATAACATACGCGTCAATAGGGATTCCTCCAGTGTTTTCTGGTGGATCCCAAGTAACATCAAGTCGTCCTCCAAAAGGAATTACACTTCGAAACACGACTGGGTCTGAGATCGACGGCGGTCCAGTCGTCACGGAGAACGAAGTCACCGCGCCGCTGTTCAATCCGTTAAACCCACTTATCTGGTATGTGTAGCTCGTCAATGCTCTTAATCCGGTGCGATCCTCAAATGTCGTGTTGGTTGAGTAGAATGTTGTAGGTGAATCACTCGAAGTGCTTTCGTATTGCACAGTGGCTCGCCGATTTGTTTGAACAGCCCGAATAATCTCGTAGAATGCAATATTCCGCCCGCCAGAATCGAGAGGGGCTTCCCAAACTAGAAGGACACTTCCACCGGTCACGTTGTTAGCGCGAATCACTTGCACTGATGCCGGACTTGAGACAGCTGCGGTGGAAGTCGTGAGAAGTGAGCTTCTCCCACTTGGACCATCTTGATTCACGGCAGTAACTGCGTAGCTATAAGATGTGCTTTCACTAAGCCCATAATGCGTGAATTCTGTCACATTGCTCGAAAGAAGACTGACCAGAGTTGTAAAAGTACCAGTGATGGTATTCGCCAGCTCGACATTGTAGCCCACTAGATCAACACCAGCAAGATCAGTTGGAGCTGTCCACCTAAATGTAATCGCTCCTCCGGTTGCCGATACAAAAACTGGTTGACCTGGAGCCGCTAAGTGACTCGCTGTTAGAGTTTGTACAATATCAAACGGGCTCAAGTTGTGCGAGGCAGGGTTCGCAGAAAAACTAGCGGTGGTCAGTGCTGCGACTGCGAAAGCGTAACTTGTGTCGCGTATGAGTCCTCTAACCATCACATTGCGAGCTGTAGAGTTTTGGTTGTCGTAAAGTGTGAAATATCCATCCTCAGCCACATCATACTTCTGGTAGACGATGTAGCCAACTACATCTGAAGCTCCTCCGAGGTCATCCGGTAAGTCCCATTCGAGCTCGATGTTTCCTGCAGAAACGAAGGATGCATGCAAATTAAGAGGCGGCGATGGCAAATCAAGCGCCTTATTTGTTTGGAATGTCGCTCGGTCCCCAGGTACGCTCTCTCCCTAATGCATAATACTACAGGTGAGTCTCAGAGCCGAACTTTCATATCGCGATGGCAGTACAACGTACCTGAACGTTTGCATACGTAGCGTATACATCATAACTCGTGTTAGCCAACAGGCTGCTGACAGTGCATGTGTCACTGGTGGTACTTGCTGTAGTCAATTCTTCTTCATAGGCAACAACAAAATCCTCTGTCGTGATTGAGGTTTGATCTGGCGTCTGGCGCAGATAAATTGAATAACGAATTAATGGTAAACCTCCGGTGTCATGAGGACGTATCAGCAAAAACACTAAGGTGCCTCCACGTGGTTGGCTAACAAGCTGCACTGCAGGAGGTGGATCTGGAACGGATCCAATTGCGGTGAAAACACTTATCTGTGCAGAAGATGCCGCATTTGTGTTCGTAGGAAACGCAGTTGTTTCGCTGGTAACACTAAACGTGTAGTTAGTTGAAGCACTAAGTCCATCGACAGTAAATGAAGCTTCCGATGCGCCGACCCACTCCGTTCTCCAAACATTTCCATTCGTTATCATCATTGTCACGAGATATCCCACAATTGAGCTTCCTCCATCATCCTCAGGGGTTCCCACATGAGCAACACTTTTGTGTTTGTTATCAAAGGTGCATTAAGTGAAAGTGGAAGACTAGGAGCCGTAGTATCCGTCGTTGTCACTTCAAGGACATTTGAATATTGTCCCAACCCGAAAGCATTCCAAGCCGCAACTTCTATTTTGTATGAGCTGTTTGGACGTAGTCCCGACAATTTGAAATCAGTGGCCGTCGTGTTGAAAAGGCTAGAAAAAGTAGACGAACCAGCTGCTGTGGCACGAACGAGATAGCCGATTGCAAGCTTGCCATCACTAGAAGATGCATTTCTCCATTGAATTCCAATCACTCCCCCAGTTTTATGTGTGACATCAAGATCGTCAACTTTGTCTGGTAACTCGTTCAATAAGCTCTCATCGTCACGTATGGTAACATTGTGTATTGCCAGAATGTCAGATATGTACGCCGCTGACGGGTTTGTCAGACGAATACCAAACGTCCTGGCGCTGTCATACACGTAATTATCAAAAATCCGAATCCAGAATTTTGTGCTGCTTTGTTGGTCCAATAGCACCACACTCCCATTCACAGGGAGATAATCGATCCCGGCTGTGGTCGATATGTCGAAGGATTTGTAGTTAAAGCGTATATCTCCTCGAGTGCCGTTCAGACGCACTACTTTCACCATCGCAAAAGTTACGTTTTCCCAAACTTCTGAGGCGGTCATGGAAAACGATACAAAACCCGACTGTTGATGAGAATCTGATAGCAAGATGGCTCGGTATTGTCCAGACAAAGGTGCGTCAAATGGACCTACGACCACTTGAGAAGGGAAGAATGCTGCTGAGTCACCATTCCACAGCGAAAAAGCCACGGAAGCGCTATCTTGGCCGTCCTCAAATGGGATTTCGCACGATTTCGACTCAATATCCGGCGTCGATAAGTACAGGGTGCAGTAGCATCCGTTGATGACAACCTCGCACCGCGCTAGCACTGCACTTGTTTCGATAACATCCACACCAATCACAGCGGATCCTGATGTCCCGTTACTCCGCAGGACTACCGTGTTAGCAATGCCATTTACGTCGGCAATATACTCAGCTTCAGCCATTCCAAACGTCCCTAGATCGAACACAAAACACACACGTGAGTTCTTTTAAATGTGATTGGGAACACAAGAGCACAGTACCATTAGAAACGCTACTTGTCGTAAATGCCGAGGTGCTCTTGTCGCTTGACCCAGCGGGGCCTTGAGCGGTGAGTTCAATTTCATAGTCGGTAACAGGCTCCAATGATTCTAAGCGATACGATGCTGGACACAAGTACTGGTTAATTTGACACGGTACAGTTAGCCCCTGCAGCACATTGGTATTCTGACGAAGTATCACGTCGTACGAAAGGATTTCGTTGTCGAGTGTTGGCCTCAGCATGATGTCAACACTATACGTGTTCACTTTCAACAGTATTTCAGGTCTTCCTGGGACACCTGTCGTCGTGGAGTAAGTCTCCACAACCCACGAAGAATTCCCCACTTTGACCTGTACCAAGTACGACGTACTCGATTGAAGATTCTGCACGGTAAAATCGCAGCACACAAAATAATCCGAGGCAATTGTGTCCCCACCGTTGTAAACGACATACTTGTAGCTCAACGTTGCGGCCCCACCAGTATCACAAGGTGGGTCCACACTCACTTGAAGCAAGTTATATCTACTTTCCACTAAAGAAAGCGTTGGTGGCATTGGTGTAGACGTTGGACCAGTGGTTAGGCTCATTGATGCCATCTCACCCTCCCCACGGGGCGCATTGAGAGCGGTAATGCCGTACACATATGAGGTTTTGCCTATAAGTCCGCAGTCGGTGTATGGAGGTGACACATTTTGCAGCGTCAACAGCATGTAGTCTCGATACACGCGATATCCAGTAACCGGTACACCCCCGTGTCCTACAACAAGAAGATTTCATAGGAAGTCAGATAAACCCCACAAATGAAGACAAGAACGATGATACTTACCAGAGGTTCGTCCCACGTAAGCTGGATCGATCCTCCTGTGACCGCTACTTGACGAATATTGGTAGGATACGTCGGGGTAGTTTGACTTCTGCACACGCAACGAGTCGAAACAAGCTGACACCGGGTCAGTCATGGGATGGAAACAAAACGGAGAGGGAATTCAACGGACTTACGTCGTTCGGTACCCCACGAGGACGGAGATTGGACTCTGCCCTGCTTCGTTACTCGCTCGTACGCCGAAATAATACTCAGTTGAGGAGTTCAGCCCGTTAAAATATGCTGACGTTGTGCCCACTACAATCCTTGATACCGTGGCACGTATCATTCGTCCGCACTCCAGACCAAAATTGTATTTGCTGTCTTCCCGAGTCAAACAACAATTTGATGAGCCGTCAGGGCATGTCGAACTTGGCTGGGCACACACTGACGAGGTGTTAATCATCTCATATGTACCGACAGCAAGTGTTTTTACAGCATTGCACCGCAAGCACGGCGCGGACGCTGAATTGTCAAAGCAGGACGAGACTGAAAATGCTGTGGCATTGTACACCATCTGAAGTAGCTTTTCACCGCCTCGATTAGTGGGCGGATCCCAAGCCACTTCGAAGCCACCTCCTGAAGAGAAGACAGACGACAAATTCCACGGCTCACTTGGTATAGTCGGTGCCAGCTTCATGAACGAAATGCCTGAAGTCGCAGACATATGACGAGTTTTTCCGACCGAGTTCAACGCGATCACTTTCACCGTGTATGCAGTATTAGCGATCAAGTTAGTTAGCAGTGCAGTAGGCGCCTCCTCTTCTTTACCTCCATTGGATGTTGCAAGGATCGTGTGTCCTGTTCAACGCAGTGTGAATAGGTCAGAAAAGTAAGTAACTGGAGAAAAAAACTTAGTACGCACCTGTTAAATTGGCGCCGTCACTGTCAAAAGGTGGTGTCCACGTGGGTTGTGCGCTGCCGGACATAACATTCGCTACTGTGGCATTTTGAGGTGACGACGGAATGGTAGCCGTCGTATTCATCAATGTGGCAATGCTCCATTGCGAGATTCCCAAATTTGTTACTGCTGCAACGGAGATCGCGTAGCTCGAGTTTGCTCGTAACAAGGTAACGTTGAATGCAGTCGTCTCGCTGGAGGTGACGTTGTCGAACAGCACGACACCATTGCTATCGTTGACGATAACGGAGAACCCAAGAAGTACTGATCCTCGCATATTCAGTGGCTTGATCAGGCTTATCGATATCATTCCACCAGTAGCACCTAAGAAATACGGACTTGGTGGCGAGCCTGGTGCCGTGGCTGCAGTGGTCGTGACGTTTACCGCTTTCGCCTGCTTTAAAACACTTGATACATTGGCGACATCGGCACCATTCAACGCCACTGCTTTAAACCTGTAGGTAGTTTCTGGAAGCAGTGGTATGTTATCTGTCCCAGAGGAATACAATACTTCCGTCATGCTAATTGTAGCAGTGCCAGTTGTTTGAGCAACTAATTGGTAGTGTTCCACGTCATTTGTTGTCATATACACATTGTAGCCAAATATTCGACCACCACCTACGGAAGCAACACGATCGTCAAGAACCAACAAGAACAAGAGGTTTACAACTTTCAGACTCACCATCGTCAAGTGGAGCATTTAACTGCAGGCCAACCGAAGCCCCTGCAACAATCATTAGCGCATCAGAAAAAGGTTACACAAAAATCAATTAGCACACGCTGTGGTCGTCGTACCGGTAACATTGAGTTGTGTTGGAGCAGGGCATGGATCTGGAACCTGAAGTGCGTATGTTCTCACCATCAAAGCGCTACTTTCCTGAGCCACTAAATAACCTCTATTGGTCCCAAAAGCTGAGATCACGTAGCTCGTCGTGGCGTTTAACCCGTAGAAACTAGCAGTATAGTCGCTGTTGGTGTCCTGTATCATCTGTGAAAACCAACTAGAGTCGGTGGTAGATCGGACGACGACTGTCATTTTGACCAGCTCGGCTCCACCCGTATCCAAAGGTGGTCGCACTCTACAATGAACGGCTCCACTAGTCACAGTCAGCAGCGTAGGGGTTCACAAATTCCAGGTTGTGAGAGATCAGACGTTATTGATGAAATCACGTCTGAAGCCAAAGGCGATGGTGTGCTCCCATCTCTTGCGTTCCGAAGAACTGCGACTACCTGGAAAGAGTGCTCGGTATTGTGTCGGAGTCCATAGAGGTCGTACTGGTCTGTCGTAGCACTTATCGTCTCCACTTCATTTTGGTCAACAAGTATTCGAAACCCTTCGATATCATCGACAGAGTTCGTGTCGCTCCAACTTGTGGATATACTCCTGCAAACCATAAACCAAAACGTTGAACATTATGCACGGTAAAACAGTATCTTGCATCAGCAACGCACCATTGGAAATGCATTGCCCCACCGGTGACGAAAGTCGTCCATGCCGTGATCCCCGCGTCGTCCGCTGCACATTTCACGACGAGAAAGATGACAAGCAGAGAGTAATACGCAACAAGACGCCGCATCCCGTCGCTCTGGATAAATACGGGGGCGTTTAAATCGATGCTTCACAAGACGCAGCGACCCTTGCAGTCAACTTTCGTGCATTTTGGTAGAAGGAATACACCTCGTCAATATTAACTCCTGGCAACCTCACTTGACTTGCCAACACAGAGATGAGGGAGTTATCCTTCGTCCCATGAAGTCCTCAAAAGCTTGAGCAAAAACGCCCGGGACTATTCTCAGCGAATAGGAAGTTTCGGTCTTAGTTGTTCATCGGTCATCGCGCGAAGTGGCGATTTCGGGCCAATGCATGATAGTCGAGATGGTACTTCGCCTCCCCAGTCAAATGATGACCGTGCGGTACATTCACGTGGAAGCGGCACAAGACGCAGCATTCGAGGTGTTGCAGTGGCGCCACAGAGAACAGCGGCAAGCGGATCACCCCGTCGGGGAGTAGTGTCTTGCGAAACATTCGCGATCGCGCCATTCCCTTTCCGGCGATTAGTAGCCACGGACCAATAGCGCGGGACAACAACAATAACAATGCGTCTCATGCCGATGAGTGCCTTAGAGTATCTCCAACGCGATCGGAGCCGCGACGGTCAGGAACTAGCAGCTTTTCACGAGTGATTCGAGGCCCCACGGAGGCATCCAGGATGCTCGACAGTCTTGCTCTACTTCGACAAGATAGTGACAATAACGCCATTGACCGTGATGCAGCCACAAAATCGGCTGGGCCTGACCACAGAAGTTTACCCCGACAAGGCACGTACGTGCTTCGCAACGCTCGTGATGCCGCTGCGAAATCACATTTTTATGGGATGCCGGCAAGTCACGTCGTCATACTATGACACCCGCTTTTCGAGAGATGCCGGTGGTCGATCCTAAAGCCCCTGAAACTCCTGAAGATGGTCCGACGGATAACCAATTGCCTGAAGAAAATATTCCACCAACGAGGACGCGTCAAGCTTTTTGCTCCCTAGATCACAACCAGCGCAAGCTCAGCCCCATCATCAAGTGATAGGATTCACACTTTTCGGGTATGCTGTTCCATCCCTCTATGAGTTATGGGAACGTCTTCAGGTAAGTCATTGCGGTCGATATTCGATCGAACGTATGTTGGCCCTGGACGAATATTGCCACCGCAGTTCAGTTACGCGGGTGTTGGCTGTGTGCTTGCTTTTTCCGCTTGCCCCATTACTTGTAATTGTGCTGATTGAATGCATCCCGCTACAATCTCCTGAGAAGGGTCCGATCGCCAATTATGTCTTCTGGATTCGCAATGCCACAGAAATCTCAATTACGATCACGTTTGGGACGAGGTTGGCGAAAGCTTGGATTCCGGAGTTGGCGCTGACGATGAGGCAGATATTAATGATCGCAACCGCAACTGCAGTCATCCTAACGACTTTGAAGATACTCGTTGCGGAGCTCTGGGTCTTTCCCATTCCATTTCTCCTCATTCTCGGCGCACCATTCCTATTAATGATATGGGCAATCACAACTCGTGTTGTGTTAGGACCTCATCCTGTGGAGGGGTGCAAGATGGGGAATTTCGTGGTCGGCACTGTTTGCTGCTCATATCTGTGCAAGTCTCTCTCGTGCTTATTTATCAGTCGTATCAAGCTGTATTTCTTTCGGTTGCCGGGGTATATCAAGTGGGGATGATCTTACTTCTTCCACTTGTCAATCTCGCTTTAAAAAATCTCCAAATGGCGTGGGGGTCGCATCTCGAAGACAATCTTCCGGAAGTTGTCATATTCAGCGTGGACGTATTCAGCGCAATTTATTCGGTACTCTGCATGCACAGTGCTAACTCGATCAGAATGGTTTTACTGACACTCGGGCTCAACACCTCAGTTATGGTCTTGTCACTTTACGGCATGAGCCATCGATCCAAAATTGCCAGAGATTGCCGCTCTTTCCAACAAATGCAGCGACAGCAACGACAGCTTCGGCGCAGTCAATCTGTTTTAGAGGCAGTTGTTACAGGAGGAGGGAGCCCGGAACTGCTAAACACGTTGGTCGCCACAACTCTCAGGTTGTTACAGTCACCCGGACAGCTTGATAGCACTGAACTTCAATCGATTCGGCTGCTTTCTGGTATGCAGCACAAGCTCTCAGAAGCGAATTCAGCTCTGCTCAACTCTCTAGCCGCTCGGTGTGTGTACAACAATAATCGTCGATCATCCGAAGTGGCTTCGATGTCGCAGCTAAAGTCACGATACTCGTCTAAAGCCATGGTACAACGCACACTCAGTTTTTCTCGTTTCGTTACGACATCGCCACCACCACCACGGTCGAAGCTTGCTCAACGACTTCGAGGGGCCGTCCTGGTAATTCCGGCGACCAACAGGTTGTTGAGTATGCGCTCTAACAGCAGAGACTTTGGTAATCCAAGTCGTTCTGGCAGTCGTGGAGATGATAGCACGCACACGGCTTCGTCAGAATCTGAGCTGGAGCATGGCTCGCGCCCGCCTTCGAGTGTCACTCCGCAATCGTCAACTAAAACATTGTTGGCTGCAAACGCTTCGGCTCCTCGGATATCGCACCTGGTCAAGTCATCGTCCAAGTCGGCACGGCTTACAACGCCTGAGTTGTGGAAAGAGACGTCAGAAAAATTGCTTCCGTTGTTTCGGACAAGCAAACCCGTCATCGGAAATGTGGTCGAGGAAACTCGCAAGCAAAATACCAGAGCCGTCCAGCAGACTCTGCAGCTACTATTTAACAATGAGTATCTCGGTCTCGTCGCGTACACTCAGTGCATCATTCCCGTGCTATACTTGTGTTACATGCCGGTACTTCATGCTGTGCCCAATCGCGTGTACTACCCGACCCACTATCGGTACTTTGGCAGTGGCAAGGAATTCCAGGAACGCATGACGGTGATTGGAATATTGGCCATGTTGCAGCTGGTTGTTTTCGTAGCGCTGCAAGTCTTCGTGGTAAAACGTTTCGCTGTATCGACAATCTATCAGGTAGCCTTCGTTCTGGAGTCGAACTTCACGCTGCTGCAGGGTAGACTTCTTGTCTGGCTGTTCTTCGCCGTTCAATCCACACTCGTGCACTACGGTGAGTCCGCTACGTTGGACGCGACAAGCTCTCTCCTAACCTTGGATGGTTGTTTTGTTCGTCCAGGCGCCGATTTCACCTTTCAGTTCGACTGGATAAGACACGATAAAAGCGATGTCGTCGGTGGAGAGTGACAGACGTTGCAATGTCCACCGCAGAAGGATTAAAATTGCATTTTGTCATGTTCATGCGGAAACTATCACGCAAGAATAGCTCGATAAATGCTTCTATTCCAGGTCCCCACCTCCCATTGTCGTTCAACAGGTCAACTCGATACCGTTAGTGCTGGGCATTTTTGTCGCTAGTGACGCGATGCCTAGGAAGCGGGGCGTCATCGTTCCGCACACTCCGGTATTCCTGCAAAGCCGCCAAGAAGTTCCGCCACCCCCACCGCATGAGCGACGACAAAGTCGGATCGTCGATGGTACTTTAAAAGTAGTTGAAAATTCTATTGGACCTCTCTACAATATGTGGGAACGGCTGCAAGTGAGTCATTGTGGACAGTACTCGGTTGAGCGGATGTTAGCGTTGGAAGAGTATGGTCAACGGGTATCACCTCTTCGTGTTGTAGTCGTGTGTGCATTGACCCCGTTGTCTCCGTTGATATTGGTCGTGCTGGTGGCGTGGCTTCCTCTTCGTGCCACCGTCGAAGGCCCAGACGCAAATTACATGTTCTGGATTCGACACTCAGTTGTTATGCTGCTCACGATGCTGAGCATAACGATGCAAGCGAAGGCGTGGCTGTCAGAACTCCCGCTTACCACTCGAAGGATTTTCGGGATCTCACTGACGACTGCCGCAGTAACGACGGTGTCGGACGCTTACATAGCGAAGCTGTGGGTTTTTCCGGTCCCGTTCATGAATATGGTGCAGTCACCCGTGTTTATTGGAACTGGGATACTTGCCACGCGTCTTGTCTTAGGAAAGGAAGTGCTTCGAGGTATCCCAGATGTCGAGTTTCGCCTACGTCGCTACTTTTTGCTGATGATAACACAATTTTCGCTCGTAACGCTGTACCCAGCGTATCAAGCTCTTTTGCCGCGATGCCGATTCGTGCTCAGCCTTATCTCATCGCTCTACTGACACTCGTGAACATTGGTACGAAAAACGTTTTAGCTGCGTGTGGAGCACATCTTGAAGACCGATTGCCAGAAGTGATTGTTTTTACGGTCGACGTCTTCAACTCACTTTACTCTGTGCTCTGCATGCGCAGCACAAAATCACTGAAGATGGTGGCCGTTGTGGTGACTCTCAATGTTCTTGATATGATGCTCGCGCTGCATGGGATGCATCGACGATCTCGTGTTGCACTCGCGAACCGCACAATTCAGCAGAAAAGGCACAAGTTGCAGCGCCAGCACCACCGACAGCAGACCCGCTCACATAGTGAAGTTGTGAACGACATGCACGAAGATTCGTTAGGGACATTGTTTCAGGCAGCGTTGAAGCTGTTGCAATCCCCAGGCCAGCTCGACCCAGCCGAGTTGCGGCAGATCTGTCTGCTATCATGTGCAGAGCACAACGTATCAGAGACCAATAAGACGTTGTTGGCCGAGCTAGCAGCGCGTTGCGTGTACAACAACGAACGAAGACCAACTGCCCTCCACTCGCTAAGGGAACGAAGATCTCGATATTCATCGGCCGCAATGAGCGGCCCAGATCTCAATGCCGAATATTTTGCTGCAGCGTTGAAACCACGCTCTCGGTTCGCGGAACGGGTACGAGACGCTGTCCGACTGATACCAGAAGCGGGGAAGCGATTAAGTCTTCAGATTGGTGCTCGTCTCAATGTCCTCGGATTCCGTGTTGATAGTCGTGATCGGTTGAGTCAACAAAATGATATCGAGGAATCTGACAGCGACAGCTTTGAAACCGAGTTAGCGTCAGACGAGTTGTCTGAAATGGCTTCGCCTTCTTCTAGACGAGAATCTCGTCAAGCAGGATCAGGTTCTACCACTCCAAAATCACCTGCACATATGGACTCGTTCTCGCGAAAGACTTCTGATCAATTGGAGGGTGCACGAAGAGTCTCTGGCCAAGTAGAGCCTTTTTCCCGGCGTATATCACGACAACAGGGATCAAGTCGGAGGATATCGCCGCAAGTGTCATCAAACAGAGTGTTCACACCAGTGGAGTCTGCGCGTCGAATATCGACCCAAATAGGGCCTTCACGAAAGGCGTCGGCTCAAAGTGAGCCGTCGATAGAGTCAACATCATCAACACGAGACTTGTCTGGTAGGAAGCTGCCAGACTACCATCTTGGTTCATCACGAAGATTGGCTGAGCTTACAGCTGTGTCCACCAAGCTAGCGACGTCTTTGAAGCTTCGGCCGCTACTCTTTCCCGAAAATGCCATTATCAATGATGTGTTGAAAGAAACCCGGAAGCAGAACACCGTAGCGGTGAATCAG
Source organism: Phytophthora boehmeriae (assembly GCA_011947355.1). NCBI lineage: Eukaryota > Oomycota > Peronosporomycetes > Peronosporales > Peronosporaceae > Phytophthora > Phytophthora boehmeriae. The sequence continues at coordinate 140,659 of JAAVTJ010000148.1, read as the reverse complement.
ACTCTGCAGTTGCTGTTCAACAATGAGTATCTTGGTCTCATTGCATACGCGCAATGTATCACTCCGACGATTTACATGTTGTACATGGTGGCGATCCAAGAGCTGCCGAACCGCAGCTACTATATGCGTGGGGGCGACTTGGACAATCCGGACAAACTGACACAACGGTTTTCGGTCATTGCCGCCTTTGTTTGTCTCCAAGCAACCATTTTGTTGGGTCTGCACATTTTTGTCGCTGTTCGCTTTGGTGTCTCCACTCTCTACCAAGTGGCCTTCGTTTTGGAGACGCACGCTCGACTTGTACAGGCCAAGATCGCCACTTGGCTCCTGTTTGCGGTGGGGTTCACGCTGGAACACTACGGTACGATTTGAACGCATTTGTCATTGAACCCAACTAACGATTCTGTTCGTCTTGCAGGCGTTGACTTTACATTCCAGTTCGAATGGATGGAACGTCCACCTGATCATAGTTTGCCTTCGTTTGACGAAGGCGAGTAGCCGTCGACAAATCTGACTTGGACATTGATGGCTCACTCCAGTCGGAATCATTTAATTGTACGAATTAAACCAGTTGGATGCTGCTCAGTTATCGGAGACCCATGAGCAACGATCGGCAGTGATGGAAAGCCTCGAACACGCTGAACGCGAGAACTTCCAGAGCCAAGCTTTCGGCCAGAAAGGCTCTCGGAATACGGAGTCGGAACGTGATGTCTGCCCGGAACATTTTGCATGCGGTCGTCATTTTTCGGCTCGAGTTGAAGTCAAAGATCGTTCGTTCACATCTGAAGATACGCATCGATTAAACGCTGTGAGGTGGGTGTGCAGAGTCGATCGCCCAGCGAAGTGGGTTTTCCGAGGCGATTAGCGAGTCTCGGTGCTGTAGGACTGCAACGTATCAGGAACCTTCTCGCACCTGCCGCGGGGCCTCACAGCCAGTCGTTCCGGACCTGCTGTTGCTGTCAAAGTTCCATTTTTCCCCGACAATAACGGAGCTCTTCGTGCGTCGAACTTCGAGGGCAGCACAGTATTGGCTGCAGACTTCGATGGTGCCCCTACGGAAGGCACGCGCCCTTGCCGCTGCCATTGCTTGAAGCAGCATGGCCGCCCAGCCATCTGAAAGCTGCTGTCTCAAATCTCATCCCACTGCGAACACGAACTGTTGGCTCCTCTGCGCGACGCAGCTCCTGATGACGACGGCAAAACGCAATGCGCGACGCTACTGCCGAGTCATGAAGCCAACCGAAACCAAACGAGCCACCGCCGAGTCAGCAGCTGCTGCAACTCGAAAAAAGGCGATGATAGATGAATCTCCTAGCGATGTCCACGCAAATATTTCTCCACTGCTGTCTGTATCATTTCAATATCAACTGCCACGTGATGAGGAGGCAATCAGCAACGCTTTAACCGCAGCACTCTCACTGTAATAAAGCCACTCTTCCGAGGCTGTACACTCTTATTATACGTGCTACCGCCCAGGATCTGACCGTAACAATCGGACGTTACAATATGTCGGGCCCGTCTGACGTGGGCAGATCGCGTCGATACATGTTGCCGCTCCTATGTGAGTGGAGGTGCTCCATGTTGTTGGGGCTTTCGGCCATCGCTTTCTCGCTGAAAATTTGCTGCTCTCGTCTACGTTTTCTTCCGCGGCAGTCAGCACCTTCCGAGTTCGAACTTTTCTGGTCCAATTCTTCATGGAAAAAAGACACACAACACTGCAGCCTCTTCCGCGACGTTGGTCCAGCTGCAATCGCCTTCATGGCTCCGGGCTTCCTCGATGCGCAGATCGCCGCTGTCTGGCAGTCAGAAACGAGCCCTCACGGCTCAGAAGCGCCACGTCAAAAGGAAGGTGAGAAAATGACCAACGGATCGTTCCGCCGAGAGTGGCTCGAGGCCGCTTGAAAAATGCACTGCGGCCAATCCATTCACTGTATCACGGACGCTTGCTGTGGGATCGTAAGCCTCGTCTTCTGCGGGCGGGCTCTCTCCGAGTCCATTGCGCGGTCTCCTCACTTGAGAACGGAACTCCCGGTCCACACAGTTCGGCAAGTACGACGGCCGCCGTTCGAGACCGACGCCCAGGCCGGGGCAAACGAGGCCATTTAACGAGCGATCGGACACGGACAAGCCAGTGTTGCTGCGGCCTCATGGCCGCTAGGTCGCCTTTGCAGCAGCGCGCCTCGGAGCCGTCGCTCAGTGACAGCGGCGGCAGTCGAGGCGCTGCCAATTCGCGGGTAGAGCTCACGCGACGACTGACACGACAGGTCTACGTCGGGACATTGGCGCTGCCTCCCGATGCGGTCGACATCGACAAACCGGCCCCGGGGGCTCTCACCGTCGCGGTTAAAGTGCGCGAACTCACTCTAGACTCGGACCGCGGCGGCGGTGGCGGACTTCGCACATGGCAGGAATGGCGCACGGTTCAACGACTTCAGACGCTGGAGCGCGAGGCGGAACTCTACGACAGTCTCAATAGCAACAGAGGCGCCGGACGGAGCGTCCTTGACGGCCGTCGGCACATCGTTCGGTACTACACGACCAGCGTCGAGAGCGAGTCCTTCCGACTCATCATGGAGTACTGTCCGAGTGGAGATCTGCTGTCGCTACTAGCCGCTAGAGGAGCCGTAGGACCGCGCCCCATTAACCGAGTCTCACAGCAAGAAGCACGTCGCTGCATACTGCAACTCGCAAGGGGCTGCGGTATCTCCACGCGAACGGCATTGCACATCGCGATCTGTGCCCGGAGAACATCCTAGTTAGCAGTACAGGGGACTGCAAGATCTGCAACTTTGGCGCCAGCACAACTCGAGCACAGGAGATGACGCGTGACCGAGTGGCTGGCAATCTACACTACACGGCGCCTGAGGCTGTGAGCGGCACATACTATGACCCTATCCGTGCCGACGTGTGGTCACTCGGTGCCGTGTTTTTCGTACTGCTGACGGGTTCGCCGTTGCTGCGGTTACCGTTCCCGGAATGCCGCGGCTTCGAGCTCGTCAAGACTGTCGGCTGTCGAGGTGTGCTGAAGCTGTGGGAAATGGATCACCTCTTCTCCGCAGCCACGATGGACCTGCTAGCACGAATGTTGGTAGTAGATCCAACAAAACGACTTAGCAGCATGCGGGAAGTATTAGAACACCCAGCCATGCTCGCTACAGCGCATACGGAGGGCAGTCTCATTGCAGTGTAAAGTCTACGGCCAAGAACATGCGGCATCTGAATTGTCAAGTGACGGGAACTAAAAGACGTGGCGCGCAGCAATTGATAAAGCGTGCCCGTTGAATTGGAAGCAAGTAAGGATTTAAAGCAGTAGTATGTTAGGTGTCAAGCGTCAATGAATCAAATAAAGGTGAAATGATAAACTTCACGAGCGTGTTTGATGGTCTCACTACTAGTACATGGTAGGCAATTCGTCGGTGTGAAATTCGCACTGTGAACCAAGATGTCGATCGTTTGGAACACCGGAAATCAACCAGCAAATCCAGCTGAATTGTAACCAGCATTGTTTCCTTCGGTGAAGACTTCGCAGGATGTGGGTCAAGCACACCACAGCGATTGATGAAGCTTCGTTTGCAGTGTTCATTCTCAATCAGCTCCTTGGCGGTGACCACCTGGCGTGATTCGCTGATGCTATGACGAGCACAAATTGCCAGATAGTAGCGCTCGATTGAGAAAAATCAAGGCACGCACACCGCGTTAGCGAGTTGTGCCAGAGATTCTCCGCCGCATCTGCTTCGTTGACAACTTGTGCGGACACTCTGACAGAAGAGCTGCCCTTAGAGAGCACAGACAATATCACAACGACGTGCACATGACCATGTTGACGAACTTGCGTGCATGATGAAATGGACCGGCACTCCAGCGTCCATTTCAACACAACGATGTGGTCAAACGACGATCCGCGGTCCACATGACCAGAATGACAAGCATTCTGCAAACTAGGTCTGACCTCCACTTCGCCTCCTTCAACTTCATTCAGCTAATATTCAATAGCATCGTGTCTCGCCCGCATTATTCCCGGCATATAAAATGTCACGCACAGCCTTCACCATCACGTGACCCCACTTTGCAATATTACTTCCCAATTCTTGCATTGCGGCCGGAGCAACAGGGAATTCTGGGTGGTGAAGTTTTAAGAAACCCGCGCGCCGCATGGTGACGACCACTGCTCCACCGCACTCGTCGTCATTCTGCTTCGTGTTCACAGTCAGCACGACTGCGCCTGATATGTCTTTGCGAATATTCTTGGATGGTTGATACGGGTACAATTCATCTACATCAACACTGTCGCTCGCGATAATCGCACACGGTTCCCCTCCAAATCTAGCATCGCCCTTATCAAAGAGTTGAGTGAATGCAATCGTATTCGTTTCCGTTGTAAGTCCGCTCTCATCGCTCGACACGATTCTGGAGTTATATGCTGTTCCCTCAATCACATCATAATCCTCTCGCACGGTGATATGGCCCAACCGCTCAGTGATGCTGATTTCCATGTTGGACAAGTAGAACACGAGCGCATCATACACCTGCTGGAGCGACGTCACGCCTGGAAAGTGAAGAACAGTTAGTCCCGTGCAGCAGATGTCACCGTCTTCCGTCTCAAAGTGTTCGTGAGACTCCTGGCCCTGGCCTTCAGGCAAATGAATTGTACGCGCCATGACGTATTGGTAAGCATTCCTCAGTTTGTCTGCTCGAATAGCTAGAAGCGTATCTCTCCTGTTACTCCACTCCTTTTGCAGATGCACTCGCGTGTGCAACGGATGTGTAGATTGCATTCTCTACTCACCGGAAAACAGGAGCAGTCAGTAATTGACGATTAAAAATGAAGGCTCGTGCGACCACAAAGACCGCCACTGCACGGCGTCGTACCGTGCACTCTGACATGAACGACTGGGTGGAGGCAACTCCCAGCTGCTGGGTCCTGATGGTGTCCGCCAACATTTTCGACTCCACTTGACAGCGTCGCAGCCTCGGGTCAGCTGCCACGGCTGCCCCCACAGTGCGCTCTTGATCCTGGAAAACTGCGGCCTGGGCCTCTAACTGCAGTATCTCTTCACGCAATGCTTGCTCCTCTTCCTGCCATACACAGACGACCAACAATAGCATTGTCAACTGAGGTATAACCGTCCACACTAACTGCGCCTTCGACCGAACCTTGCGGACGAGGTACGTGGGTTTGCGCTTCTTGACTGGGTGGCTTTCTACCGAGTCGTCGGAGCTGGTCGAGGGGCCGGACGGACTTGACTTGGCTCCCGGCATGGACAATTGCGTTGTGTCAGCGATTATAACCGTTGGTGGTGGTTATCGTTTGGGAATGTTTGTCGCCAAAAACATATGGCTTTTTGGCCAATAATCATGCACAGCAAAAGTATCCATCCACGCAGTAGTAGCGAGAAGTTCTCTCTCGACGCGCACTACTCGTTTCTCCGCTGAGCATGCAGCTAACTCTCGCTCGCATCATTGGAGGCTACTTGGTGCTCGTCGCCACGGCTCTTTTGATCGATCGTTTCACTTCGAGAGAAACAGCGACGGCGTCGGCTGCTGCTGCACCTCAGACGGACGAAAGGGAAGGAGCGCGTCGACGGAGACGCTCGAGGCGCCAAAGGTCGTCCCAGCACGTAGAAGGAGAAGAAGACGCGGTGGTTGAGGACTCGCTGCTTGATCGGCTGATTCGCGAGCGATTCGTGTGCGGGTAGGAAGGACACCAAGACTCCAGTTGACGTTGCGTTGGTGAACTGAAGAGTTGATTTGTTCTCGACGTAGAATCTGCTTGACGGCAGACGTGCGATCGGTGGAAGGGATCGCTTTCCAATGCGGCCATTACACCTGCAGTGCCTGCTACACGGATTACAAACGGATTACGATCAGCCGCGTTTCGTGCCCATTTTGCAGGTCTGCTTGACATAACGCTGCCAGTCCCGTCATTGTTCTCACTTTTGACGATGTTTTTGTTGCTGTTTTCTTTCTCACACAGGGATGACGTTGTAGCCGCAAAGCAGATCGACCAAGCTACGCTAAGACGTGCCGAGTTGATAATGCGTTGGGTGGATAGAAACTTTTAAGCTGGAAGCAGTGTGTTTTCTAGTAGCCACAGACATGCAAGCTCCTCGCAAGTCTTGAATGGTAACAAATATCTATTGATGGGTTAGGTCGAGGCTCCATAGTCTGTGCTGCAACGAGAACTCCAAGTCGAGGGTCATTTAACCTGGATTGATCACCGAGTTCAATCGTCCAGTCCTATGCAATCACAGGTTGAGGCGCAGAGTCTTGCTCACACGATTCCGTCGAGGTTGCTTGGTCACCGTAATTTGTACGGGGTGAAACGGTTTCGGCCTGTCATTGGAGGAAACCCCGGCACCAGAGTATGCGTGCTTGCCATGAGAGGTAGCGCTGCCCTTCTGTAGATGATGGTGTTCATGGGCGACCGACGACTCACAGTGGTTAGAGCAGTCCATACAGCGGCAATGCGCCGTGCACGCAATGCCATTCTGGAAACACTCGCAATATTTCTTCAAGCACTTGGACTTCTTGCAGCGACACCCACGCATCACGACCGCGCTAGATTTCTAAACAAAAAAACAAGCTAATCATTAGACCCTGATTTCAACTAAAGCAATCAAGAAGTAGTAGCGGTACCTGCGGCAGGAGGTGAAGAAATCCTGTTTTGTTTGCGTCTCGTGGCAGTGACGCAAAGAAAATGAGCGTGGGTCGTTGGCTAAATAGCTCTGGATCGCTTCGACACGCTCGGTTTTGTTGTTACGTGAATTCTTGCAGTCCTCACAGGCGCATCCGGAATGGCAGAAACCGCGTGAGCTGAAGCACATGCAGTACATCTTGAGACATCCTGTCTTGCATCCACAGCTTGTAGAAGAAGACACACTCGACGATTGAATCTGCTGGGCATGGCGTAACAGCAGGCGCTGGCGCTTCTCTTCCTTGGCTTGCTCCTCTTGCTCCTGACTGAACCGCGCTGGGATCTGCTGCGTGTTCAAAGTCAGTGATTTCTCGTCCACTGTGGCCTGGCTTCTACGAGTAACTGCAGCACCGCCAGTGGCTTGGTGCTGGCCGACGTTGACTTGGGCTATACTATTCTCCAGGCTAATCCTGGGTCTGGCAACATTATTGCTGTCAAAAGGGGTTGGCTGCGCTACGGGAGCGATGTCTGCTTTGTATCTCTTAGGCGACGGCGACTGAAACATATTTGCAGCCTCCAGGTCCGAGACACATACAGGCAAGTTGGAGTGGGAGCCGTAGCGTCTCTCCAACAAGGCCAGCATCATGTCCATCCAGGCCAAGTTCTCGCTCTCCTGGCGTTCCGACGGCTTCATCTGCTCTGGAGACTTGACCACGTCCGCCGTTGCCGTCATAGGACGCTTGTGACCTATTACCGCCGCTGCTGGGATTGTTTTGGGGTCTGTAGGGAAAGATTTAAACGTATTAACTGCATGATCTACTTGGCCTGATGGGGTGCACCGTTTCTTGGCTTCTAGAGGGATGTTGAGGGCGCGAGGGGCTGTCCAGATAGCTGATGCTTTGAAGAAGCCAATGGCAAGTGCACAACTGGCCTGGGACGGTTGCTGTCGATGCTGTGAAGCGCGCGGCGGTGTTTGTGCTGGTTTGAATCCACGGGGCTTGAATTGTTTGATGTCTGAGGTTTGACGACCAGTCCTGACGCAACCACAGCGCGTTTCTCGCCCCTTTTGAGCTGTACGGGCTCCTGATTCTCTTGCGCATCCGATGTGGGTGGTGCGAGCGATCCACGAGGTCTAGAGACGGCGTGGTGGTCCATCGTCTGCGCGGCTCCGATGAGTTTGGAACTGATCTCGCGTTTACGCGCGACCGGGAAATTCAAACTTCCACTTGACCGCGAACTGAGGGCATAATTGTAAATAATTACAGAGTAATTACGGAAAGAAAATACGCGATCTTATACGCGAATAAAGTTCAGTATTTTGATGGTGAGCGCCAAGTACGCAGTCAGAATAATTTCATTATCTCTGCTGCACACTACCTTGCTCTAATCTGTTGTGTCATTCTCCAGTATTTGTACAGATCTATGCGCCCGCTGATCCGCGCAGACGTAGCCGTTTCCACGTGTTTTCACGAACAGCGTTCTGGAGCAAGTCGTAGATCTGGTTGCAGCCCTCCGTGGCGACCTCCATGAGGCTCTCGAACAGCTCTAACGGCAGCTTGCACTCCATCTGCAGCAGGTTCAGCTTTTGCGTGCGTGGGTTTAGTGCAATCACCATCTGTGGGGCGCGTGCAACCTCCTCTGCATAGTTCAGATCTGACCCAACAGAAAGCGAAACACAATTGTCAACACTCATCCATACAAACAAAATGCTCAGCAATAAGCTTCACGTACCACACAGCATGGTCTGCTGCAAATATCCTGCCGACGACGCCACCACAAAGTCGTTGAGGGCAATACCTGCGTCGATAAGCGCTAGGGTGATGGCGTTGATACTGGCAGGCAGCTCTCCGCCGTCTGCGTGCAGCACCTGCACGAAGATATCAATCTGCGAGCGTGGATACAGCTGCGTCTGGATGCAAGCCTCAAAGATCTGCTTGACAGCCAGCGACATCTCCACTTTCTTGCGGTCCCCGCTGCGCTGCGGCTTGCGCTCTGACGTGGCGAAGGCAGCCTGGGTGAACTCGCAGTTCACTGACGCTCTTGGCTGCGTGTTGCTGGCAGCATTGCCAGACCCTGTTCCCACTGCTGCTGCACCGCTATTGGCCGAACCAGCAGCCGCTGTGCGCAGCTCCCGAGGGCCGTAGACCACCGCCACCACCTTGGTGTTTCCCTGTTCGTAGTACGAGGAACCGTCCACACGCGAGAAGAGACCGAAGCGGGTGCGAATGCGCCGTACCTCTTCGCTGCGCCGTCCATCCACACGGAGCCCTGCCACAGAGATAAACTCTCCGCTCGAGGCGCCGCCCAGCACGCTCGCGTTCCCTGCCTTGGCTGCCATGATAAGTCGCTGATTGCTTGGTCAAGCGCAAGGGCTATTTTGCTCATCATATAGCATATCAGATGTTGTTTAAAAGGTTGGAATAGTTGAAGTTGCTTTGGATGACCTTCATTCCGCATTCCGCATTCTGCGCGCGCATTAGAAAGAGGAAGGGGATCAGGATACAGTGCAGCTCAGAGAGCGGTAGGCGCACAGATAAATCCTAGTAGATGACAGGAAGTTGATGCATTTTGTCCTCATTTGTTTTGTCTTCTGGTGGTTTCGAAACGTCGTCCACAGCCAAGATCTGCCGTCAGAGGTCACTCGCCAAGTTAACAGCAACATTGTGGCGGCGGGAGAATGAATCCGGCGTCACCAGTGCACGGAAGAGAGCGCAAGTTGGAGCCAAAGGGCTCTCCGACTCGCAGTGGAGTCTCTGGTGAAGGACAACAGGCAGAAACCTTAGATGCACTGGATCAACAATGGGCAGAGCATGAGTCGGGTTTCGGCATTCCTTCCGGCACGTTGGAGCTGGTTGAAGTGCCACGGAAGCAATGGAAGCGCCCTGTAAAGCTCCCTCTTCCTCCGCCATCACCACGGGAAGCCCCTATTTTGCAGGAGTTTTCAAGGCCGTGGTATGCTCTGCGTCTACCGCTTCCTCAGGTTTCTTCTGACACAACAAAAGTTGGTGCGTCTATCGTTTTTTGCTGATCTTCCGTTTCACTGCTTTGACAATGTGTTTGAGCAGAGGAGTCTTTTATGAAGAGTTATGACTCGCAGTATACTGCAGGGGAGCCGACTTTTGCTTCGGAGCTGCAAGTTTCATCGTTTTTAGAACCGCGTGTGGCAGTCACAGAGTCACAGGCATTTTTAATCACTCCACGAATTCGCTTCATGCTTGGCACGGTTCGTTAAATGTAGTATAGTTGCTAGTGGGATAAAACTTAACAATAATCTGTTTTCTTCTGCTGCAGATTGAGCCTTTAATTTGCAGGATGTTGGTGTACGATATTTCATCAGGTTCCAGAGTTACAGAAGAGTTTTGCTTTCGGATTCCGGGACCCATGCTTGATAAGCTTGATTGCTCAATTCTTCCAACGGCACTAGTGTATGTGCTTCCGAAAATGCAGCTGCAAAACTTGTACCTGGTTATGAAAGTGACTAAGGTGCTAGTCGGGGACAGCGATCACGCGACCATGCCGTATTGCACGCCAGAGAAATACAATTCGCCTGCTGAGCAGCAAAAGTTGGTCGAGAAGGCTGCGGAATGCTGTAAACGACTCGGCAGATTTCAGCAACCGCTTGCGTGGGGAGCAATACCTCTTGCGAAATGTTTGAAACGAAGCATGACACTCTATAGGCAACGCACCTGTATACACGAAGAACAACGGCTTGCGTTGATCTCGGAAGCCGTTCGCGGTACTTTGAAGTAATTTCCTTTTTTATGTTGTATCGGTTAAGCTTAGAGTGTTTCTCACGTGGTTACTTGTTTATTTCGTTATCGCCAATTAGAGAGAAAATCATCCCTGCGCAATGTGAAATTGATATTGACCAAGTACCAACCGAGGAGTTGAATAATGCAAAGTTTGGAGCTGTAAACGACTGCAATCACGGTTCATCGTTGGAGTCACGAAGTCTAGAAATTGCTGACCCGCTTTCTGAGCACATGGATGCATCAAGGAAGCTGAAGAGTGAGGCGAGTGAGCAGGAAAGTCCAACAAAGGGCAAAGGAGTCAAGAGTATTTGGTGTCGTGAAGTTCAGCCATTTTGTCCTCCAACTTTAGTGCCAACTTTTGGCCTTACAGGGTCAGGACCGGTGGCTCTATCCTACATGAATACTCTGTATCTGTACCCGCTTCAGATAGAGAAATGCCAATATCGCAACCTTGCAATCCGGGTCCAACTTCTAGAGGAGGAAATTGATACCATTCGCGGAGTCGAGGAAGCGGGGCGTGCAGTGTTGCGAGCAGTATACAGAGCAGGCAACCTGGTTGATCAGTCAGCGTTCGCGACGGTGGGCTATCACCAGAAAAATCCGCAGTTTGAGGATGAATTTAAAATTTGCTTACCAGAGTCTCTGGCAATGGGCCACCACCTGCTGTTCACGTTCTACCATGTACACTGCAAGAAGCTGCAACCGAATCAACCGCAGCAAGAACTTATCGGATATACAGTGCTGCCCCTCCTCGGCAAAAATGGCACAATTCTGCAAGATGGTAAATTCACGGCAAATATTATTCCTGCTCCAGCAGCTCCAAAGCTCTCAACTCCTGGAGCAATTTTGTTACCTCCTGGATACGTCGGAGCAATACGTGAGGGAGCTGCTGATAACGCAAAGACCATGTTCAGCTGTCGCAGTCGCGTAATTTCGTCGATACACAGCCAAGACAGTGCTGTAGCAGACTTTTTGATGCCTTTTCACGGCAGCCGGGTACCAATCAGTGCCAACGCTGCTGTTACGGAAGAAGATACCATTGTCAGCCGTCTGACGAATCTAAACCAGAGCAGTGCACCAAACGTAAGATTTTTTTCCTCATGATCGCGAAATTCGTTCTCGGCTACTTGCGCTATGGCACATCGATTGTAAGGTGGTCGGCGTTTCGCACTCTACTTACGGTGATGGAGAAGGCTAGCTGGAATCCAAGCGGGTCACTGAAAATGTACGAGATGAACCGCGTTCTGCACGATTTCGTCCACATAGTGTTTGATGAGAGTTCGATTGATAATCCAAGCGGCCCCACAACAACTTCAGGAGATTCTCCAACGAATAAGCGCAAGTGTTACCCGTCTGTTTTTAGTGCGCTACTCGAGACGTGGTTAAACGTACTGAACAACAAGGCTTCCTCTGAAAATGCGGAGGCCAAGCACATGTCCCTCATGTATTCGAACGTTCTTCTCCAGCTCATTTTGAAGTCCATGGCAATGCACTTGCTTGGTCAGTGCGGCACGCAAAACAGCAGCACTCCACGCTCGCTTCCAATGATACTTTTCAGAAATGATCAAGTGATGCTTGAGAGAGTGCTATGCCAACTGATCACGTGCAAGTCGGATGGCCTAGTGGCAAAAAAGAAGTGAACCGCAGTGTGGCGTACTTTTGTCGTGGGATTTTTTGGTGGTGAAAAATGGATTACCTGCCCGTGTTCTCAATTACTACATGCGCGAGGTTGATGTGGATGGTAGTGCGGATAGCATGCGGCATGTCTGGCTGCCATTCCTTAATATTTTGATTGACTTTGAGTTCTTTCCCACAGTGAACGGTGCAGCATTGCCAGATAAAAAGAGCTCGGTCAAAGTGCCAGCATGGCTAGCCGAGACTATCTTTAAGAAGCTTCTTCTCGTTGTGGACTCCCAAAAGAACACAGCATCCGAGTATACGCGATGCGCTTATTACGGAGAATGTTCGCTGCTCAAGCGTATAATCCCCGATTTCAATGTTCTGAACAGCAAGAAGCGATTGCACTCTTGTATTACCCGTTCATCCCCAGTGTCGCACAATTTGCAACTCAAGGAAAAATCCTCTCATTTGGAACAAATTATACTGCTGCTGTTAGTGTCGTCAACAATGTTGGTGACTCGACTCGCTTGGCCGGTGATTCGAAGTCGATGCATGATCTACAAAAGATTTGTTGGCATGCGTAGCTCACCTTCTGTACAGTGTTTCAATCCCGCAATTACCTCTCTTTTTCAGAGCTGAGAGCGAGGGCACTGAAGAGAAGCACCAAGTAAGTCTGGACTTTACAGATACACTTACTTATTACCACCGCGTGATTGAAAAGGTAAGCCAACCAAGCCGCACTAAACCAATTCTATCTCACTCATTTTTTGTTTTGTAATAGACATCATGGAATGTGGCGTCGACGAGTAAGCTGGAAATCAATGACACTTGCAACAATAGCGACACAGTCACCGAAGATATCACCTTGAGAATGCCAAGCAGACCTAATGATTCGTTATATGACGAAGCTCGAGTACACGCCTGCCTAACACTGATACAACGCATGCTGGATACTTTTCTCGTTACGGAAAATAATGCAGAACAACTTTGGCAGCGTTTACTTTCACCAGATCTAAGTGCACGAGACACTGAAACAGGTCTGTCACTCCTGGAGCAGCGTCTCGCGCACCGACGAAGCTTCCATCGTCGGACAGGGGTGTCGTAGACACATCCACCGTATTGATGAGTAAAGACATCGTTGGAAACAGTGCCAGCCCCAGCGAAGTGGCTCAGAACACCTCCAGCGGAAGTGCCCCAAATAAGTCACTCCCTCGTAATTGGGGCAAGCACTACGCAAACTCGCCGCGCCGGGGTAGTCATAGTAGTGCTGCGGACGAGGATTCAATATCTGCATCCGACGCCACGTCAAATAAACTGGGAGGGGCTACCGGGGCTGATCATGATACCAACGTAGTTGCTTTGCAACATGCGGTAGCGTTTACTGCCATGCGAGTGCTTCAAACCGCTGTGGATCAATTTGAAGTCGTCATACGACTGATTGAGGTGACTCGAAGACCCCAACTAGGGACACATTGTACCATTGCTGAGCGTGATACCCCTTGCTGGGCGCTGTATCGACGAGTCAAGCGCTTGTCTTTCTGGGCTCCATTGTAGAGCTACTATACCAACTCTTGCAGCAAACCAGCTCTATTCCGTGTTTGAGAGGTGAACCAGATCACGATGTCGACAAGGAAGGCGACTTCGATGTTGATACGCTGGACAGCTCCCAATTGTGTTTCGTAGCCAGCTTGCTGTTATACTTGCAAACATTCGTCGGACGCTTCTCTGCAGCTCTGTTTGCTGCTCGAATCCCAGGTCTGCCACTGGTGCATGACCAACGACGGATCCAGTTGCTAATCTTCATTGCAACAACCGCGAAAGCGCGTCTTGTGCGGCAACACGCTACGATGCTCATGAGCCAGCTTCTAGCGGTTTGTTATGAGCAAACCGGGAGTTTTTCTTGTAACAACGCCCATCCTGAAAGTGTTAACCTCGATTTTTTCCCAATCCCAAGCAGGACAGAGCTGCCGATTGCGATCTCTACCACATCATTGCGCGACTTGTTGGACGAAATGCGAACGTTTGCGACAACATCGCGAGGCAGCGTGCTATCCGTACCATTGCACTTTCACACCCAGTTTATCGAGCTGATCAATGACCTTACAGCAAAAGTCCATGCGTACGAACGCTGGCGAGATGCATTCGAAAGCCCCGATGGAGCACATGACTTCGAAGAGATAGAAGAAGGGATTGACCGGGTCGTCGACGATATCTCTCGGCACTGGCTTCTTGAAGAAAAACTGGTCTGGTTGAATGCTTTGATGCGCCTTCATGTTCGCCGTGATAGGTTTGCCGAGGCTGCTTGCTGCAAAATTGCGGCCATCAAGTACGTGCAGCTTGGTGGGAGCAACACGCTAGTTCGAGTGCAGCAGTGGGTCGTGCAGGAGCTCTTGCTCGCTCGGAACTACGCGAAGCAAGCAGATTGGATCGACAAAGAACTCGCGATTTGTGAACAACTGCTTGTGCGTCTCAAGCAACAGCAGCGATTCCGGGAATACCAGGAAACGCTACAGTACGTCAACACGGTCATTAACAGATTTGCCGAGAGGCAAGAGGGTGGATCCCAATATGTCAGCTCGGTTTTCTCGTTCTATCGGGTGCAATATGCTGGTGGTTGTGTATCGGCACGCATTGCCAGGGATGAATACATCTACAAACGCAGCAAGTTCATGTCGTTGGGGAGTTTGTCAGCGAGACAAAGACGATGCTCCGCGCCAAGTATCCGCAGTGCGAACGCGTAGACGTCATCCCTGAGCCAAAACCTCTGGTTGGAAACGAAACGAACCCGTACGTCATTTTCTTGCGCGTTACGACGGTAGAGGAGGCATCCACAGGGGAGCTGGTGCTCTTGAAGATGCCTGAGAGGCGGGGCCTAAGCTGGTTCAAATTTGCAGTGCCTTTTGCGCTCGGTAGCTCTACATCTTACGGCAAGACGTCTGAGCAGATGAAGCGCATCACATATCTGTCTGTAGAACGCACATTTCCTTGCCGACTAAGCCGGCAACGAGTCTTGATGCGTCATGAAGTATTGCGCTGCCCCATTGACAACTCTATGGATGACATTCGAAAGCGCTGCTCGCTGCTCCGCATAGAGCTCGACAACGAGCGTGTAGGCAAAACTGATTTAAAGTCGCTGACTTTGGTGCTCAAAGGAGTGTTGACACGCACGTTCACGGAGGCATACCCGAAATACTCGATTCATTCCTCGTCGCTGATCCAACGAATCTCTTCGATGTGCATGGTCATGGTATGAGCAGTCACGATAGTTTACAGAAGCGACACGAGCTCGCCAACTTACTCGTCGAATTCGCAAATTTGTGCTGGCAGTGTCTGCGCGTCAGCCGCGAGGCCTTCAATCGCTCGAATCATCCCAACCCCAGTCAACTGCATTTACCCTTGCCTCCAAACCATTCCCGTCATGCCGAGCCCAGTTCATCTCAACCCGAAAACAAGAAGCCTGATGGAAGTTTCCTGCCACCACTCTCGGATGAGTTGGCCTCTTTCGCCACCATTGACAAATTGGCGATGTCGCCGACAGCACTTCCGGTGGACACGGAGTCTAGTCAGCCGCTAATAGAGGTTTCGCCGCTGCAAACGGAGTTTGAACGCAGTTTTGCGGCGCTAGTAGAACAGATCAGGTCTAAAATCGCGTTCGCGTATCGGAATGCTCCCGACCTGGAACGACTCTACCAGCAAACGATGCGCCTGCGAACAAAACAGCTCCCAGTTTCACCACCGCCGGCTCCCACCATTTTGACGAACATGAATACTCCAGCTGCAGTGTCACCATTGCCAACACAAAACACTTTACCATCACCGCCAGCCCCGACGCTCTCATCGAACTCGGCTGAATAAAGCTCCAGGCGACAGCAAAAGAATACTCCAGCTACAACGCAAGCAAAGCAAGACAAAAAGAAACAATCGCAGGTAAACAACAGGAAGAACCGAGTCGCATTGTTCACACATCACCCGTCCGCTTTTCTAACAGTGTGAGCTTGTCTCCTTCAGATCTTCTACTTGCCGCCACTCAGCAGCATCTCCTTGGCCTGGTTGATCTTCGTAGCCAGGAACGTGGAGCCTCCAGTGTCCGGGTGGTTCAGGATCAGCAGCTTGCGGTGCGCGTTGCGGATGCGCTCCTCCGACGCGCTCTCGCGCACGCCCAGGATCAGCGCAGCCTCGCGACGCGTCATCTTCTCTTCGAACGGGCCGTCGTAGAAGTTCCGGTACTTCCAGGAGCTCACCTTCTCCGACTTGGGCCGGTTCTTGTAGGCCTCCCACACCTGAATAACGTACTTGGCGCCCAGTGCAGCGCCAGCCACGCCCAGACCAGCGATCAGCACCGTGTTCTCGCGCTGCGGAGACGCGTGGAAGGCGCGCACAGCCAAGCTCTGACTCTGTAGAGGCGACTCGGAGCAGTCACGTGAGGTCGCGCCCATGGGCACCTGCCAGGTCTGCACAGCGCCCAAGCTGCGCGAAGAGCGAGCGAGTCGTCGTACCAGCGCCATGCTTTACTACTGTCTGCTTTGCGTTTCTGAGACCACACACTTTTTATGGGGTAGCAAAAACTAAAGTGTCCCAAATTTCGTACATTTTGTTCAGTTCCACATAATTAGAGCATCTGTAGCCATATCGTTCTCCACTTGACTGTTACTTGTTGTTAGCGAAGAATGTCTGCCATGCTCATCGTTCGAGAGCTAGTTGGCTTATTGACCTCCTGGCGGTTGTTAGCTTGGATCGGTCGGGGTGTTTTGTTTGCTGCGGTGCAGCCATGGAAGGTAAGACCTCAGATATGCTGCTACTCACGCCGCCCTTGGTCAGATGAGCTTTGGCAAGCACGAACGATAGTTCATCCTGAAGCGGGAGAAGCTTCGCCAGGGCAGCAGCAAAATCCATTTGATCGGTAACTTGCGCGATGCGGCCGGAGCTTTTCTCGATAGAAAAGATAATTGTCGATGGCACCACAATCACTTTTCTCAGAAGCTCATCAAATACTGGCGAGTCGGTAGCAACGTGAGGAAACACGGACTGTAGCGTGTACGGTGCAATGCGGAGGGTGTACCTCGCTACCGATTCAACGTGGCACTTGCTGTTGCAGTCGTCACATTCGAGGTACGGCTCGCCCTTCTGCTGGAAACTCAGCACCTCGAAACATTCGCTCAGCGTTTGCCACCGCTCCTTCACACGATCAGCCGTTTTTCCGGGCCCCTGCGTGAATCGGTGCAAGAGGAAATCGTGTTGAAAGGAGTCCATGGACGGCGCTACGTTTTCGTCGCTTTCTTTCTCGTAGCCGTGCGCAAACGCAGCGAAATAGTCTGCTACAATTCGCCAACAAAACTCCTGCGGCCCCGTGCGTTTGCACACGATTGATTTGCATGACGGTCCTTCCTTGGTGGTGGAGGTTTTTGTTGTCGTTGTCCACAGTTTTCATTTGGCTTCCTAATCGCCTCCACTTTGTCTTCTTCCTCCAGACTGGAGTCCGGAGCGACCTCTTCGATCACCCCCAGCATGGCGTTTTCAGCGATGAGTGCTCGTCCGAGCAGGGCCTTCACGATCATTGGGTCCTTTATCACCGTCATGAAAGCCTCTACGAAGTCCATATCTACATCATATTTGCAGCACTTCCCCTCCGTGTTAAAGTGGAAAGTAGCACGCGCTGGCACATCGATCTCCTGACCGATCAATTGGGCGACGATCCACTCGTGCCCCATGACATGAGGGAAGATGGTCTCGATGGTGTTCCTTAACACTTGGAACCGGAACGACCCTTTGACCGACAGTAACACGCAGTTTTCCACCTCGACGATACTGTGCACTTGCGCCTGCATCAAGATGCACCGCACGAAGCGCGAGTATTTGACTAATTGGTCCATCCAGACGTCGGGACCGTACAGTCCGTTGCCCATGTCGACCTTTTCGTCCATGATGCTGTGCAGGAATGCACGTTGGTCCCGGTCGTCCATGAGCCGTTTGCGACCGGATTCTCTTAGTATCGCTCCCTGGCGGAAGACGTGGAAATACTCGCGCACCGTTCGGGCCAACGAGCCTTCGAACGTCTGGCGCTTCACCAGCGATTGAGTGGACAGAATGTCACGGAGCGAAGTGAGGTTTTGCACTTCCTGGCGCAAGTTTTGCACGTCCAGCGTCAGGTTAAAGTCCACGGACCGCTCGTTCAGCACCGAGTTGAAGCGACCCCACCCTTCACGTTGTTTGCGGGGCTTGCCGTCCTTGTTGGTTTTAGGCTTCTTTCCGAACGGCATCGTTGGCGTCGTGCTCTTGGTTTGGTTAATTGGGGAATGAACAAGTCGGCAGCCGTTTGTGGCGACTTTTATGCGGTCAACCGACCTCAAAGTCTTGCCGGTATGGCCAAAAAGACAAAAAGGAAGGATGCAGTGGATGCAGTTCAGCTTCAGGCACTGTCGGCGAACGCTCGCCGCTTACATTTCAGCTACAACGAAGTGAAACTTGATTGCGTCGCGGTGCATACTTTCGAGAAATTTGTTTGGACCGCGGTTCAAAAGCTGCCGTCAAGTTGGATCATCTGGCCGCACTGTGGCGGTAGTTCCAACGTGTTGAGTCGACAAGGTCGACAAATTGTCAGTGCCAACCTCGACAGTCGAGGTTAGTCGAGGTCGCCTAGGCTTTCACCGCCATGCTTTCCTGGCAATGTGCGAAGTAAATACTTGGTGGCAACAAGGTTGACAAAGTAGTGTTGCTCTGACCCGATAGATCGATAGATTATCGGATACCAGCCCGAAGAAGTCTATGGGTAGATTTGGACCGCTGGTATAAGGCAGGCACGTTTGACGACGGTCACTCAGGCTGACGAAGGATGGGGACGGACTGGGCAGAAATGCCTCAATAGCAGGCACGCACAGATAGAGACGATCTCAAGAAAATAGCAATAAACTCTTGCTTTCTCGTCACAGCATCAGTCCTCTAGCTTTGAATAAAGCATATCTCTTATGCCGCTGATTACATGTTTTGAAGTAAGCCTTGTCACAAAAAACAGCACAGTTTGGGTGTATTAATATTGCCCTCGACTCTATTTGGCGGCGAGTAACAATTGGTAGCACGGTTGGAACTGACCAAGGAAACAATACCAACCATTTATCAGCTCTCACCCCCACAGTACCACAAAATAGGCAAGTAGCGTACATGTTTAGACCGTCGAAATTTAGGCAGTGTATCTCGTTCGAGCATCTTGGTGATCGACCGCTGTGCCGGAACGAACAGTGTGCGTGTGGGATTGTCCAAATTGCTCTCAATCACACGGATCAAGGCGCTCTCAAGATTCACCTGCAGCTTAGCGCGGCCGCAAATGTACTTGCGGTAGATCTTCTGCGCTCGCAGTTTGAGGTAGTTGCGGTGCGGGATGTCCTTGAACTCGTTGCAGTCCATCCAAAAGTAGATACTCTCGGTGCAAAAGCTGTCACAAGTCACGGATTAGTCAAAGATTACGAGGTAACAGTACAGAGATCACGTACATTTCCTCCGAGAAGAAGAGGAATATCGCCCGTGTCTCCTCATTTTCCAGGATCATCGTCACTGTCACCTCGCCCTCAGTCAAAGCGCCATCCAGTGCGGCCTCCTCGGCCTCATTATTGAGTGCCACGACGGCGTTCGGACCGGAAGGCCGTCGAACCGCGTTTTTCGCCCCCGCTAACTTCCTGTTGGAACCACCTCCCATGGCAGCTAACCTCTCTGTGCGTAGTTGTTGAGGGGTCATGCGAATTCCGCGGTAGATTTCGCTCTGCTGGAATTTTGGAAAGAGAGTGGTGGCGAAAAAGTTTAAAATCTCCTCCTGGGCTTTGTTGAACATCGCAGGACTGGGGTTGGTTAGGCTGCTCTGCAAGTCGCGGTGAACCGAGCTGGAAGCGAAGGGCACAAACTCACGCGATTGCGGGTCACAGAATCGGTTAAACAACTTTTTCGCTTGCCTTGTGAGGTAGTCCGACGTCGGGAACTGCTGGAACGTGGCGATCTCAAAGTAGAAATACAGCTCGTTGGCGCACTGTTCACGCTCCAGGAATCTCCGAAAGTACTTTCGAAGCTGCTCGAGCTCCAGGAACTCGCGGAGCGATAGCTTGGCCACGTCAACATGTCCGCCACTGCTCGAATTGGCGGTTGGTGTTTGTTCCTCTCCGTCGTGTGAAATAGCGGGTGGTGGGGCAGCGGGGAAGCAGCAATTTGGTCGAGCATTTCCTGGTACAACGGACTCTCACGGAACTTTGACAGTTCACGGGATTCCCATTGGCGTAACACAAGTCTCTGTGCATCGGAAAACGTAGCTTCTGAAGGAGCCGCTAGCTTCCAGAGAATGTCTCGCCGAGTCTCCACAGGCAGCTCCAACTCCAGCCTCCCACCACGGCGCACGTACTTGTCAAATATGCGTCGAGCACGCATCTGAATGTACTGCCGCTGGCTGTGAGGGAGTCGTTGGAACTCGCACACATCCTTATAGAAAAGCAGTGTGTTTTCCACGCCCTGCTCACGAAGAAAATCACGAAATACATGCACACCAGCTCCATCCAGAATATCAGCAAGACCAAGTTGATTTTGCCGATTACCTGCGCCAACCGGTCCACGAGGAGTTGATACGGCAATTGAAGCTACATTTGTGGGGTCAGTGGTGGCTCCGTCGGCAGTAGGGGCATGGGAATCAAGAACAGAGGGGCTGGTATCCATGATCCGGCCGTTAAGCTGCTTTTTCATCGGTTGCTCTGCCGTCGCGGCCTGGTACGAAAGGTATGCCACCGTGCGATAGAAGGCATCCAGGTGCGACTGCACCAACTCCGCACTGCACAGCAAAACCGCATCACTAAAGATGTCCGCGCTGAGCGGGTATTCAGCGAGGCGCTCAAGTAGCTGATCCTTGACGGTTGTGCTCAAACATACCTCGGCTTTCGATCCGTAACGAACATACTTAGTGAAGATTTTGTGGGCTTCGCGAACGCAGTAGTCTTGGTGCGATTCTGTGGGAGGAAGCTGTGGAGTTTCACTCGCTTTGTGTAGAGGATTAACTTGTTCCGCGGCTGCTTGGATCGCAGCAATTCCATGCTTGAAAGTATTGACGAGGTCCTCAAAATTTAAGGCATCGATGATGAAAAGGAAATTCTCAACGGAGTTGCGCGTTTCAAGAAATTCTCGGAACATGCGACAAAGTGCAGGAGTAGAGAGAATATGGTGCAAATGAGCTCGTCGATCTCCATCGTTGGCACCACCGCCTCCCAACCGCTTGGTGAGTTGTGCCAGTACGTTGCCCGTTGATTCGCTCTTTGTGGAGAGTGTATACCCCAACGGCCCTGGTTCTCGCACGTATTCATCGAAATTTGCAGTGACCACGTCCAGCACATCCAGCAACAACATTTTAAACATTAGTAAAGCTCTCTCAGCGTTGCGGTCGGCGAGATACTGCGCCAACGACTCCCGCTCGGATGGAGATACCATAGGCAGCTCACGTATAGCTCCTTTGTTCACATACACATCGAATAAGTCATCCATGAGCCCCATTTGAAAGGACGACACGCCACCTGCCGTAGTAGAGCTTGGAATTTTAAGCAGATCAGTGATCTCAAGCCAGAACAAGGCACAATCCTCGCGGTAGTCCACCGTCTTAGCACCCGTTCGCTTCATCTGGTTTGACCTCCTGTCGTCTGCAACAGGTACTTCAGTTTGTATTTGTATTTGTACTTGGCCACCCTCATCGTCGATTTTATCCATGTACGCCACAGCACGCAGGTATTTGAAGTATCCCATTCTAGCTCTTTCATCGCGCAGCAAGACGTCCAATCCAATAGTCACAGGCTTCTTCTTTCGTACTCGTCGTTGTGGACTTTTTCGGTCTAGCGGTAGTCGACTTTCAGCGCCAGATTGTCGTAGCGGTGATCGGTGTCTTGGCGGAGGAATCGGTAGCTCAAGGTCTTCCTGTGTCAAACTCGTCAATGGTGACGCTTTCTTGTCAGCTGACATCGCGATGGTAGAGTGCGCGCGATGGAGTCGTCGTTGCAAAGCTGTCTCTTGGCCAGAGTTTTTGCGAGGGATTTCTTGTAACAATGAAGGCGTGCTTTTGAAATTATTTCGAGTCTCCTGTAGCATCCGTTGCGGAGGACTCTCGTTGTAATGCGGGGCTATCAGGTTTTTGGGCGGCGCTGCATTTCCCGAGGCGACAACGCTTGTGGTGATTGCAGCAGCAGTAGGAGACGTACTGGGAGCGACATTGTTGCCTCTTGGTGCCACGGCCGCGGGCTTGCTTAAATGCCCACCCATTGCCACTGCAGTCTGCCGAGATCGAAAATGGATGGATGCCTCGAGGCTGCTAACTCTGCATCCAGTGCACTCAAGTCTGAGATATTGACCGACGAAGAGCGAACTAGGAGTATTGGCACGACAAATGCAGTCCACGAAACTTCTTCAGCGAAAGTGGCCTGGAAATAGCTCGCCTGGAGCCTTGCAAACGCATGGTGGTGAAAGATGAACGAGGGATAACGGCGTTTGTGGGTCAAACTGACATGGCCATGGATGGCTCGTTTAATTATTTGATCGAATGTGAGCAACACGAAGTTACTTCATTTCAACGCTCCGCAGCGTTTGTACTACGGGAGGTACTCAGGCAATCTCCTTCTTGATTAGCCGGGCAATCGTGCTCAGTTGGATGTTGTTGGTGCCGCCGTAAATGGAGCCCACCTTTGAGTCTCGGAAATATTTCTCGGCCATGAGCTGCTTGGAGAATCCCACACCTCCCAGCAATTCAATGCAGCGCGAGGATGCGCGTTCCGCGACGCGTGAGGCGTGCAGCTTGGCCATGCACCCGGCCTTAATGTAGTCGTGGCCAGCGTCTTTAAGTCGTGCAGCGTTGTACACGAGCAACCGGGCGCTCTGGATCTCCACTGCCATTTCTGCGTACTGGTGCTGCATGGCCTGGAAATCGCCAATGGGCCGTCCAAATTGCCGCCGCTCGAAAAGATACGGCATTGCATGGCGGTAAGCGCCCTCAGCAATACCAAGCTGCTGGGCCGCAATACCGATGCGTCCTTCGTTCAACTGACCGATGGCGATGGCGTAGCCCTTCCCGACTTCTCCCACCACGTTTTCACGCGGCACCTTGACATCTTCCAGGATGACGGAGCACGTGGACGACGCGTTGAGGCCAAGCTTCTTCTCCGGTGGACTGAAAGAGAGGCCGGGTGTGCCTCGCTCCACAATAAAACACGTAATTCCTTTGTACCCCAACGACGGGTCCACCGTCGCCATGACCAGGAACACGTCCGCGTGGCCAACATTGGAGATCCACATTTTCTCTCCGTTGAGCGTGTAGTAACTGCCATCTGCCGACTTGTCTGCTCGGGTCTTGAGGGCGAAGGCGTCGCTGCCAGACTCGGACTCCGTCAAGCAGAAGCTGCCGACGGTGTTGGTCGAGAGTCTCGGGAGGTACTTCTGCCGCTGCTCCTCGGTGGCGTATCGTAGGAAAACGTTGTTCACGACGGTGTTCTGCAGATCGCAGAGCAGTCCGACACTGGCGTCCACCCGAGAGAGTTCCTCGATAGTGAGGCAGAGACTCATGAAGGACCCTCCGACGCCTCCGTACTCCATCGGAACTTCCACCGACAGCAACTGGCAAGCAGAAAGAATGTGTCACAACTAGGTCTAGACTAGGGTTTCGCCTATTCGGTCTGAAAAAACTTCAGCTAAGCGTACCCCATTGTCAAACAGTCCCTGGATGACTTCGGGCGTCATTTCTCCTTGCTCGTCCATCGTCTTGACCTGCGGCAGCATCACATCGGCGGCAAAGCGCGCCACTGCACGACAGCGAGCAATTGTTCAGTCTCGATATTGATTGGTCAGTCCTATTAATAGATCTGATTAGCCTTATGATTACCCGAGTCCTTGAACATCTCCTCCTCCTCCGTGAGCACGGACAGTGGCAAGGGGCGCTCGGCGACTCGCTGGTCTCCGCTAACGAGCTTTTCCATCGACGAGTCCCTCGCGCTGCGGTGGACGCCGCGCGACGTCGAGTTGCGGCTGTGATCGCTCTGCTCAGCATTGTCGACGTATGCGAAGTTGAGCTTCTGAGTCGAGGAGCAAATTCAGGAATGGGCAGTTGGATTGACAATGATCTGCTGATCTTGGACAGTTTTATGCAGATCGACCAATTGGATTCGCAAGGGGGACACTCCTAGCGGACACATGATTGGACGCCTCAGAACTGCAACTTCAACTGTCTCTTTACGGATATGGCCTTTAACTATTGTTTTTTACAGATGTACTAACCTACTCGTCGACGATCATTTTTTAAAACAAATAATTTAAAATAGACTGGGGGTATTCTTTTATAAATTTCGGTACGTCAGGAGACAGTCTGGCCTTGGCTTTGAATAGTACCGAATGTGATAGTGATTGGTATGGTCCCTATCGTTGGCTAAGCGGTTTTGATCGCACGATTTGTAGAACTTTGACGCCGTCGTGAGTCGCAGATGCATCTAGAGGGTCGGGTCGCCTGTCTTGTAGACTAGCAAAAGGAGTTTCCCCACGATTTCATATGATCCTCCCCACAATATCACTCAGCGTATACACGAGTTGCGCTGAGCGCAACTCGCATGCAGAGCATGCAAATGCGGAAATTCTTCTAATGTTTGGAGACGTCTCCAGTGCATTCCGGCATGTACCAGTTCACGAGGACGATGCACACGTGTTTGTATTCATGTTCGATGACTACGTTGTCATCAGCCTATCTTGTGGATTTGGCTGGTGCGGCTTACCAGTCTTTTACTCGCTCGCAGGTTCTGCGAAAAACAGCGTGTATGAATCCGCATCTGTCGACGACGAAAATTCCCCCGTTTTGGGAAATTTACAAAGATCGTCTGGTGCGACGTCCATACGTGTGTAGAAGTCAATCATGGAAGCCGTTGTCAAGACGCCAGCATCGCACTTCGTTAAGCCATGCCATCGGTGCTGCGGCCGACCACCATCAATGATAAGAAACACACCGTGGGCCACGCAGAACAAAGCTCTAGGATTGTTTTGGGACACGTCAGCCGGAACTGTCTCGATTCCTACCAACAAGCTTGAGAAAGCCAATCAGAAAATCTAGACAATCCTACGCACAAATCGAGGGTCGGAGACGGATATGAACAAACGTCTCAAGAGTCTTTCACCATGTTTGCAACTTGGTTTTCACCTGTTCGCGCATTCTATCAGAGGGCACACGTCGCGGGCATTTCCAGTCCACCATGTTGGAAAACACATTCTCCAATAAGAAGTAATTAATGATCTACGCTGGTTCAACGCGATCATCACTCAGAAGAATCGATTCAACGGTATGCTGGTGTCTGTGTCACAGTTCCGAGCGTTCACGTCCAAATGACTTAGTGTCATCATGTGTCGGAGCAGCGGATTGTGCTTCTGCAGTCAAACTTGACGACACGGCTTTTTCGGTTGACGAAGTGATCTCTAGGAGCTGAACTCGATGCTCAAAAGGCTGAATCTGAGTGTTCAAGCTGCAGATCAGTTGCGTTTGATGCTCAAGGAGCGCTGTCTGTCTGCACTCGAGGTCGAGTCGGTTTTGCTGGGTGCTGGTTGTGGCGATGGGTGGTTTTGTCTTCGTGGCTTGCTAAAAGGTACCGTGAATATGTCAAACCCCACGTAGCCATTTTTGCCTCATTAATTCGAAGCTGATCTAGTGCCTGCTGAATTCGTCTGATGTAAGGATTGGAGCGATAGCTGAAGCATCGTGGTAGTGCATTATCGCTACTGCTGTGAGCACCTCCACCATGTCCTCTCTTAAATTGAGAGTGTTTAAAAAAACCTGAGTTGACGAAAACGGAAGACCTTGTAGCAGCCGAATTCTCTGGAGCACCACTGCATTCAACCCTTTCAATAACGGTAAGTGTGAGCGATCTTTAGTACTCCATCCTACTAACGCCTTGCCGACTTGCTGATCTTCGTGTGTCGTGCTATGTAATTAAAATCTTTACTAACTGCGGCCATACTTCAACCACCTCTATCCAGAATCCAAGAGGTGTAATATTCTAGATAGAAAATCGTTGATTTTGTCCGAACGTTGGCGATATTCTACTATAGCGACTTAGTTGAGTGTTTTCTGCTGTGACTCTAAAATGAGGCTATAGAAATAAGGAAAACAGATTCTAAAATAGGTTTTCCTACATAAGAACGTAAATTTAAAATAAGGACGGCTGTGCGCATATTGTGCAAGTTCCGAGACAAGTACAGCGTAATACTGTACATTGGCGAGAGGCGAACTAGAAATTCCCGTACAGAATTGTCACACAGAAAGTGGGTCCACAAACCATTTGATAAAAATCAAGGAAAGAGGCAAGTTACACGTTTGGGATTTGTTCAGTTTAAAAGACTGCTTCTGAAGGAGATGAGATGAAGCCTTTTCACCACGTCGACAAAAAGACGCCGCAACGTGTGCGCTTGGCTAGTTGGTGGCGGTAGCAAAAGATATGTCAGCTGTGGGATTTGAACCCACGCGTTCGAAAACATTACGACCTGAACGTAACCCCTTAGACCACTCGGGCAAACTGACGGGTTAGCACCACACAAACCATACACAAATAACAAACCAACAAAGCACGCCAAAACAACAACATACAAACCAGCACACCCACGCACGAATCCACTCTCGCTATCCACTCTCCATACGACTCCTTCACCCCCAAACACCACACCTGTGCCACCAACACGCAGTCTCACCACGGAACCAATGTAGCGGATCCCGCGCTCGTGCTCGTGTTCGTAAGCCCTGCTACACGTACTGCCAGCCTCCTCGTGGTATCTACGCTCTCGAATGCTGTTCACCACGTCGGAGCAGAACTCGACACGGGTCTGACCAAGGATGAGGTTCCAGACGACGTTTAGATGATCAGTCGGTGTGGTCTTGCGTTTCTGCAACGTCGGCTCTGCTGAAGGTTGGGCGGGTTACCACGGCGTCCAAGACACAGGAACACTCCGCAAACGGGCGGCATGACTCTCGTTCAGCCACACATCGGCGCGTTTGTTCGGTGGAGTGTGTGACGAAACCCCAAAACTCCATACGACTAGTTGTCAAATTAGTGGCTTTTCCCTCGTGTCATCATGCTGACTCCCAAGTGTCGAGCGCCGAGCGTGTACCAGCTCTGCTGTCACACAGCGAGCGATGCAGCAGAGACCAAAAGACGCCGCAACGTGTGCGCTTGGCTAGTTGGTGGCGGTAGCAAAAGATATGTCAGCTGTGGGATTTGAACCCACGCGTTCGAAAACATTACGACCTGAACGTAACCCCTTAGACCACTCGGGCAAACTGACGGGTTAGCACCACACAAACCATACACAAATAACAAACCAACAAAGCACGCCAAAACAACAACATACAAACCAGCACACCCACGCACGAATCCACTCTCGCTATCCACTCTCCATACGACTCCTTCACCCCCAAACACCACACCTGTGCCACCAACACGCAGTCTCACCACGGAACCAACGTAGCGGATCCCGCGCTCGTGCTCGTGTTCGTAAGCCCTGCTACACGTACTGCCAGCCTCCTCGTGGTATCTACGCTCTCGAATGCTGTTCACCACGTCGGAGCAGAACTCGACACGGGTCTGACCAAGGATGAGGTTCCAGACGACGTTTAGATGATCAGTCGGTGTGGTCTTGCGTTTCTGCAACGTCGGCTCTGCTGAAGGTTGGGCGGGTTACCACGGCGTCAAGACACAGGAACACTCCGCAAACGGGCGGCATGACTCTCGTTCAGCCACACATCGGCGCGTTTGTTCGGTGGAGTGTGTGACGAAACCCCAAAACTCCATACGACTAGTTGTCAAATTAGTGGCTTTTCCCTCGTGTCATCATGCTGACTCCCAAGTGTCGAGCGCCGAGCGTGTACCAGCTCTGCTGTCACACAGCGAGCGATGCAGCAGAGACCAAAAGACGCCGCAACGTGTGCGCTTGGCTAGTTGGTGGCGGTAGCAAAAGATATGTCAGCTGTGGGATTTGAACCCACGCGTTCGAAAACATTACGACCTGAACGTAACCCCTTAGACCACTCGGGCAAACTGACGGGTTAGCACCACACAAACCATACACAAATAACAAACCAACAAAGCACGCCAAAACAACAACATACAAACCAGCACACCCACGCACGAATCCACTCTCGCTATCCACTCTCCATACGACTCCTTCACCCCCAAACACCACACCTGTGCCACCAACACGCAGTCTCACCACGGAACCAACGTAGCGGATCCCGCGCTCGTGCTCGTGTTCGTAAGCCCTGCTACACGTACTGCCAGCCTCCTCGTGGTATCTACGCTCTCGAATGCTGTTCACCACGTCGGAGCAGAACTCGACACGGGTCTGACCAAGGATGAGGTTCCAGACGACGTTTAGATGATCAGTCGGTGTGGTCTTGCGTTTCTGCAACGTCGGCTCTGCTGAAGGTTGGGCGGGTTACCACGGCGTCCAAGACACAGGAACACTCCGCAAACGGGCGGCATGACTCTCGTTCAGCCACACATCGGCGCGTTTGTTCGGTGGAGTGTGTGACGAAACCCCAAAACTCCATACGACTAGTTGTCAAATTAGTGGCTTTTCCCTCGTGTCATCATGCTGACTCCCAAGTGTCGAGCGCCGAGCGTGTACCAGCTCTGCTGTCACACAGCGAGCGATGCAGCAGAGACCAAAAGACGCCGCAACGTGTGCGCTTGGCTAGTTGGTGGCGGTAGCAAAAGATATGTCAGCTGTGGGATTTGAACCCACGCGTTCGAAAACATTACGACCTGAACGTAACCCCTTAGACCACTCGGGCAAACTGACGGGTTAGCACCACACAAACCATACACAAATAACAAACCAACAAAGCACGCCAAAACAACAACATACAAACCAGCACACCCACGCACGAATCCACTCTCGCTATCCACTCTCCATACGACTCCTTCACCCCCAAACACCACACCTGTGCCACCAACACGCAGTCTCACCACGGAACCAACGTAGCGGACCCCGCGCTCGTGCTCGTGTTCGTAAGCCCTGCTACACGTACTGCCAGCCTCCTCGTGGTATCTACGCTCTCGAATGCTGTTCACCACGTCGGAGCAGAACTCGACACGGGTCTGACCAAGGATGAGGTTCCAGACGACGTTTAGATGATCAGTCGGTGTGGTCTTGCGTTTCTGCAACGTCGGCTCTGCTGAAGGTTGGGCGGGTTACCACGGCGTCCAAGACACAGGAACACTCCGCAAACGGGCGGCATGACTCTCGTTCAGCCACACATCGGCGCGTTTGTTCGGTGGAGTGTGTGACGAAACCCCAAAACTCCATACGACTAGTTGTCAAATTAGTGGCTTTTCCCTCGTGTCATCATGCTGACTCCCAAGTGTCGAGCGCCGAGCGTGTACCAGCTCTGCTGTCACACAGCGAGCGATGCAGCAGAGACCAAAAGACGCCGCAACGTGTGCGCTTGGCTAGTTGGTGGCGGTAGCAAAAGATATGTCAGCTGTGGGATTTGAACCCACGCGTTCGAAAACATTACGACCTGAACGTAACCCCTTAGACCACTCGGGCAAACTGACGGGTTAGCACCACACAAACCATACACAAATAACAAACCAACAAAGCACGCCAAAACAACAACATACAAACCAGCACACCCACGCACGAATCCACTCTCGCTATCCACTCTCCATACGACTCTTCACCCCCAAACACCACACCTGTGCCACCAACACGCAGTCTCACCACGGAACCAACGTAGCGACCCGCGCTCGTGCTCGTGTTCGTAAGCCCTGCTACACGTACTGCCAGCCTCCTCGTGGTATCTACGCTCTCGAATGCTGTTCACCACGTCGGAGCAGAACTCGACACGGGTCTGACCAAGGATGAGGTTCCAGACGACGTTTAGATGATCAGTCGGTGTGGTCTTGCGTTTCTGCAACGTCGGCTCTGCTGAAGGTTGGGCGGGTTACCACGGCGTCAAGACACAGGAACACTCCGCAAACGGGCGGCATGACTCTCGTTCAGCCACACATCGGCGCGTTTGTTCGGTGGAGTGTGTGACGAAACCCCAAAACTCCATACGACTAGTTGTCAAATTAGTGGCTTTTCCCTCGTGTCATCATGCTGACTCCCAAGTGTCGAGCGCCGAGCGTGTACCAGCTCTGCTGTCACACAGCGATCGATGCAGCAGAGACCAAAAGATGCTGCAACGTGTGCGCTTGGCTAGTTGGTGGCGGTAGCAAAAGATATGTCAGCTGTGGATTTGAACCCACGCGTTCGAAAACATTACGACCTGAACGTAACCCCTTAGACCACTCGGGCAAACTGACGGGTTAGCACCACACAAACCATACACAAATAACAAACCAACAAAGCACGCCAAAACAACAACATACAAACCAGCACACCCACGCACGAATCCACTCTCGCTATCCACTCTCCATACGACTCCTTCACCCCCAAACACCACACCTGTGCCACCAACACGCAGTCTCACCACGGAACCAACGTAGCGGATCCGCGCTCGTGCTCGTGTTCGTAAGCCCTGCTACACGTACTGCCAGCCTCCTCGTGGTATCTACGCTCTCGAATGCTGTTCACCACGTCGGAGCAGAACTCGACACGGGTCTGACCAAGGATGAGGTTCCAGACGACGTTTAGATGATCAGTCGGTGTGGTCTTGCGTTTCTGCAACGTCGGCTCTGCTGAAGGTTGGGCGGGTTACCACGGCGTCCAAGACACAGGAACACTCCGCAAACGGGCGGCATGACTCTCGTTCAGCCACACATCGGCGCGTTTGTTCGGTGGAGTGTGTGACGAAACCCCAAAACTCCATACGACTAGTTGTCAAATTAGTGGCTTTTCCCTCGTGTCATCATGCTGACTCCCAAGTGTCGAGCGCCGAGCGTGTACCAGCTCTGCTGTCACACAGCGATCGATGCAGCAGAGACCAAAAGACGCTGCAACGTGTGCGCTTGGCTAGTTGGTGGCGGTAGCAAAAGATATGTCAGCTGTGGATTTGAACCCACGCGTTCGAAAACATTACGACCTGAACGTAACCCCTTAGACCACTCGGGCAAACTGACGGGTTAGCACCACACAAACCATACACAAATAACAAACCAACAAAGCACGCCAAAACAACAACATACAAACCAGCACACCCACGCACGAATCCACTCTCGCTATCCACTCTCCATACGACTCCTTCACCCCCAAACACCACACCTGTGCCACCAACACGCAGTCTCACCACGGAACCAACGTAGCGATCCCGCGCTCGTGCTCGTGTTCGTAAGCCCTGCTACACGTACTGCCAGCCTCCTCGTGGTATCTACGCTCTCGAATGCTGTTCACCACGTCGGAGCAGAACTCGACACGGGTCTGACCAAGGATGAGGTTCCAGACGACGTTTAGATGATCAGTCGGTGTGGTCTTGCGTTTCTGCAACGTCGGCTCTGCTGAAGGTTGGGCGGGTTACCACGGCGTCCAAGACACAGGAACACTCCGCAAACGGGCGGCATGACTCTCGTTCAGCCACACATCGGCGCGTTTGTTCGGTGGAGTGTGTGACGAAACCCCAAAACTCCATACGACTAGTTGTCAAATTAGTGGCTTTTCCCTCGTGTCATCATGCTGACTCCCAAGTGTCGAGCGCCGAGCGTGTACCAGCTCTGCTGTCACACAGCGATCGATGCAGCAGAGACCAAAAGACGCTGCAACGTGTGCGCTTGGCTAGTTGGTGGCGGTAGCAAAAGATATGTCAGCTGTGGGATTTGAACCCACGCGTTCGAAAACATTACGACCTGAACGTAACCCCTTAGACCACTCGGGCAAACTGACGGGTTAGCACCACACAAACCATACACAAATAACAAACCAACAAAGCACGCCAAAACAACAACATACAAACCAGCACACCCACGCACGAATCCACTCTCGCTATCCACTCTCCATACGACTCTTCACCCCCAAACACCACACCTGTGCCACCAACACGCAGTCTCACCACGGAACCAACGTAGCGATCCCGCGCTCGTGCTCGTGTTCGTAAGCCCTGCTACACGTACTGCCAGCCTCCTCGTGGTATCTACGCTCTCGAATGCTGTTCACCACGTCGGAGCAGAACTCGACACGGGTCTGACCAAGGATGAGGTTCCAGACGACGTTTAGATGATCAGTCGGTGTGGTCTTGCGTTTCTGCAACGTCGGCTCTGCTGAAGGTTGGGCGGGTTACCACGGCGTCCAAGACACAGGAACACTCCGCAAACGGGCGGCATGACTCTCGTTCAGCCACACATCGGCGCGTTTGTTCGGTGGAGTGTGTGACGAAACCCCAAAACTCCATACGACTAGTTGTCAAATTAGTGGCTTTTCCCTCGTGTCATCATGCTGACTCCCAAGTGTCGAGCGCCGAGCGTGTACCAGCTCTGCTGTCACACAGCGATCGATGCAGCAGAGACCAAAAGACGCTGCAACGTGTGCGCTTGGCTAGTTGGTGGCGGTAGCAAAAGATATGTCAGCTGTGGATTTGAACCCACGCGTTCGAAAACATTACGACCTGAACGTAACCCCTTAGACCACTCGGGCAAACTGACGGGTTAGCACCACACAAACCATACACAAATAACAAACCAACAAAGCACGCCAAAACAACAACATACAAACCAGCACACCCACGCACGAATCCACTCTCGCTATCCACTCTCCATACGACTCCTTCACCCCCAAACACCACACCTGTGCCACCAACACGCAGTCTCACCACGGAACCAACGTAGCGGATCCCGCGCTCGTGCTCGTGTTCGTAAGCCCTGCTACACGTACTGCCAGCCTCCTCGTGGTATCTACGCTCTCGAATGCTGTTCACCACGTCGGAGCAGAACTCGACACGGGTCTGACCAAGGATGAGGTTCCAGACGACGTTTAGATGATCAGTCGGTGTGGTCTTGCGTTTCTGCAACGTCGGCTCTGCTGAAGGTTGGGCGGGTTACCACGGCGTCCAAGACACAGGAACACTCCGCAAACGGGCGGCATGACTCTCGTTCAGCCACACATCGGCGCGTTTGTTCGGTGGAGTGTGTGACGAAACCCCAAAACTCCATACGACTAGTTGTCAAATTAGTGGCTTTTCCCTCGTGTCATCATGCTGACTCCCAAGTGTCGAGCGCCGAGCGTGTACCAGCTCTGCTGTCACACAGCGATCGATGCAGCAGAGACCAAAAGATGCTGCAACGTGTGCGCTTGGCTAGTTGGTGGCGGTAGCAAAAGATATGTCAGCTGTGGGATTTGAACCCACGCGTTCGAAAACATTACGACCTGAACGTAACCCCTTAGACCACTCGGGCAAACTGACGGGTTAGCACCACACAAACCATACACAAATAACAAACCAACAAAGCACGCCAAAACAACAACATACAAACCAGCACACCCACGCACGAATCCACTCTCGCTATCCACTCTCCATACGACTCTTCACCCCCAAACACCACACCTGTGCCACCAACACGCAGTCTCACCACGGAACCAACGTAGCGGATCCCGCGCTCGTGCTCGTGTTCGTAAGCCCTGCTACACGTACTGCCAGCCTCCTCGTGGTATCTACGCTCTCGAATGCTGTTCACCACGTCGGAGCAGAACTCGACACGGGTCTGACCAAGGATGAGGTTCAGACGACGTTTAGATGATCAGTCGGTGTGGTCTTGCGTTTCTGCAACGTCGGCTCTGCTGAAGGTTGGGCGGGTTACCACGGCGTCCAAGACACAGGAACACTCCGCAAACGGGCGGCATGACTCTCGTTCAGCCACACATCGGCGCGTTTGTTCGGTGGAGTGTGTGACGAAACCCCAAAACTCCATACGACTAGTTGTCAAATTAGTGGCTTTTCCCTCGTGTCATCATGCTGACTCCCAAGTGTCGAGCGCCGAGCGTGTACCAGCTCTGCTGTCACACAGCGATCGATGCAGCAGAGACCAAAAGATGCTGCAACGTGTGCGCTTGGCTAGTTGGTGGCGGTAGCAAAAGATATGTCAGCTGTGGATTTGAACCCACGCGTTCGAAAACATTACGACCTGAACGTAACCCCTTAGACCACTCGGGCAAACTGACGGGTTAGCACCACACAAACCATACACAAATAACAAACCAACAAAGCACGCCAAAACAACAACATACAAACCAGCACACCCACGCACGAATCCACTCTCGCTATCCACTCTCCATACGACTCTTCACCCCCAAACACCACACCTGTGCCACCAACACGCAGTCTCACCACGGAACCAACGTAGCGGATCCGCGCTCGTGCTCGTGTTCGTAAGCCCTGCTACACGTACTGCCAGCCTCCTCGTGGTATCCACGCTCTCGAATGCTGTTCACCACGTCGGAGCAGAACTCGGCACAGGTCTGACCAAGGATGAGGTTCCAGACGACGTTTAGATGATCAGTCGGTGTGGTCTTGCGTTTCTGCAACGTCGGCTCTGCTGAAGGTTGGGCGGGTTACCACGGCGTCCAAGACACAGGAACACTCCGCAAACGGGCGGCATGACTCTCGTTCAGCCACACATCGGCGCGTTTGTTCGGTGGAGTGTGTGACGAAACCCCAAAACTCCATACGACTAGTTGTCAAATTAGTGGCTTTTCCCTCGTGTCATCATGCTGACTCCCAAGTGTCGAGCGCCGAGCGTGTACCAGCTCTGCTGTCACACAGCGATCGATGCAGCAGAGACCAAAAGACGCCGCAACGTGTGCGCTTGGCTAGTTGGTGGCGGTAGCAAAAGATATGTCAGCTGTGGGATTTGAACCCACGCGTTCGAAAACATTACGACCTGAACGTAACCCCTTAGACCACTCGGGCAAACTGACGGGTTAGCACCACACAAACCATACACAAATAACAAACCAACAAAGCACGCCAAAACAACAACATACAAACCAGCACACCCACGCACGAATCCACTCTCGCTATCCACTCTCCATACGACTCTTCACCCCCAAACACCACACCTGTGCCACCAACACGCAGTCTCACCACGGAACCAACGTAGCGATCCCGCGCTCGTGCTCGTGTTCGTAAGCCCTGCTACACGTACTGCCAGCCTCCTCGTGGTATCTACGCTCTCGAATGCTGTTCACCACGTCGGAGCAGAACTCGACACGGGTCTGACCAAGGATGAGGTTCCAGACGACGTTTAGATGATCAGTCGGTGTGGTCTTGCGTTTCTGCAACGTCGGCTCTGCTGAAGGTTGGGCGGGTTACCACGGCGTCAAGACACAGGAACACTCCGCAAACGGGCGGCATGACTCTCGTTCAGCCACACATCGGCGCGTTTGTTCGGTGGAGTGTGTGACGAAACCCCAAAACTCCATACGACTAGTTGTCAAATTAGTGGCTTTTCCCTCGTGTCATCATGCTGACTCCCAAGTGTCGAGCGCCGAGCGTGTACCAGCTCTGCTGTCACACAGCGATCGATGCAGCAGAGACCAAAAGATGCTGCAACGTGTGCGCTTGGCTAGTTGGTGGCGGTAGCAAAAGATATGTCAGCTGTGGATTTGAACCCACGCGTTCGAAAACATTACGACCTGAACGTAACCCCTTAGACCACTCGGGCAAACTGACGGGTTAGCACCACACAAACCATACACAAATAACAAACCAACAAAGCACGCCAAAACAACAACATACAAACCAGCACACCCACGCACGAATCCACTCTCGCTATCCACTCTCCATACGACTCTTCACCCCCAAACACCACACCTGTGCCACCAACACGCAGTCTCACCACGGAACCAACGTAGCGGACCCCGCGCTCGTGCTCGTGTTCGTAAGCCCTGCTACACGTACTGCCAGCCTCCTCGTGGTATCTACGCTCTCGAATGCTGTTCACCACGTCGGAGCAGAACTCGACACGGGTCTGACCAAGGATGAGGTTCAGACGACGTTTAGATGATCAGTCGGTGTGGTCTTGCGTTTCTGCAACGTCGGCTCTGCTGAAGGTTGGGCGGGTTACCACGGCGTCCAAGACACAGGAACACTCCGCAAACGGGCGGCATGACTCTCGTTCAGCCACACATCGGCGCGTTTGTTCGGTGGAGTGTGTGACGAAACCCCAAAACTCCATACGACTAGTTGTCAAATTAGTGGCTTTTCCCTCGTGTCATCATGCTGACTCCCAAGTGTCGAGCGCCGAGCGTGTACCAGCTCTGCTGTCACACAGCGATCGATGCAGCAGAGACCAAAAGACGCCGCAACGTGTGCGCTTGGCTAGTTGGTGGCGGTAGCAAAAGATATGTCAGCTGTGGGATTTGAACCCACGCGTTCGAAAACATTACGACCTGAACGTAACCCCTTAGACCACTCGGGCAAACTGACGGGTTAGCACCACACAAACCATACACAAATAACAAACCAACAAAGCACGCCAAAACAACAACATACAAACCAGCACACCCACGCACGAATCCACTCTCGCTATCCACTCTCCATACGACTCTTCACCCCCAAACACCACACCTGTGCCACCAACACGCAGTCTCACCACGGAACCAACGTAGCGGATCCGCGCTCGTGCTCGTGTTCGTAAGCCCTGCTACACGTACTGCCAGCCTCCTCGTGGTATCTACGCTCTCGAATGCTGTTCACCACGTCGGAGCAGAACTCGACACGGGTCTGACCAAGGATGAGGTTCAGACGACGTTTAGATGATCAGTCGGTGTGGTCTTGCGTTTCTGCAACGTCGGCTCTGCTGAAGGTTGGGCGGGTTACCACGGCGTCAAGACACAGGAACACTCCGCAAACGGGCGGCATGACTCTCGTTCAGCCACACATCGGCGCGTTTGTTCGGTGGAGTGTGTGACGAAACCCCAAAACTCCATACGACTAGTTGTCAAATTAGTGGCTTTTCCCTCGTGTCATCATGCTGACTCCCAAGTGTCGAGCGCCGAGCGTGTACCAGCTCTGCTGTCACACAGCGATCGATGCAGCAGAGACCAAAAGACGCCGCAACGTGTGCGCTTGGCTAGTTGGTGGCGGTAGCAAAAGATATGTCAGCTGTGGGATTTGAACCCACGCGTTCGAAAACATTACGACCTGAACGTAACCCCTTAGACCACTCGGGCAAACTGACGGGTTAGCACCACACAAACCATACACAAATAACAAACCAACAAAGCACGCCAAAACAACAACATACAAACCAGCACACCCACGCACGAATCCACTCTCGCTATCCACTCTCCATACGACTCTTCACCCCCAAACACCACACCTGTGCCACCAACACGCAGTCTCACCACGGAACCAACGTAGCGGATCCCGCGCTCGTGCTCGTGTTCGTAAGCCCTGCTACACGTACTGCCAGCCTCCTCGTGGTATCTACGCTCTCGAATGCTGTTCACCACGTCGGAGCAGAACTCGACACGGGTCTGACCAAGGATGAGGTTCCAGACGACGTTTAGATGATCAGTCGGTGTGGTCTTGCGTTTCTGCAACGTCGGCTCTGCTGAAGGTTGGGCGGGTTACCACGGCGTCCAAGACACAGGAACACTCCGCAAACGGGCGGCATGACTCTCGTTCAGCCACACATCGGCGCGTTTGTTCGGTGGAGTGTGTGACGAAACCCCAAAACTCCATACGACTAGTTGTCAAATTAGTGGCTTTTCCCTCGTGTCATCATGCTGACTCCCAAGTGTCGAGCGCCGAGCGTGTACCAGCTCTGCTGTCACACAGCGAGCGATGCAGCAGAGACCAAAAGACGCCGCAACGTGTGCGCTTGGCTAGTTGGTGGCGGTAGCAAAGATATGTCAGCTGTGGGATTTGAACCCACGCGTTCGAAAACATTACGACCTGAACGTAACCCCTTAGACCACTCGGGCAAACTGACGGGTTAGCACCACACAAACCATACACAAATAACAAACCAACAAAGCACGCCAAAACAACAACATACA
Source organism: Phytophthora boehmeriae (assembly GCA_011947355.1). Lineage (NCBI taxonomy): Eukaryota > Oomycota > Peronosporomycetes > Peronosporales > Peronosporaceae > Phytophthora > Phytophthora boehmeriae. Next base: position 102,700 of record JAAVTJ010000148.1, on the reverse strand, counting down.
AACCAGCACACCCACGCACGAATCCACTCTCGCTATCCACTCTCCATACGACTCTTCACCCCCAAACACCACACCTGTGCCACCAACACGCAGTCTCACCACGGAACCAACGTAGCGACCCCGCGCTCGTGCTCGTGTTCGTAAGCCCTGCTACACGTACTGCCAGCCTCCTCGTGGTATCTACGCTCTCGAATGCTGTTCACCACGTCGGAGCAGAACTCGACACGGGTCTGACCAAGGATGAGGTTCCAGACGACGTTTAGATGATCAGTCGGTGTGGTCTTGCGTTTCTGCAACGTCGGCTCTGCTGAAGGTTGGGCGGGTTACCACGGCGTCCAAGACACAGGAACACTCCGCAAACGGGCGGCATGACTCTCGTTCAGCCACACATCGGCGCGTTTGTTCGGTGGAGTGTGTGACGAAACCCCAAAACTCCATACGACTAGTTGTCAAATTAGTGGCTTTTCCCTCGTGTCATCATGCTGACTCCCAAGTGTCGAGCGCCGAGCGTGTACCAGCTCTGCTGTCACACAGCGATCGATGCAGCAGAGACCAAAAGATGCTGCAACGTGTGCGCTTGGCTAGTTGGTGGCGGTAGCAAAAGATATGTCAGCTGTGGATTTGAACCCACGCGTTCGAAAACATTACGACCTGAACGTAACCCCTTAGACCACTCGGGCAAACTGACGGGTTAGCACCACACAAACCATACACAAATAACAAACCAACAAAGCACGCCAAAACAACAACATACAAACCAGCACACCCACGCACGAATCCACTCTCGCTATCCACTCTCCATACGACTCCTTCACCCCCAAACACCACACCTGTGCCACCAACACGCAGTCTCACCACGGAACCAACGTAGCGGATCCGCGCTCGTGCTCGTGTTCGTAAGCCCTGCTACACGTACTGCCAGCCTCCTCGTGGTATTTACGCTCTCGAATGCTGTTCACCACGTCGGAGCAGAACTCGACACGGGTCTGACCAAGGATGAGGTTCCAGACGACGTTTAGATGATCAGTCGGTGTGGTCTTGCGTTTCTGCAACGTCGGCTCTGCTGAAGGTTGGGCGGGTTACCACGGCGTCAAGACACAGGAACACTCCGCAAACGGGCGGCATGACTCTCGTTCAGCCACACATCGGCGCGTTTGTTCGGTGGAGTGTGTGACGAAACCCCAAAACTCCATACGACTAGTTGTCAAATTAGTGGCTTTTCCCTCGTGTCATCATGCTGACTCCCAAGTGTCGAGCGCCGAGCGTGTACCAGCTCTGCTGTCACACAGCGAGCGATGCAGCAGAGACCAAAAGACGCCGCAACGTGTGCGCTTGGCTAGTTGGTGGCGGTAGCAAAAGATATGTCAGCTGTGGGATTTGAACCCACGCGTTCGAAAACATTACGACCTGAACGTAACCCCTTAGACCACTCGGGCAAACTGACGGGTTAGCACCACACAAACCATACACAAATAACAAACCAACAAAGCACGCCAAAACAACAACATACAAACCAGCACACCCACGCACGAATCCACTCTCGCTATCCACTCTCCATACGACTCTTCACCCCCAAACACCACACCTGTGCCACCAACACGCAGTCTCACCACGGAACCAACGTAGCGGATCCCGCGCTCGTGCTCGTGTTCGTAAGCCCTGCTACACGTACTGCCAGCCTCCTCGTGGTATCTACGCTCTCGAATGCTGTTCACCACGTCGGAGCAGAACTCGACACGGGTCTGACCAAGGATGAGGTTCCAGACGACGTTTAGATGATCAGTCGGTGTGGTCTTGCGTTTCTGCAACGTCGGCTCTGCTGAAGGTTGGGCGGGTTACCACGGCGTCCAAGACACAGGAACACTCCGCAAACGGGCGGCATGACTCTCGTTCAGCCACACATCGGCGCGTTTGTTCGGTGGAGTGTGTGACGAAACCCCAAAACTCCATACGACTAGTTGTCAAATTAGTGGCTTTTCCCTCGTGTCATCATGCTGACTCCCAAGTGTCGAGCGCCGAGCGTGTACCAGCTCTGCTGTCACACAGCGAGCGATGCAGCAGAGACCAAAAGACGCCGCAACGTGTGCGCTTGGCTAGTTGGTGGCGGTAGCAAAAGATATGTCAGCTGTGGGATTTGAACCCACGCGTTCGAAAACATTACGACCTGAACGTAACCCCTTAGACCACTCGGGCAAACTGACGGGTTAGCACCACACAAACCATACACAAATAACAAACCAACAAAGCACGCCAAAACAACAACATACAAACCAGCACACCCACGCACGAATCCACTCTCGCTATCCACTCTCCATACGACTCCTTCACCCCCAAACACCACACCTGTGCCACCAACACGCAGTCTCACCACGGAACCAACGTAGCGGATCCCGCGCTCGTGCTCGTGTTCGTAAGCCCTGCTACACGTACTGCCAGCCTCCTCGTGGTATCTACGCTCTCGAATGCTGTTCACCACGTCGGAGCAGAACTCGACACAGGTCTGACCAAGGATGAGGTTCCAGACGACGTTTAGATGATCAGTCGGTGTGGTCTTGCGTTTCTGCAACGTCGGCTCTGCTGAAGGTTGGGCGGGTTACCACGGCGTCCAAGACACAGGAACACTCCGCAAACGGGCGGCATGACTCTCGTTCAGCCACACATCGGCGCGTTTGTTCGGTGGAGTGTGTGACGAAACCCCAAAACTCCATACGACTAGTTGTCAAATTAGTGGCTTTTCCCTCGTGTCATCATGCTGACTCCCAAGTGTCGAGCGCCGAGCGTGTACCAGCTCTGCTGTCACACAGCGAGCGATGCAGCAGAGACCAAAAGACGCCGCAACGTGTGCGCTTGGCTAGTTGGTGGCGGTAGCAAAAGATATGTCAGCTGTGGGATTTGAACCCACGCGTTCGAAAACATTACGACCTGAACGTAACCCCTTAGACCACTCGGGCAAACTGACGGGTTAGCACCACACAAACCATACACAAATAACAAACCAACAAAGCACGCCAAAACAACAACATACAAACCAGCACACCCACGCACGAATCCACTCTCGCTATCCACTCTCCATACGACTCCTTCACCCCCAAACACCACACCTGTGCCACCAACACGCAGTCTCACCACGGAACCAACGTAGCGGATCCCGCGCTCGTGCTCGTGTTCGTAAGCCCTGCTACACGTACTGCCAGCCTCCTCGTGGTATCTACGCTCTCGAATGCTGTTCACCACGTCGGAGCAGAACTCGACACGGGTCTGACCAAGGATGAGGTTCCAGACGACGTTTAGATGATCAGTCGGTGTGGTCTTGCGTTTCTGCAACGTCGGCTCTGCTGAAGGTTGGGCGGGTTACCACGGCGTCCAAGACACAGGAACACTCCGCAAACGGGCGGCATGACTCTCGTTCAGCCACACATCGGCGCGTTTGTTCGGTGGAGTGTGTGACGAAACCCCAAAACTCCATACGACTAGTTGTCAAATTAGTGGCTTTTCCCTCGTGTCATCATGCTGACTCCCAAGTGTCGAGCGCCGAGCGTGTACCAGCTCTGCTGTCACACAGCGAGCGATGCAGCAGAGACCAAAAGACGCCGCAACGTGTGCGCTTGGCTAGTTGGTGGCGGTAGCAAAAGATATGTCAGCTGTGGGATTTGAACCCACGCGTTCGAAAACATTACGACCTGAACGTAACCCCTTAGACCACTCGGGCAAACTGACGGGTTAGCACCACACAAACCATACACAAATAACAAACCAACAAAGCACGCCAAAACAACAACATACAAACCAGCACACCCACGCACGAATCCACTCTCGCTATCCACTCTCCATACGACTCCTTCACCCCCCCAAACACCACACCTGTGCCACCAACACGCAGTCTCACCACGGAACCAACGTAGCGGATCCCGCGCTCGTGCTCGTGTTCGTAAGCCCTGCTACACGTACTGCCAGCCTCCTCGTGGTATCTACGCTCTCGAATGCTGTTCACCACGTCGGAGCAGAACTCGACACGGGTCTGACCAAGGATGAGGTTCCAGACGACGTTTAGATGATCAGTCGGTGTGGTCTTGCGTTTCTGCAACGTCGGCTCTGCTGAAGGTTGGGCGGGTTACCACGGCGTCCAAGACACAGGAACACTCCGCAAACGGGCGGCATGACTCTCGTTCAGCCACACATCGGCGCGTTTGTTCGGTGGAGTGTGTGACGAAACCCCAAAACTCCATACGACTAGTTGTCAAATTAGTGGCTTTTCCCTCGTGTCATCATGCTGACTCCCAAGTGTCGAGCGCCGAGCGTGTACCAGCTCTGCTGTCACACAGCGAGCGATGCAGCAGAGACCAAAAGACGCCGCAACGTGTGCGCTTGGCTAGTTGGTGGCGGTAGCAAAAGATATGTCAGCTGTGGGATTTGAACCCACGCGTTCGAAAACATTACGACCTGAACGTAACCCCTTAGACCACTCGGGCAAACTGACGGGTTAGCACCACACAAACCATACACAAATAACAAACCAACAAAGCACGCCAAAACAACAACATACAAACCAGCACACCCACGCACGAATCCACTCTCGCTATCCACTCTCCATACGACTCCTTCACCCCCAAACACCACACCTGTGCCACCAACACGCAGTCTCACCACGGAACCAACGTAGCGGATCCCGCGCTCGTGCTCGTGTTCGTAAGCCCTGCTACACGTACTGCCAGCCTCCTCGTGGTATCTACGCTCTCGAATGCTGTTCACCACGTCGGAGCAGAACTCGACACGGGTCTGACCAAGGATGAGGTTCCAGACGACGTTTAGATGATCAGTCGGTGTGGTCTTGCGTTTCTGCAACGTCGGCTCTGCTGAAGGTTGGGCGGGTTACCACGGCGTCCAAGACACAGGAACACTCCGCAAACGGGCGGCATGACTCTCGTTCAGCCACACATCGGCGCGTTTGTTCGGTGGAGTGTGTGACGAAACCCCAAAACTCCATACGACTAGTTGTCAAATTAGTGGCTTTTCCCTCGTGTCATCATGCTGACTCCCAAGTGTCGAGCGCCGAGCGTGTACCAGCTCTGCTGTCACACAGCGAGCGATGCAGCAGAGACCAAAAGACGCCGCAACGTGTGCGCTTGGCTAGTTGGTGGCGGTAGCAAAAGATATGTCAGCTGTGGGATTTGAACCCACGCGTTCGAAAACATTACGACCTGAACGTAACCCCTTAGACCACTCGGGCAAACTGACGGGTTAGCACCACACAAACCATACACAAATAACAAACCAACAAAGCACGCCAAAACAACAACATACAAACCAGCACACCCACGCACGAATCCACTCTCGCTATCCACTCTCCATACGACTCCTTCACCCCCAAACACCACACCTGTGCCACCAACACGCAGTCTCATCACGTAGCTGCTTAGTCGTCTACAATGTGCGTGCTTGTTACGGGCGGACCGACGACTTTTTATTTGCTTTGAAATCGACAACTCCTTTCATAAAGTTTAGATAATATGTCAATAGCGTACCCAATAAACGTGGAAAGATCTACGGCGCAACTATCTAGCGGATTCTATACCTGTAATATTTCGTATGAGATACACTTGAAGCGGCGAGTCACGCTGGGGAAACCTCCGTTGACTACTGGATGATCTAGTACAATATTACTACTAATAAGACACTTCACCGTCTATTGGCGCTTGGTCAATGGCGCGATATACTTCTCGCTTCATAGAAGGAGTCTGATAAAAAGCGTCCTCGAGGGGACTCGAACCCCCAATCCCCGCCTTCGGAGGGCGATGCCTTATCCATTAGGCCACGCGGACATCTGTACAGCATAACTCCAATTTATACTACGCAAATGTTCCAGATTCTCCATTTCATCCGACGCGAATGTTCCACTACCAAAAGATGTCCATGGTCTATGAGATTTCCAACACGAGATTTTATTTGCTGGGTGTACTTTTGATACCCAGCTTTAGCCCGTAGCAGTATGTGACTGTTGCGCGCTGATGTAATGACACTTCCGACTATTGCTTGATTATATTCGTGCTCGGGAATTCCAGTACAATGTGCTGTAGCAGTGTTCAGTCGTATAGCATACTCCCTCTGTCCAAAAATATCCCATTTGCAGTACAGATTCAAAGGGTACAGGTTAATACGTGTCTAAAGCGTACCTGAGGTAACTTAATATTCTTAACAAGAATACAGATATTACTTGCAGTTTTAGGGCGGTATTTAGGATGCTTGACACATACCGAATTTCATTACTCGTAAGGCACACCCTGTTCCATATAGCCAAAACCGGGACAATAATTTGCATCACAGTTATATAAAACAGTGCTTGTAATTGTGTCGTCTACTACCCACAATCGCCTCCTAGCTCTTCAGCTACAGCAAGCGACTCAAATTTCTGAAGTAGCTCTTCAACATTAGCACTCTGCAGCTGTGGGACGTCCTCTGAAATCACTCGTTTGTCTGTTGTAATGGCAAGTTTTCAAAACCCACGGCCACTTGCCACTGCACTCAAAATGCCGTTTTCTTTTGCAGCCCATTTGTTTAAATTGGCGTCATCTAGGCCTTTTGAGCTGGATTAAGGTTTTAGGAAAATCTGCAAGATGAGGCGGTTAAAACCTTTTAGTATTACCGACGAAGGCAACGTGCACGCCATTTCAAAAGTTCATCGCAAGGATATTGGAGCGCTAAGATCGTCTTGTAAGCGGTTGTCGCAAAGAGTGTTGATCCTTCAGCAAATTAATCGAATATACGACGTTTATCAATTGAAAAGGGTACCGGTCCTCACTTTGTAGGTTCACGACGCTTTGCGATGGTAGAAGAGAGAGCATGACTAACACTTTTCTGAACTGACCTAAAACTCCTAGAAAGAGTTTGAACATGAACCTCATCGTGTAGCTTTCTCTGAAAATGCTCTAACTACGACCCCTGCCCTTGTGCAAGATAGAGCTCCACGTCACCAGGGTTTTGCGGCTTGATTTAAAGGTAGGCACGGTGCACATTTCGCTGAAGGCTTCGTTGGTTCGCGCCCTACAGATACCCTTCCTGTTATACCATTCAGCTCGACAGAAGCCTCGTCAGAGAAGAGCACATCCTCCAGTCCTCCGAATCAAAATGTCGATACTTCTTGCAATAAGCCAGTCGCTTGCGTCGGCACGCAGGAGACAAGTAGGGCTTCTTTCTAGCGGATCGACCGTTAAGGTCGCTAGCATTGATGCGATCCCGCACAGTCTATTGACACGGTAATTCCAGTCACGGTTTCAACTCTCGTGGCAATTGTTGCTGCAGACACGAATCGGTCCCTTTCAGTAGTCCTGACAAATTACCTATCCATGCGTGCATCCGTCACACGGGGCGTTCTGACAGAGGGGCGGACAGATAGTGGCCGCATTGGCGAAAACGCTTGATGATAGACTTGACAGATGATAGAGGGATGATAAGGTCGAATTTGGTACCTGAACAACAGATAGCTACCAGAAGTAGCGGCTTTTTCCTACGGGCGAGGGCGACCATAGCGAGCGCGAGGTAGATCCATTGCATTCATAAGATGCACCGCCCGCCGGCTGGACGGGTCTCTTCAAGCGAGCACTGGAACCCGATATGTTTTCCTTAGACACCGCGCCTGGCCGAAGCCAACTCTTAACGGAAGGAACGAAGGGTGGGGTAGACCGCGGAGCCCCACAGCGACCTGCCGATAAGTGTGCAGTCATTACTGGCCAACGCGCGCGAGTGTCCTACCTATTCTTCAATGCTATTCTTAGACAGTCCTGCAGGAAATATACATATGGTACTTATTTTGGCTTTGCGATTACTACGCTAGATCGTTTGCTCTAACGCTCTGCAAAAGCAGCAGCGCGTGGAGTCACGTGGCGGTCGCCATAGCGTCTCCCGCACGAGCGATCTGGTTTCGGCAAAATACCTATAGTGAAACCAAGTAATTAGCGACGAAGCTTAAGCATGGGCAAGTACGGCACCTACCGTGATCTCGATTGGCTTCGACTGGAAGATGGGGGCCATGAGGTCTTCGTGCACCACGTCGGGGCGAGTTACTTTCTGGTGGAACATGGGCCAAAGCTCTATTGTGGGCTGAGGCAACTTGGCTACAAACATTTCAATGATCATACCGGAAAAACCATTTGGTAATCGGTACTATGCTATGATAGGACATATCAGTTTAGGGTAGATAACAAAATTCGCAGCTAAAAAGTGTAATGAAAATTGTTACTCTAACGCTCTGCAAAGTGACTTTGTACGTCAACACGCACCAGAAAGAGCAGATGGAAATATCATTCTTATACTTACAGCTGCTCCGTCTGGGGTCAAGCCCGGAAGTCCGGCGACTTGCCCCGATTTCGAACTAACCAAGCACCATTCGCTTTCCATGATGACTAATATTGATGACTTAGTACAATTTGCCCGTTATCGATTAACATGATCGAAAATCTACAGTTATTGTTATTTGTGCCAGCACGTACCAAATTCCCTTGTTCGTAGGGCAAACCTGTAAAAACACTGAATGCCCGGCTCTTTCGCACACTGGTGGAAAACAGCCACTATCAAAATGGCGCCAAAGAACATACCCCAAGGCTGTATCAGGATCAAGAACGTCACAAGATGTCGAGCAACTCTCTGTGTGACGGTGTGTGCAATGCAAAGAAGGCGGAAATAATCAAGTATTTGCGTGACCATACAATGGCTGCCACACTGGACAAGTTTTCCTAAAACCTTAATCCAGCTCAAAAGGCCTAGATGACGCCAATTTAAACAAATGGGCTGCAAAAGAAAACGGCATTTTGAGTGCAGTGGCAAGTGGCCGTGGGTTTTGAAAACTTGCCATTACAACAGACAAACGAGTGATTTCAGAGGACGTCCCACAGCTGCAGAGTGCTAATGTTGAAGAGCTACTTCAGAAATTTGAGTCGCTTGCTGTAGCTGAAGAGCTAGGAGGCGATTGTGGGTAGTAGACGACACAATTACAAGCACTGTTTTATATAACTGTGATGCAAATTATTGTCCCGGTTTTGGCTATATGGAACAGGGTGTGCCTTACGAGTAATGAAATTCGGTATGTGTCAAGCATCCTAAATACCGCCCTAAAACTGCAAGTAATATCTGTATTCTTGTTAAGAATATTAAGTTACCTCAGGTACGCTTTAGACACGTATTAACCTGTACCCTTTGAATCTGTACTGCAAATGGGATATTTTTGGACAGAGGGAGTATGCTATACGACTGAACACTGCTACAGCACATTGTACTGGAATTCCCGAGCACGAATATAATCAAGCAATAGTCGGAAGTGTCATTACATCAGCGCGCAACAGTCACATACTGCTACGGGCTAAAGCTGGGTATCAAAAGTACACCCAGCAAATAAAATCTCGTGTTGGAAATCTCATAGACCATGGACATCTTTTGGTAGTGGAACATTCGCGTCGGATGAAATGGAGAATCTGGAACATTTGCGTAGTATAAATTGGAGTTATGCTGTACAGATGTCCGCGTGGCCTAATGGATAAGGCATCGCCCTCCGAAGGCGGGGATTGGGGGTTCGAGTCCCCTCGAGGACGCTTTTTATCAGACTCCTTCTATGAAGCGAGAAGTATATCGCGCCATTGACCAAGCGCCAATAGACGGTGAAGTGTCTTATTAGTAGTAATATTGTACTAGATCATCCAGTAGTCAACGGAGGTTTCCCCAGCGTGACTCGCCGCTTCAAGTGTATCTCATACGAAATATTACAGGTATAGAATCCGCTAGATAGTTGCGCCGTAGATCTTTCCACGTTTATTGGGTACGCTATTGACATATTATCTAAACTTTATGAAAGGAGTTGTCGATTTCAAAGCAAATAAAAAGTCGTCGGTCCGCCCGTAACAAGCACGCACATTGTAGACGACTAAGCAGCTACGTGATGAGACTGCGTGTTGGTGGCACAGGTGTGGTGTTTGGGGGTGAAGGAGTCGTATGGAGAGTGGATAGCGAGAGTGGATTCGTGCGTGGGTGTGCTGGTTTGTATGTTGTTGTTTTGGCGTGCTTTGTTGGTTTGTTATTTGTGTATGGTTTGTGTGGTGCTAACCCGTCAGTTTGCCCGAGTGGTCTAAGGGGTTACGTTCAGGTCGTAATGTTTTCGAACGCGTGGGTTCAAATCCCACAGCTGACATATCTTTTGCTACCGCCACCAACTAGCCAAGCGCACACGTTGCGGCGTCTTTTGGTCTCTGCTGCATCGCTCGCTGTGTGACAGCAGAGCTGGTACACGCTCGGCGCTCGACACTTGGGAGTCAGCATGATGACACGAGGGAAAAGCCACTAATTTGACAACTAGTCGTATGGAGTTTTGGGGTTTCGTCACACACTCCACCGAACAAACGCGCCGATGTGTGGCTGAACGAGAGTCATGCCGCCCGTTTGCGGAGTGTTCCTGTGTCTTGGACGCCGTGGTAACCCGCCCAACCTTCAGCAGAGCCGACGTTGCAGAAACGCAAGACCACACCGACTGATCATCTAAACGTCGTCTGGAACCTCATCCTTGGTCAGACCCGTGTCGAGTTCTGCTCCGACGTGGTGAACAGCATTCGAGAGCGTAGATACCACGAGGAGGCTGGCAGTACGTGTAGCAGGGCTTACGAACACGAGCACGAGCGCGGGATCCGCTACGTTGGTTCCGTGGTGAGACTGCGTGTTGGTGGCACAGGTGTGGTGTTTGGGGGTGAAGGAGTCGTATGGAGAGTGGATAGCGAGAGTGGATTCGTGCGTGGGTGTGCTGGTTTGTATGTTGTTGTTTTGGCGTGCTTTGTTGGTTTGTTATTTGTGTATGGTTTGTGTGGTGCTAACCCGTCAGTTTGCCCGAGTGGTCTAAGGGGTTACGTTCAGGTCGTAATGTTTTCGAACGCGTGGGTTCAAATCCCACAGCTGACATATCTTTTTGCTACCGCCACCAACTAGCCAAGCGCACACGTTGCGGCGTCTTTTGGTCTCCGCTGCATCGTGTGGGAGTTATTGTCAAAAGGTGCTAATAAAAAAATACCTCGATTTGATGTCATTGTATTGTTTTGGCCAATCAATATAGGCTCCCTATTGTCGATGTTCAGTGGTGACGTGACGTCAATTCCAGGCGCTGGTGGCACGAGTGGATTCGTCAAGGTACTGATCGATACTTCGAATGGGAGTAAGTCCGGTCGTGTGACGTTTGGTAACGGGTCCTACAACATTGCATCTGTGTTCGTCGACGGGGTGCGTGGCTTTAGTTCCGCGGGCATCGCTGGTTCGGAGTCAGTAAGTGGTGGTGACAGTGGCGGAGTGTCTGCGGGCAGCTCTAGGTCATTGCGTAGCATCAGGTGCAGGCAAAGTGGAGATCCGTGGTGATTCTATAGGGAGCGCGAGTGCATGAGGAGGCGGTGCTGGATCTGGGGAAGGGTTCTTTAACATATTGCTTTTCTTTTTCTTTTCTTGGCCTATGAATTGTGTATATCGGCGATCTGTAAAGCCTCAAAAGGACTCACTCCGACTACGTATGCCCCTGGCAGGGTCTCGACCGCACCGAGCTAAGATAGAGAACATGACACATTGTGCCCTGGTTGATTACAATGAATACACTAATGCTGCTTTCGTGGTTTGGTTTGGAGCCCGAAAACGTCGTCAGCGAAGAAGTTTGGGTATTTTGACCGGCAGAAGGATAGTGTATGCTGAGCTTCTGTAGTCTGTGACAATTGGTTTAGGAGCTCAACTATCTTAGGGATTTGTTTTTGGTGCTTTTCGTGGTCGACTCTGGGGTGGTAGTGTGCCCTGCTCGGGGTACGACAGACACTGCAAGGCTGAAGTTACTAGCACCAAAGCACACGCAAGAGGAAGACTGATCTCAACGTCACTAAATGTCTGGTTGTATGTGCTTGTCAGATAGGAAGCATAGAACATTGCCTCGATGTTGGGCTTGTGTTCCTTCCACTTCTGGACAGCGTGATGATTGACCAGCAGATACCGACAAGGAAGGAAGAGTCTGACGAGCTCTACATCGAACGCTATCTTCTAGTTTCAAATTCACATCGAACACTCGAGCTCTGAGCTCACGTGAGTCTATATCACACTACTCAAAAGCCAGGTACTGCTCTGAACTTTGTCTTCTAACGGAAACTGTGGATACTCTTAATTCTGCGTGTCAATGAACAATTTTTTGGGGTGCGATGTAATGTTGTAGTTGCTATTAGTTCAGCGTGATCCATTGGCACGTTTTTGAGATAATACATCACCAGCTCGGCAGCAAAAAATCCAAAACTTTTCGAGACAACGCATCCCGAATCCCTGACCAAAAGAAGCCATTGTTTCCACCTTCGATCGCGCTTGTTGTCCGCACGCGAAACAGAGGATGCAGATACGGTCGGTACTAGTTTTCGAAACTGTCCAACTTGTCGGACACTGACAAGCTTTTTATGTGTGTTTTTATGCCCATAATGTGGAAACTCAGTGCGCACCTGCACTATGACAGCTTCGTATTCACCCAAGTATACGTAGCCTGCAGCTTGAACACTAGTGACCGCGGTTACCTTGTCATTTTCACGAAACTTGAAGGTCGGTCACATTTTTGGCGACGTGAAGACCACAGTATTTAATATTCACCTCTAATCCAATTTTGTGCAGCAATGCCTGAGCTTTCAATTTTTCGCGCTATCACAAAACACTGGCTTGTTGGGCAAGTTGATGCCAGCAGCAACACAAGTAGCAAAAAAGCAAAGTTGTTCCTTTGTGGATAAACCCAAAACTCAAGGCACTTTGGTATCATTTTTTCTGTGTTTTCTGTACTTGCTCTTCTGATCCCACGGAAGGGGTGTAGAGTACAGATTTCACCGTTGTTGTCTGTGATCGCGATGCAACATGCTTGATGCTCGATCATTGGCTCAAGTTGGGGATTTGGATCCATGATTCTACTACCAAGTGTTGATGACCTTGTGGCGCAATGGATAGCGCATCTGACTTCTAATCAGGGGTTGTGGGTTCGAGTCCCATCAAGGTCGTCTAGACAGCTTTACTAGTTCCAAAAGTTGACGCGATCAAACTCTTCTGAACGGTTTTGTTTTAATTATAGCCAATCACGATCTTAACCACGTGTCTGTTGGCGAGTGTGATGCTGCACGTACGCTAGCATGTGCACAGTCGTACGACTCAACTTGGATGTACGTGCGATCGTACGACTGGTGTGCGTACAATAGTACGACTCCACTGTAAGTACAGTCGTACGACCCTGCACGCACAAACTTACGACTCGTGTGGAATCAAGTCAGCACGGCTCTCTCCTACAATAATCCGGCTCATTTACATATGGGATGCATGTTAGGATGTGAAATTTTCGAGGACGAGAAGGACGTAGGGAGAGAGAGTAGGCAGCGAACTCTTAACTCAATCTCACTCACTTTTTGTTTTCCAATCTCGCCCACAAGCCCTTCTCTTCTACTCTTCTGCGTTTAGCCAACTTCCTTTTGTGTCAAGCCTAGCCTGAACTGGGGGAATCTGTGAGTTGTGGGCCAATAGTGCCAGGACTATATTTGCCATCGCATTGGTCGTATTTTGTATCTTGACGGCAATATCGTGTGGCACACACGGGCCAATATCGCTACCACAATTAGCTTACATGCACCTCCGTCCATTCTAATAAGTCCTGGAGTACAGATTGCGATGTCTTGATATTACAGCGATACGTATGGTTAGATCATCTTTTCGTACGGTCTTAGTCAAATATGTCAGCCAATCATACAAGTACTCATTAAATATCGTATAAATGACTCTAAATGGCTGTACTGCAATCTTTGGTCATTTGAAAAACTTCGATGTAACATCTATCTGTCGGTGACATCAATACGTCGCAATCTTTAGTTAGTAGCACTAGCAATAGGTGTTTTTTTCCCTGGACACTGCTTCCTTTAAGCCCTTCAATATTTTGCACTTTGAACTTCCACCTATCGAGAGCGATGCTAGCCATCTCGACAAAATAAGTTTGCATGATTGGTCGAGGCGTGAGAACTACCAATGAAGCCAGCATTTAGCTTCATTGATGGGAGCGACTTCATTCATTGTTTGATGTGGGAACTATTTGTTTTGCTGCAGATGATTGCATCATTTAATGCAAACCCAGTCGCTCAGGGTCTTGCAACGACTCGGAAATCTTGCTCAGATTTTGTACAAATATATTAGACCCAGAGTTATGTACCCCCACGTGACTTAACAAGGCGATGAAGCGAATGACCGACAGGCTAGCGACCGATAACCCTGATATGCGAGAGCGCTAGCAAGGAAGCGCATTTGTTCCGTTGTTTACAGTCCCGATAGACCGGAGCTTATGACAATGCGAAACGAGTGTCTACATGTGGGTTACTTGTTTTCAGGCACAGCTACGGTGATGATCGTTGCGTTCTAAGGCTAAAGAAAGATCTCTCACCAAGTGGAACTAGTGACTTGTGATACCCCGACGTGTCCGGTGACCACAATCATTACCCTCAACTGACACATACGCTTGGGCTTACCAGCGACACGAGCTTCTGACAATAGATCTCATTTCAAGAGTGAGTTGGTGGATAATCTTGGCACAAATGAGACGAGGTGGTGAACCTCTTTCCGTCCAGGGTGTACAGCGGCGTTGTTTCTCGAGCACAGGACTTAATAACCGAGACTCTAGGTTTTGATTCCAAAGACTGGCGTGTTCCTTGTGCAATCCCTCTTGGCTCGATTAACCTCTTGCCTTGTTCCACCGACTTGTATTAGATTTCGAGGTGTGGGTCTTCGTTGTCTCAATCTTCGTCCCTTGCTTCTTGGTCTTGAATGCCGGGGAGGAAGAAGTCGACTACGCGCGTAGAGCACCACACGTAACACTTCGTAATATACCCAAATGCAGAGTTCTTTGATTCCTGTATACGACACGATATGCAGCGGCCTTGATTCTTTGTCCTAGCCTTGAACGAAAGGCTAAACCGATGTCGATGAGGGTTCTTGGTCCAAGATAATCGGTATAATCTAGGACCCCCTTGACAGACGCGCACCACTCCCCAATCCAGGAGAACAGTTCACTTTACAGGTATGACGCTCCTTGGCACAAGCAGTTCCTCGGTCGCAGGCCTTGATCGTCGCCTGCACGTCCAGACGGTCTTCGGCACGTATGAAATGGGCTTGGCCTTGACCTCCCCCAACTAATATGAAATAGACTGGGGGTTTGCCGTAAGTGAGTTCGCCTAAGACCCAACCTAACTTGACTTTACAACAGGCGGAGATCCAGTCGACGCTTGGTCGAAGGAGCTTCAGAAGGGCAGCGAAGACGTCTTGGGTCTGCTCGCACTGAGTGCCACAGAAGACTTGCACGACTTGAGCCTTAGGAAGCAAATTGAACTCTGTTTAAGTTATAAAACTAAGTACTACAAATAGTATGAAAGATTGTATAGCATACTTCCATCAGTATCTTGTATGCGTGGGTTGAATCAGTCTTCGACTGACTGGGGGTTAGGTCTTCTTCAACTCAGGGAGGCAACTCTTCAGATCCCCAAAGATCGCTTCTTGGCTCAAGGTTCTTGGTCCGAAGTGTCTTGGTCTTGAAAACCAAGACTTGATTCTGGTCGACCAAGCTTGATTGCGTATAGACGTAGACCCAAGTCAATAAAACCTCGAACTCTTGGATCTTGGGGTTGTAGGCAGAAATCCTTGGTTGTAGACGGAACCAAGCTTGATTCCAGGGTCGGAGGACTTGGGATCACGATAATTCTTAATCAGAGTGACTTCCATCTTGTCAGAACTAGCCAGGACACTTCCTTCGATACGTTCGAAGGGTGTTTTTTGCCACCCATTACGGGCAGTCTGGTTCAGGCAAGCGTCGGCTTGGACTGAGCTTCTTATTCTTGGTTCTAGGTTTCAAATCAAGAGCTTCCAAGCCAGTAAGGCCCTCTCTGACGCAGGCAAGTGTCTGTATTCACGTCACTTCTCCCAACAGTCGCTCCACTTTCCCACATTTCGTGTCACAACTCCATATGGTCACCCGGCTATAAATTCTCAGCCAATCCAAGGGTGATCTTGATTCCACCAATCCACATCCAAGAGCCCAATTTTCACGAGCACATCGTGTCACAAAACTCAAGGCGAAACACAAATTCGTTACAGTCTACATCCATGTGTAATAGCACAGCAAAGACGGTAAACTGGCACTTGCTGCAAGTATAAACAATAATGTGGACTACACTACCACCTATCATACAAGGCTAAAATGAATCACACCCTGACCCGCTCTTTGGGCGGAATGCTCCTATTGAGCTGTTCACTGGCCTTACTTCCTCATCTCCATTGGTCCATGTGTTCCTGACAGCAACTGACCCACCCGCGAGTTATCAACTGAGAGCCAGGAACTGAGCAAGGCAACAGGAAATTGTGTGAGCACCTACAGGAGCTACACCAGGATGTGACCGAACACACAGAGTATCCGTTTTCTACAGTAGATCATGCGTACAAAGAGCAGATATACAACGTTAAGCCAGGGGACTATATTCTACGATCTCGCATCGACAAGGGCTTGAACGGTAAAGAGCTGCTTGCCAGAGTGAAACCGTTTTGAATGGAGCCTGCAATGCCGCGATCATTTGTCGTCCAGCACCGCCTTTACGGAGATGCCTATGACGTGCACGGGTCTAGATTAAAGTTCTATCGTGACTCTAATCTCATGTGACGCCTGATTTTTTTAAATTTCAATTAATTAGCCAGCACGCCGGCTACCAAGGTATTGTGTTAGCGCTCGTGTCATCCTCCAGCACAGCTGGAAAAACCCAACTCAAGAGCTTTTGGTTGCGTAGCTAGGCGACAAATGTAATGGGAGCCGTTGTTTAGCTATGCAGTTTGATGTGCCAACTTCGTGCACCACTTTGTGATGGATTTGGTTTTGGAACTTTTTGCAACCACGATTGAAGAAGAAGCTCTTTGTAATTGACATCTTCGCGTATGACCCCTTTCAATGTGTCGATGTTGTTACCCCGTCTCACCATCGTTTACATTTCGGACATGGCTACGCAATTACCGGATCTACAAATGTATCAGTTTGGAATCGGTATCTAAGTAATTCGTGGCAGTACATGTGCGGTGTAGTTGAGGACTTTGTCAGCAGTTAAGGTCAATCGTTGCTAAAGATTGCTCTTGAACGAGCAACCAGCAGGATTGGCAGCGTGTTGCTCGTGCCATTGAGACCAAGAGCGAAGAATCTTTACAGCGTGCCTTTGCTATAAAACCCGACTAGAGTGTGTCTGTGGGAGTCGTTAATGCAACTTCGAAGTGCTATACTTACTTTCCAAATTACTCGAGTTATTTTTGCAGTTTAACCGGTCACACATTTAACCGCGATCTGACAGTGTGCCCTAAGAGACGAGCCAGCCAAATCATTCGTGCTTTTGCGTCACTTCCAGAAAGCTACTTTCGAAAGCCAAGTTGAGCAACATGAGCGATGAAGAGTAAATTATTGAAGACTTTCCGGAACGCAAAGAGCCCCTCAGGTCTATTTTCCTTTTAACTAAGTGAGATGGGATTCTGTTTGTAAGGTATGTTGATTGTTAATTGAAACGATTCGACAGTTTCTACACAACCAAAATTGCCAGTCGTCCCAAGCCTCCCGGGGAGAGAGTTTCGCACGTGAAACGAGTTTTTTTACATTTGGGGGACTGATAATTTAGTCGTCTATCTACCCGCGGCTCACTTTCATCCATTCGCACACAATCCAACCACCCAGACAGGTAAAACCCGAAAGACTGCAGAAAACAAAGCAAGGTTTGAGTACGCCTTTTATATGTTCATGTGTACGTGCAGACGTCACGTGGGACAGGGAAAAAATTGCGATATTACGACGCTTTGGAGACTGCAAAGCTTTTGTCCATGTTCGCGTGGTTCCCAACCAACACCACAACGGTTAAAGAGGTATGGTTACATGTTAATGATTTTGTTATGCAAACATGTTCTTACTTTGTATTTTGTAATTCTTAACAACCGACTGTAGAAACGAAGTCACAACCATGTCACCAACGAGACAATATACACTGCTTTAGGGAGAAGCAAATATATCGTCAGCGAGGATATCCTTGGCGTACTCGAAGCGTTTGGTGCGACAACACAGATACTAATCAAGTGTCTGGTTCGTTGGGTACGTCATGATTAAATGTGATAAGCATAGGTTCTACTCGAATTAAAGATTGAGTAATGGATTGGGCTCTCTTTCGGATTCATACATCCCATACTGGCTGCTAGTCTTTCTGTCAAGCTTAGCCACCATGTGTTCCCAAAAACGGCACTACATTTGGTTCAGTTTGTGTTGGTGTCAGTCTCCATGAAAGCAATATAACAGTGGATGATTCAGTTTATAAGTCAAAGCAATGACAGTGGCGTTACACAACCCAATTGGTCTCGAAAAACTAACTATGTCACGAAAGGAATTGGAGCAGTTTACACCTCCTTTGTTAAATGTGTGGCTCGAATGAGATTGTGAACGTCGCCGCAAATCATGTGATGACGACTAGATACGAGCAGCAAAACGGCCTCGTCCTATGGACGTGACTACAGAGAAAGAGGTGTACGGCAGCAAAACAAATGCAGAAAACAGTGATGATAAACGTTATGAGTTTGCTGGAGTGTGTCAACACAAACAAGACTGGGTTAGGCGTACCGCCTTGCAGCAAAATTGAAATTCGCTCTATGCTCAGCGGAAAGGTGCAGAACCAAATGATCGTCTTACCTCAACCAACGTGCGGTGTGAGAAAATTCCTACGCAGCGTGACTCTGTCAATTGTGGCATCTTTTGCATAGCTAAAGCCTACGACTACGTACACGGCATCAAATCTCGAATTCTACACAAAACGATAGCACCAGAAAATATGGATGTGATTCGACTTTGTCTACTTAGAGACATTCTTTGTAACATCTGCAGAGCCTGATGGTGAACAAATTTGCTCAATTTGAAGCATTCAACGGGAAGTAGACAGGGTGTTCAGAAATAAAAACGACAACAAGAAGGGCAAGCTGAAACAAAAACGTAGACACGAATATGTGGCGCTGTGACTGGACCAAAAATCAGACACGAGCCTAAAGCTTTACTTTCCTGAATTGGCCCCATTGAGAAGAGACGGTTGCGGTGTGGATGTGTGACAGCTACGTGCCATTTGGAAAGCTTTGGACTTGGACGTCAAGGTGGAAGTGGGCATCACAGGACCGGAAGCCAGTCCATCCGAACGGACCTACGGTACGTCTGGTCCGCCGACCTCCCGACGGTGGGTTAGCCTCAAGTGAAGGCACAAAATGCTTCGGGAACGTATCCCGAGAGACATCTCGCCCCTGGTTACACCTATTGGCGTCTACCAAGAAGTTCAAGAGCGCATGAACACAAGCAGTTAAAGTTGTACATCACACCGGACGTCAAGGCACAAGAGATCGTTTCGACGGACCAAGACCGATACAATTGGAGTCCAAAAGCGTTTTCTCCGCTGTTGTCAAGTATCCACCACAAGTAACAGAGTAACCTGTCTGTTCGTCACGTGCGCTAGCGTCGGAAAAGAAAACCACAGCCCCCATTCGCCAAAACTGCCTTTTTGCTGCCGAGCGCAGCGAAGGCGGCCTGCGATTGGCTGTAATAGTGAATATAAAATATGGTGTGACCATATAAACGTACCTAACTGAACCGTATTTAAAGTAAGGATTGTGCGTAGGTACGTATTGCTCACGTTATGGAACGTGTCAAGTGCACGACGTGCGCGGCCGCGATTGCCATGCCGCCTCTCGACCTGGAGGGCCGCTCGCTCCCGCGCTGGAAGTGCGTATGCTGTCAGCAACTTCTGGCCCGAGAGGTGTTCGCTGAGCGCGGCGAGCGCTTGGCCAGGGTCCTTCGCGACGGTGCCACGCGTGCCGCAACAGGCCAAACGTGGAGCTCGTGTGGCACAGGGCCACCACACCCGCGCAGGGCGCCCGATTTGGACCGGCGGTGCTGCTACCTGCACAGCACGTTAATGACACAACACGATATGAGGCGGTATACCACAACACGATAGGGAACGGTATGAAACGACACAATAGACACGATAGACATGACACGACATGACACGACACCTGTCGACACGATACCACGCGACCTAACACGATGCTACAATACGGTCTGACACGAGGCACCACGGGACGGACACGGCACGATATGATATGACACGAGACCATACGACACGATCAGACACAATCGACACGATACTGCACTAAACGACCCGATAGGATACAATAAGGTATGACACGATACGATACGACCCGGTATGACACGAAACGTAGGACAAGGTACCACGAGGAAGGACCACGATGCGGTTAGACACGAAACGATAAGATACGACACAATATGACACGATCCAGTATGACACGAAACATATGACATGATTCCACGCGAAAAGAACACGACACGATATGACACAACACGGTACGACGCAAAATGACACGATACGATACGGTTTGAGGCGGCACGGAATGACACGATATTTTATGGTCTGACGCGATTTGCAGTGAAACGATGCCAGACGACATGTCCTTACAGACACGATGCGGTAAGACACGACACAACATGGGACAACACGATGCGCAGCGCGACTGTGAAATTGGCATGCATGAATGTGCATTTAAGCCAACACGTTTTGCACTTGATTTAAGTGCACTACGCCATGGTAACTTTTAAACACTAATTAGTTTCTTATACTTAAAGCGAGCTGGAACAGCGAAGCGACACGGAGTGGGATAAACCATGCACCACCGCCCGCGAAGCGGGCGGCGATCGACTAGTACAATAATCAAGTGTGTTCAAGTGTCCATCCGAACGGAGTGGGTGTCCGTCCGAACGGACAGCCCTTCCGAATGGACATGGCTGATCCCCATGCACCCAGTATCCAGTACGACAAACCTGATCATACAAAGTCCAAGATACTTCCGACCGACCAAGGCGACCGACCAAGATCTGTTATGCACGAAGAGTCGGACGGTGGCTGGACTCTGTACCAAGTGACTTAATGCGAAGGATCTGCTGCACGATGACTGGACGGAATTAACCCGCCCCATACTGAGACCAAGTCAAGTTGACACATTCAACCAAGATAAGATACGCTTAGATTACAGATAACTTTAACAGAGTTCATTTTGCCTGGAAAGCAACAAGTATTTGGAAGAAACCTGTCGGCAAGTCCGTTTACAATACCCCCGAAGGACCAAGTGGCTGCGCTGGAATCTGGACACGTCGGAACGCGAAGGACGCCGTGTGGACTCTCGATAAGTTAAGTTCAAGTTAGACGGGGACCAGGCGACGCGCGCTCTGGGTTGAACCGTTCTATTTCATATTCCAGTTAGTGGTTTCGTCCAACGGGACTTCTATTTCATATTATCCTGCGGTTATAGGAGGTTATTAGTAATCACCCCTATTATTCTATTGATTGATTACTGTGTGAAAGGACTGATCTCGTTTGGACGTATTTCCTCCATTTGGAGGTGGTGCGCGTATATTTGTTGAGGAAAGGCATATCCGGAAGTTGACCAGTACTTCCGGACGGACGTGCCTGTGAGACTGGAGGTGTGACCCACCACTTGAGGGTCCTTAAGAATAAGAGTAGCTGCATATTTGTATATAACTCTGTGTATTGATTGGTTATCTGTGAAGAACTTTGCTAGTGTTCTCTCCCTCAGTCTGTGTGAGTACGATTCGGAAGGTTCTGAAAGTACGTCATACACCTTACATATTATATTGATTGGCGTTATATTAACAACTCACTAAGGGGAACTCCGGGCCAACCGAAGACAAACGGCCCTGTAGGGATCCCACAAGGTCACACGCCAACTCCGTTCGAACACCAGTTGTCCGTTCGGAGACTGCCCCCAGAAAACGAAGACCCCTCCGTTTGGAAGGACCCCAACCTTCTCCATTCTTTTGGGTCACGCAAGCTATACAACCTGGGCGATAAAGGCGTTCACCCGCCTCGCGTCACGCAATTCTACAGCTTCCTTAAGTTCATTTCGAGCAGACTGAATTTCACTGAGTATCTTCACGTGGGGTGGAACCCTGTTGGTTGCATGCCATCGTTGCCAGAGTCAGTGTGTACTCGAGCTGGTAACTGCGCTAATAGCTCTGCATCAGCGAAAAGTGGTGATTGGATAAGAGGATGAACTTCAGGTAGAAGCTGACGTAGAAAATCATTGTGGTAGAAAAGTGACGCCAATGCAAATCCAGCTACAAACTCTACGCGTTTTGGTAGACCAGAAAAGCAAATGTCCTTTGCCTTTTGAACCACTTCATTGCTATTATCAAACCGAGGAGGGAGAGCTGCAAATTCTGATTGCAGAATGGGAAGCCCTGTGGCAGTTCGCCCGACAAACATATCTCCAGCTGCGTCGTGGCGTAGATAGCGATCTTGCACGCCTCCCATCGACCAACCCGCACACAGATGAACTGCGACCGAGGGCGGGCAAGCGGTCGAACCCGACGAGCAAAATGTAGACGCTCCTTTGCGCATCGAATGAGTGCCAATATGATCGGCAACAGCTCCACGGCGCTCAAGCTCCGCAGCCACTACAGCACCCTTCAAAGATCTCCCTAGGACTATTCTTAAAGGTTCGTACTCGACATTTCCAGGAAATTAATGTACATCGCTATCATCTGCTTCATACGTAGCCCAGTACACACCTGTAATTGTTAACGGACAAAACCAATTAGTGATGAAACAGACCAATGTATCGTTGAAATAACTTACCAAGCGCGATGATAGGACACACCTCTGGCGAAATCGGATTTGCGTACACGTGCCGTGGATCTCGTGGTCGTGCTCCGCGCTGATCATTTTTCATGTGTGCAAAATAAACACAAAGAGCGTCATTCTACCACTCAAGATGTCCATAGCAAAGTGATACCGTATTAGCAGCACGAGACATTAGATTCCAAGACAAAGTCATGAACGTCCTGGCAAAAATCATGTCACGCGAAGAACTCTGCAACATCGCCTGCGAACCTTGCTTGTACAAGCCGAATGGCATCGGGTCTTTCCCAAATTTAATTTGTCCGCGGCCTTGGCCTACGGCCGCTGCTACTTTGCGCTGGAATCCTTTAAAGTGACAGCTCATTTCACGATCAAACTCAGCAGACATGACGCCGTGATAATCTGGAAAAGGTTAAAAAAGCGGAGCGATGTCCTGCGTAGGTAGAAAGCTATGATAGTCGCCATTTGTCTTCTTCATCGTGCGTACCCACGTCATGAAGTCCCGGGCCGTAATGCGATCAAAGTAGATAGGTGGATTGTCAGGCGCTAATGATAACGCAGCTTTGATCGACCTCTTGTCTGCGATGCCGTGATTATTGTATACGAGAGAGTTAGCGAAGTCATTGAGCATGAACGACCGCTTGTTTTAAAAAATCACTGCAGAAATCTAGTTCTAGAACTTCAATAAGACGCCCGTGAAAAACTTGTGGAAATCGTGCTCGCGCAAATACTCCTTACCTCTTCTTCTAGCAGCAATAAATCATCGATTTTCCCTGCCATTATGTTTAGGAATGGTGTCCTGAAAATCTTCTGTGTTGGTCAACCAAAGTCAGTTTATTGGGCGTAGCCCCAATACGGTGGGCTTGCACGAGGTGAATCCGGCTCACCTCATTTTACGGAAGAGACTCATAATGTAATCACGACGTCAGGTTTTGTTTCCGCAGGGGTACCCGACTGAGGTAGGATAGGTCACTAAACCGAGTTCCTGGGACCTGCGATCCGCGGTGGTGTCCCTCTTGCCTACGACTTTAGTGCCATTTGCATAAAAGGTTTTAACTTGAAAAGCGCCATTTATTGTTGTTGTTCTTCTTACAATATCACTAAACACCACCCAATATGGGATAGGAACAATATATAGGGCTAGCTCGGCTGCAGTGTTGCCGCAGCTCAGAACGGCAACTTATATCCTGTCTAACGTTGCTTTTGCTTTGTTATTTTTAAAAAAATCAAGTCACATTCATCATCTTCAAGAACCCGTGCCGCCGCGGCGAGCGCATCTTGGCACGCAGCACATCGGTTTATATTCCTCGCGTAGCTGACACTGAAAATACTGCTAGTCATGCGCGGCAGCAACTAGTGACTGTACAGCACGGAAGCATTAGCTGCCTCAGGGCAAACTCTTTCACCGGGTTACTCTGCGAGACGTCGGTTACGCCAATACTTATACGTCTCATAAAACCATGAAGTGGTTCAACAAGCTTGCCAATAAGTCAACAGCACCCATGCAACAACGTCTTGAGTTTGGACATCTATGAGTCGTTAGAAATTGATCCTTTTATTTGCCCTGAGAATCGGGGATGTTGGGTTAACGTTGAGCAAAACTAGTGTTGTAGATGCATGCCGCGGACTTCATTTCTCTAACTGGTGGTTCTGCTTTACAAACACAAAGCACTTTTCCTACTTTTGCTAACTTTTGCTCATTGTTGCCGCGAAAACCGTCAACGAAGCATGGGGGCGAGTCCTCAACAGTGCATTGCACCGTTTTGGGCAGCCCCTTTCACAAATTAGTGGACCTCAAGTATAACATATTGTATGTGGCGTGGCTAATAGGAATTCACCGGACGCGGATCCTAACAGATGCCTAACTATGACCACCTTCATCCTGCGTATTCCACGTTCTTTCAGTATGTTGCCAATACAAATACAGGTCAGACAAACCATCGTCCTGTTCGTGACCAGTCGACGTCACGAACAGGACGATGCCAAACAGCCAGATGTAGGTCGATCGAACTGATCTCTAGGAAAACCGCCCCAAAATTGCAGCGTCGAACGACAGTTTCTCTGGCTGAAGCGATGAGCGCGACAATGGTAGAGATAAAAAGTCGGGCGCAATGCATACGTGGGTCGTCGTGGTTGCCATTCCTCGATTAACGTCCTCTGATTGATCACACTCGATCGATAGCATGCAAATTGCAAAGTGAATGATTCATCTGACACACGGGCCTCGTTAATGCAGCGTGTTATCGACACCTTACGGCAACTTGGCGCTTACAACAACTTCATTCTCAATTGTCCGAGAGCGAAGACTTTCCTGCGACCGATTTACCCCGGAAAATGTTACAGTACACCCATCGATGCAACCCTCGTAAAACCTTCACGAGTGCCGAAACCAAGGGATTGAAACTATGAGACACATACGAATTGGTGTGAAGGAGATGCTGACCTTCTTGGTTCAGCCAAGTTATGGGCGACTGACTTCAGACATGCTCCATTAGCTGCGTGGTCGGTAATAGGTGGCAATACCACCAACAGCTAAGAATAAAGCTCCGGGCAAGAAAGCAATTTCAGCATCGACTGAACAAAGAATCATCGACAACAAGTGCGTGCCCAGGATCCGGCATCATTTTTACTTGCATTGATCTAGTGACGCACAAATGGTAGCAGGCCCGAAGATTTACCCTGTGACCCCTTCCAAGTCAACATATTCACACGTCGCATGTGGTGTCATCATCCAGGCTTTCCAAGCAGTAGTGCGTTACTGGAATCATGTCCAGGTCGGTCACAGAGGACGATACTCTGTTGAGCGTCTCCTCTCATTTCGAGATTACTGCTTAAGAACTTCTTTCAGCCGTGCCATCTCGATCTGCTTGTTGGCTTTGATTCCAGCGTTTGTTGTGGCAATTCTGGTCGAATGCATCCCGTTGAAGCCCCCTAGTGAAGGTTGGAGAGCAAACTACGCTTTCTGGATCCGATTGTTTGTGTCATCGATTCCAATCGCGTTCGGAGCTGTGTTCCAAGTAATCGAGGGACTTCAGCCTGGAACTATCTCTACACTTGGAATCATCATCACTGGTGTTGGCTCAACGACATGCTACGTGGGGTTGACAATTGTTATCGCCGCGGTGTGGAAGTTCCCGATTCCATTTGGATACGTGCTGACAGTCGCTCCATTTGTATTTTTCTACATGGTGTTTTTCTTATTAAGCATCGGTCCACGAGTGCTATCCAACTCAGCAGAACTGCGGCACCAAATTTCTGCAAAAATGATGGTAATTGCAGCTCAAGGAGTGCTAGCAATAGCATACCCCACTTTCAGCGCTGTATTCAGCCGTCTTTCGGGACGTCAGCAGTCCGCATTCGTGTTCGTGCTACCGGTCATCAAATTTTCTATCAAGCAGTTTATTGCGAAAGTATCTGTGCACCTGGAAGAGTGTGTTGGACCGATTGTTGTGCTATCCGTCGACGTGTGCAACGTCCTTTACGTGTTGAATTGTATGCAGACAGCGATCTCACCAATCACGACCGTGATAATGATTACCTTGGATACCTTTTTCGTTTTACTTGCGTTACGCTCCATTTATCAACAAACAGCCAAGAAACAACCACACCGGGAATTTGTGTCACTGAATTCGTCGACATCGAAGATCAGCTATCTTCAAGATCTGATAGCGTTGACAGACAAAGTGTCTCGAGGCAGAGGTTGTAGTGGTTCAGTCTTGATTCGTATTTGCGCTCCGTTTCCCCTCCCGCTTTCAACTGAGAGCTCGACATTTATGACTGGTTTATTGAGCGAAAGTAAAGGTCATTGTGGAGAAGTAGACGTGTCAGGGACACCTTCACCTGCGCCCATAAAATCGGTACACGGTCAAATGCTGAAGATACCTGCGCCTCGAAACCAAGAGCAGGGGGATCAGGAAAAATTGCAGTAAGTGCAGCCCCTCGGAATGCTTTTGATGCTCCAGACTACCACCGACTTGCTCCAGCCGAACCAACGAAATTGGGGGAAAAACCGGCCTCAGGAGAAAAAATGTTAATTAGAGGACAAAGGAATCTCAGCTCTGAGACTACCGCGCTCTCAAATTTGTGCCGCATTTCCTCGGTACCATTAATTCTGGAGCCATCTGAAGCTGGAGATAATGTGAGCGAGGTCAGCGATGCACTTCAGGCTCTCTTTCATTCTGAGTATGTTGTGCTGGGCGAATTTATCGAGTGTGCTATCTCATTTTGGTATGCCGTATACCTTGCTTGCCTGTATCATCTTCCGACCGCAGCGTACTACCCCCACACACGCTATCTGACACCCTACAAGTTCATGACTACCGAGATGAGCCTCTTGCTGTACACGTTGCTAGAGTTTTCCTCGTTCATTGCTCTAAATTTGCTGCTCAAAAGGAAGTTTGGGTTTTCGCCGCTGTACCAGCTCGCGTTCGTTCTTGAAACCCAAGTGCGCACCTTTCAAGGACATGTTGTTTTGTGGATCATGGTGATTCTGCAGATTACTCTGGTACACAATGGTAAGCAAGATAACTTACGAGTAGCATGAAACGTGAAGTGAGGGATAACTCAACTATTTTGTTTGCAGGCGTTGATTTTGAAGCACCATTTCAGTAGAGCTATTACCTGAATACTGGTCAAGCATCACTGTCTACTCGCAAGTTCATTTCTTGCCGTGGAAGCGAAGCCACATCGAGGCATAGCTCTTATTCGGAAAGAGGCTTCTTGCGTCCACAAACAGTGGATTTCGGCCAACCCGTGCTAATCATCGACTTGTTCCTTGATTATCTATGGTATGCTCATTTCGGCGGTGTGGATATTGCTTGCTCAGGTAGAATCCTTGAGATCACTTAAGCATGGGGGATGACATTCGCATGTAATTCAGCCCGCATTATTCACGGCCATGGACCATCGAGTTGTTGCTCGCTCGTCCTCCCGACGCAACACTTCCAACCAGCAACACCTCTGCTATCCTTAGCGCTGCGAAAATAACTAAACGTCTTCAGGAGGAGAATTAGTGATGGCTCAAACACTTCTCTTTTCAAGTGGACTTTGGGGTTTTGAGAGTCACGCAGTTGTCTGCTCTTCTTCGACGTACAATCACAATGGTGACCCATATCCAAGTGAAACCAGTTCAAGATGCCCATCAACAGCAAAAGCAGCGTCCTTCGCGCTTTTCTCCAATTAAACGAAGAATAAAGACATTGCAGCGCGTATGGAACCACTGCCAGATCGGCCATCGAAGTCATTACTCTGTCGAGCGAATGCTGGCATTCAGAGATTACCATCAGCGTACATCATTTTCTCGAGCACTTGCTGTCTGCTTATTGACGCCAATTCCAGCTTTATCGGTATCCTTGGCGCTGGATTGCATTCCATTGCGATCCCCTACTGATGGATGGCAAGCGAACTATGCGGCCTGGATTAGACTGCACATTTCAACATTTATCATCTCGATGGGTCTTGTGTTCCAAGTCAAAGAAGTCATCGTGAAACAAACAATCTCTCATGCAGGAGGGATAATAATTTCCATGGGTACAGCTACTGCTTACGTAGGGATTTCCATCGGGATAGCAGCAGCTTGGAGGTTTCCGATCCCGTATGGTTATGTTCTCTTGGTTGGACTCTACGTGTCTCTGTTTTGGATCTTCACCATTTTGGTCATTGGTCCGCGAGTACTGTCCAAGTCTTCAGTGTTACGTCAACAAGTTAAGTCACAGATCTTGATTGTTGCCACCCAGGGTATTTTAGCTGTGGCCTATCCAGCCTTCAGCGCCGTCTTCATGCGTCTTTCAGGCGTCGAGCAAACAGCATTTGTCTTAGTGATGCCCGTGATCAAGTTTTGCACCAAACAAATTATCGCAAGTGCAGCCGAGGGTATTCACGAATACGTCGGCCCGATCGTAGTGTTTTCCGTCGATGTTTTCAACGTCTTTTACGTAGCAATTTGCATGCAGTCAGCTACATCAATGGCGACGACACTCGTGATTGTCGCGTCGGACAGTTTCCATGTTGTCATGGCGCTCCATGCAATTCTTGTTCCATCGGTTCATGAAGCAGCGATTATTCCACCCGCACGTTATCTACAAGATCTACCAGCAATCGTGTGCCAAGTCTTGCAAGAACCGACGGCAATTTTTACCCGCAAGCAGCCGATCCGTGTATTAGCACCCTTCCCTCTACTGCTATCAGATGAAAGTCAAGGGATCATGAACAAATTCGCCAAATCCGATCGATGGGCGCATGAGACTTTCGCCCGAGACCTATATACAAACCGGGATAATTTAAACCAAGCAGTCGTGGGTACGGTGGCTACGAAAGCCCCCATCGCAACAATTTCCGTAGCACAAAAGCATGACTTAGCAGACCCAGAAATGGTTTCGAATCCCGTGAACTCGTCGCATTTGGAGCTGTTGCAAGCAGATGCAGACGAAAACGATCCAATACTTTCAATTTCAAGAAGAACCTCATGGGTTGCACCGGGCAAAGCACCAGCATACAAGAATATGAAAGCAATCGCAACTGCGCTGCAAACATTATTCCACTCAGAATACGTCCTCATGGCCGAGTATATCGAATTTATGCTGCCAATGCTTTACGCACTTTACCTCGCAGCTTTATTTCATCTGCCGGTGGCCGCTTACTACCCACACACGGTTTCATTGACGTCATCGAAGCTGGTGTCAACGCTAGAGAATATCGTGGCGTTTGCAGCGATCGAGTTCGCTTCGTTCGCCGGGCTCGTCGTTCTACTACGAAGAAAATTTGGGTTTTCGCCAGTGTACCAGCTTGCATTCGTGTTGGAGACACAAGCCCGCACTTTGCAGGGTCACCTTTTTGTCTGGACCCCGTTCATCTTGCACTTAACGCTGGCACACTATGGTAAGTCACATTTTGAGCAGACTGACACGGCTTGTGACAAGACTGATGGGGGTTTTGTGTCGGTGCTCTAGGCGTCAATTTCAAAAACACGTTTTAGCAAGATGCATTCGCGATCCAAGCGTCTCGTGACTAGCAAATACACACAAAAGAGCAGCGAGATTGTGTTTGTTGAGCAACTATTAGAGGCCAGCACCTCAGTTTTGACTAGCATCAATCTAAAAGTGGTGATTCGCTACGAATAGCTTACATTCATTTTGATGGAGAGCGTCAAGTTAAAATGTGCAAGCCTCAACACCAGAGTTAAAATGGCTTCTGTTTGCAAAGTGCAGCCAACACAGCCTGGAGACTCACTTCAACGAGAAAACACTGCCAAGCCTAGACAACAACTGCGGCACGTGTTTCGCTGGCTAATTTCTACGTACCAACGTTTACTGGAATCATGGCGTGGCGTGCAAATTGGGAACAGAGCTCACTACTCCATCGAACGCCTACTTGCCTTCCGAGACTATTGCGATAGGACATCTTCGACCCGTGTCTTCATTGTGTGTCTGCTCACTCCCCTGCCAGCCTTAATCATATTGCTCTTGATTGAGTGCATTCCATTGCGAAGTCCAGAAGAAGGTTTGGCAGCAAACTACATGATGGGGATTCGTTCGCTATTGACAGCATTTTTCGTCGCTGGGGGTATCGCGTTTTTGGCTAAAGCTGTGATTGAGGACGGAGCAATATCAACGATTCGATGCATTGGCGTCGCCGCAATGTCTGCTGTTTGCTACACTGGTGGAGGGATATTACTCGCTGCTACATGGAAATATCCGATCCCTTTTGGCATGGTTTTGATGGTCGTTCCTTTCGTGAGCGTCATCACAAATCTCCTTGTAGCGAATATCGGCTTTTGCGTGCTGCTGACCAATCTTAAGTTGCAAAACCAGCTTGTTCGACATATCATCTCGTCAACAGCTCAGTCGCTACTTGTTGTCGCGTACCCGACGTTCAACGCCATTTTTCTCCAGTTATCAGGTGTGGAGCAAGCGGTGTTTATCTGCGTACTGCCCGTGATTAAATTTGTGACGAAACAAATTATTGCCCGCGTATCGACACACGTTGAAGACTGTATTGGAGCTGTGTTGGTATTTTCCGTGGACGTATTCAATGTTCTGTACGTATCCATTTGTATGCAGTCAGCTCGTTCTTCACTCACAACAGTGCTGGTCATGTCCACCGACGTCTGCCATATTTTAATGGCGATTCGAGCAATATATATACACACCTCCCAACAGCAACGAGATACCGAAAATCACAGTACAGGCGCCCAGCCTCCTGTTGCCTATGTGGAAAAGATTTTGGCGACAATAAAGTCATTGGATGAGCTGAAACCCCGGGTTAAGCCATATCTCGGCCGAATTCGTATGTTCGCACCTTTTACATTGCCACTGCAAGATCGGAGTAAAGCGTTTGTGGCAGATCTCCAAGGCAAAAGACATTTCCAACGCGAGCCAAAGTCTACCTCAGTTCAAGAAATAGTTGATCACATGGGACCCACGACGCAGCTCATTCCTCAACAGCAGCCACCAACATCCCAGGACAACAACCTCAATGCCAATACCTTCATTTCAATTACCAAATGCAATTGTAGTCAAATATTCCCGGGGTCCAACCCCGCTGCACTAGAACTGGACCAACCGACCAACGCTCGTACCAGTCGAGAATCCAAGCAACCTGCAGGCGCCGGTGCACACCGCACAACACACAAATCTTCTGGCGCTGTTTCTCGACGCCTGGCTATTGAGAAAGCGACCGAAGAGGGGCTCCAGGTGCTCTTTCACACCGAGTACATCATTCTAACCGAGTACATCGAGTGCATGCTACCACTGCTCTACGCAGCGTATCTCTTGGGCCTTTTCCATCTCCCGTCAGCGCAATACTACCCGTCCACGCGGGGACAGACTACGGCCAACATGAAGTCAACTCTCGGCCAACTCGTTTTGTACGGCTCGCTAGAGTTTGGGTCCTTTATTGTACTACATTTTCTGGTCAAGCGAAGACTCGGATACTCTCCCTGCTACCAATTGGCGTTCGTGCTGGAAACCCACACCGTCATGATTCAGAGTTTGCTTTTTGTTTGGATTCTGTTCATCATTCCGCTGACGTTGGTTCATGGTGGTAAGGCTTCGCTCTGTCGTGTACGCCTGGCAATCGAACCAACACTAACTAGCGCTATCTTGATGTATGTCTTGCAGGTGTCGACTTCAACGCCCCATTTAAATAAGTACAGCGACTACCAACTGCTCAAGACTTATTCTGACAACTGCTTTGATTCGTGGGAGGCAGCATAGCTGCAGCGAGAACTGAACAAGGAAGGAATTTAAATCGGCCGACCGATAAGAGGTGTTTCATTGCTAGAGATAGTCAATGATGCAGCACCATGGTGTGAAGGTCTGAAGCATCAGCAACTTGCCCAGGACAATGTACATACTTTCGCTTATGTTACAATAGGGTATGGAAGCGAATAAGAGAACTATACAACGTAAAAAAGAAAAAAGTTAACCCCTACTCATATCGCTCCGCTCACTCACGCTGCCTTGGAATAGGCGACAGCGGACGTTCATCAATGGAGGCGACCGAGTTCAAAAGAGAACCCAGTGCGACCCACCGACATCCCGAGTCAATGAACGAAGCCGAATACGATCATCGCAGGTGTTAAGATTATCTGCTTGGAAATTCAAGTAGAAAAGAAGGTACTATAGAAATGATCCTGTACAAGTACGGTCTTGGTTTGACTTCAAGAAGTGACCTACTATCTATATAACTAATGGTCCCTTACGTCCATGTTTTATATAACATGCTCCGTCCAGATTAGTTTGTCTAGTTGGTGTGGCAGCTGGTATATTACATAGTAAATTACTATATTGTCAGAAGTGACACACAAAAGTCGCGCTTCTAATCGACCAAGCCTTGATCGAAGACTTTTTGATCAGTTTCATGTGTTTTTGCCAGGCAACTTTTCTGGTACAACGAAGTCGAGTATTGCTGCAATGCCACTGACGTCTATTATTTTAACTTCGTTGCACCTAACATACGAATCCATCCAAAGGCAGTGGAGACCGCAAAGCATGCAGAATCATCGGCATGTGGAATGCGGGTGATTCATGGTGGCAAAAGAATGATTCTGCATGGTGGTCAACAGATAAACAAGTATTAATATACGTTCTACCAGTAGGTAGCCTACAAACTTACAAATCCAGAGTGTTGGTGATGAGACTGACTGAATATTCTAGAACGCTTTTTAGGATGTGTGCAATATGAAGCCGACTCGGCACACCACGTCCTACTTGCAAACTACGAGGATAAAAACGCGGGTCAGTTGGTCAAGCTTCCAAGCGAGAGTGCCGACCAATTCCTTACTATCACAACACTTGCAGCGCATTTGCACAAAGAGATTTATACGTACCAACTTACTATCAGTGCACATCGAATTATATGCACTGGTAATATCATTCGTTGACGACCCCCTCAGGAGCCCTCTGATTGGATGGATAGCTTCAATGTGTATTGCGTAATCCAGCCTGGTCAATCATAACGTATGCCACTTGTCAAAAATGCTTAGTCGGCTCATTTCGCAATTCTCCTCCAAGCGCCCACCGCTCTCTCGCTCCTTCACGATGGCCGCAAAACCCGCCCCTTACGACTTCTCCATCGAGCCCAAGGCCGACGCCCAATTCCCTGCTGAAAAGGGTCGCTACCACCTCTACGTCACCTACTCGTGCCCTTTTGCCTGCCGTGCATTGGCCGCTCGCAACCTAAAGGGGCTCGAGGACGTCATCGGACTGTCAGTGGCGCACCCAATTTTCAAGAAGACCAAGCCCGATGACGACAGCGATACCCACTTGGGTTGGGTCTTTGTGGACCCGTCCACGACCCCCACAATTGTCGGCGCGAACGGCAAGGAGTACCCGACTAAAGACTGCATCCCCGACACTGTGAACCACGTCACTTTTGTTCGGGACTTGTACGAGAAAGTGGACCCTGCCCCACGCACCTTTTCAGTCCCAGTGTTGTGGGACAAGAAGACCAACACGATTGTGTCGGAGGAGTCTGCAGGCATTCTGCGGACTCTGGACTCGGGATTCCGTGACTTGATGCCGTCCAACGTCCACTTGTACCCTGAAGAGCTGAGGAAGGACATTGACGCTGCCAATGACGGCATCGTGGCGGAGATCAGCATGGCTCTATTCAAGAAACAGTTCGCCAAGACGCCGGAGGACGCGGAGACGGGACTCAACAACGCCTATGCGGGCGTTGCCAAGCTCGACCAACTGCTGAGCAAGCAGAGATACTTGGTGGGTCAAGGCGTGACGGAGGCGGACGTCCGCTTGTTCCACACTCTGATTCGTCTCGACACGTACCAGGCCAAGGTGGACAAGCACCACTTGACTGAGTACCCGAATGTGGTTGGGGTGAGTGCTTTATTTTATTTGATGATTTGTTTTGCTGTGGTCAAGGGACTAACTGTGCCATTGACTTCGCATTTTTTTCTTTTAGTACCTGCGTGAGCTGTACCAGATCCCAGGTTTGCAGCGTTCAGTTAACTGGGACCACGTGAAGATCGGCGGAGAGAACAAAACTCCTGACATTGTGGTCGAAGGCCCGTTCGTGGACTACGACGCGGTGCACGAGCGTGCCAAGCTTGCTTAAGTGCACAATGTGGGCGAAAATGCTAAGCTCCAGGACCCTGCATAAGTTCCTAGTTCAATGCGTGACAATAGTAATCTCAATCATTTGCATTTTTGTAGTTTAAAAGGTTATGTTGACAATGCTTCGTGGTGCTCAGCTCTCCATCCCACTGAAAGCAAAGTCCACACCGTGGTGCAGCACGATCCTGACTTGAAGCGAATTCCAGTGCGAATACAACCCGCGGCGGAGCCATGGCAAGTGCCAAGACCACCACCAAGAGAATCATTGAGGAGTACGAGATTCGAGACGACAGACACGACCTCGACGACGACGACGCGTACTGACATTTGCAGCCGATACCAAGCCGACCGCGTTATCACAACGACTACATAATCTACTGCGAGTGTGCCGCGTCAACAGCGGACATCATAATCAGCGTCTACTGGTGATGGCACGCGCCACTCGCGTGAAATGCTTCAGCCTCATGAAATGCTTGGGAATGAAAACAGTAACTTTTGCTGATTTTAGACTGTAGTCGAACGTCGTCACACTACTACTACGCAGTACACGGTAATGTTTACCCTGAAGTAGTATCGCTTGTCGGACTTGGTGTTGTTGTGCATCTTTCAGGCAGTGAGCGTGAGTTAACCCAATGCTCAGTGGAAAGCTCTTCGCAAGTGGGTTGCTCAGACCTATTGACGTCTGACACGCACATTGGCAGAGGAATGCTGCGGATACTGTAAATGACTGCAGAAACAATCGGTGAAGATGATGACGACGATCAAAATGAAAAGACCAGCTGATATCTTTTGCTGTCTCAATGAACACTTCGCCACAGGATTACTTAGTTCTCTGCACGTCTCATGGGGACTCGGTAGCTTGCATCAACATGGACCTAGTTGGTGAAGGTCACGCTGTCGAGGAGCTCTCGAGGGGCCAATCGATGTCGACTGTCAGAATTGAATTAACTGCGAAGAAAGCAAACCCGCATCCGTAAAACGATGTCCTCTTTCGATACTATGGCCGATGTCCATGCGGCGTGGCTGAATGCTGGTGCCAGGGGCGATGTTTCAACCATGCGGCATCTGATGACTCGTTTTCCTGAATGGATTGACTTGCAGCGAGTAATTTGCTGGTCTCTTGTTGATGTGTATATCATTTCCTCGCTATCGACTAATGTGCATTTTTTTTACTTTTTGAACAGCAAGTTGAACCACCAGCGTCGGATACGACATCCCAGCGCCAAGCACGATTTTGCAGCTGGACCGGTTTTCACCTACCGACTTTAGGTGCCTCAACACTCCATACTGCGGCGTGGGAAGGGAGTTTGGATGTTGTGCAGTTCTTACTCGAGTCAGGACAAAGCCCCGACACTCGAGACGACAGCGCTATGACACCGATGATGACCGCTATCACGCATCTTAACGTCATGACCATGCGTTGCGTATTCCTCAATGGCGATTTAGTGCGTCGCAATATCGTCGTCGACGTAGGTGTTACATGTTACCAAAGATATTGACGAGCTTCTGCGCGTTGCTAACATTTCGCTCCTGATTTCAGCGACGAAAAGAAGAAGATCACCAGCGACAGAAAGTGATTGCAGTTATCAATTTGCTACTGCGCTTTCAAGCTGATGTCGATGCGCAAAGTGAAGTAAGAAGATTTTGAAACGCAAGGAATGTTAGGACTGACAGACTTGACACTCATATTTGCAGGATGGGAAAACGGCTTTGCACTACGCTACAAGTGACGACGCGTTCGATGTCGCCAATATCCTACTAGATGCTAACGCGACATTGGATATACCCGAGGAGGTGAGTGATGTCGTAGAGTGTTATAAGCTTGCTTGGTGTGGGGAACTCACGATTCGTTTGGCTGTTGTGTTAACAGACAGGCAAGACCGCATTGCACCTTTGTATTCAAGAAGGGGGTCTTCTTGTCACAAATTTATTGCTCTCCCGTGGTGCAAATATCGATGTGGAAGACTTTGCTGGTCGGACGCCGTTGACTCTCATGTTACAGCGCAGCAATGTGAATGTCTTGCAAATCCTCTTAAACCACCACCACTTGGTGGCTACTCCACACCGCCACGATTTTGCCGGTGAGTTATTGATGCAAGCAGTGGACCTTCAAGCGGAAGCTGTGGTGCGGTTTATCGTGGAGAATAAGTACACATCTAGCACCGTGAAAAATGCAGCAGGTGAGACGCCACTCCACCGTGCCATTCTAAAGCATAGCCCAGCGTTTATGGAAGTTCTTGCTGATCTGGACCCGACAGGCAACATTTTGATCGACGTCACTTTAACATCAGAGACGCCAGCTCACTATGCTGCTCGATACGGGTCTGTACTGGAAGTAGAGACGCTCCTTAACTGCATGGCAAGCGCGTTCGGAGAACTGGAGTTTCTTAACCCGACAAATCCAGTTAATGCAGTGGATCAGAACGGAGTGACACCGTTGTATCTAGCAGGGACGATTGCTTGCGGCAGCAACAATAATGCTGACCAAAGCCGCATTGGAACCGAAGCTGCTGCTGGAATTATGGAGTCTCGTCATGGAAAGGTGCAGCTATTCCTGCAACACGGAGCGAGATTATTTCCTCCTGGTGTTCTCGTGAACGAGCTGTCACCACGTGATGCAGACTTGACCACGAACGGACCAAGGCTGACTCTACCTATCCAAGTGCAAACGTGTTTGAAGATTTGGCTTACGGAAAACACTGCTCACATTGGCGAACCCGAAGACGACGAGACTGCTCTACAAATTTCCAACGATACCTCATTCGAAGCTTTGACAACACTGTGTGCGCATTGGGTGGCTACCGTGGCCTGCGTCGGATATTGGGCTTCCTGTCTACCGATTATCATTGGCGCGGGATACAGTCACGAAATCGTCCCGTTGCTTGTGGGTCTTCCGCTTTGTCGCTCCTCGTTCTCAATTCTTCTATCTCAGCTGGAAACGTATGCCAGTCGTCACCCTCAGCGTGCCCTCGTTCTCCAGCTTCAGAGCGAACTACAACAAGCCTGGCATAAGGTTGACGCCGAGAAGTTGGCAAAAGCATGCATTTAGTCAACAGACCAGTAATCTTGGTCATGGAGGCAGAAAAAATCCTCATATGAACGTTTTCATTCGAGACGACACGCAGTCGTCAAAAACTGCAAGATATCAACTCAAGTCATTACATGGAAAACAACTACGGGACTTACCTGAACGTACACTAGTAACGGTGAGTGATTTCGCGCAGTCGCGATGCCTCCGGGACCTGCTGAACGGTAGAAGCTGCTGACGAACCGAACTGTCGTTTTCCTTTAGTGGGCGTTGGGGCCATTTCTGAAAAGGACAATTTGATCGCGCTCTTCCTGCAGACGAATGCCCACTGAAAATCGCCTCACGGTTCCTCTCGGATTCCATCGGACACCGAGTTCGGAAGGACCAAAACGCCTACCAGGACTTCGTCGGCGTTTTCCGCAGTCGAAAAATTGCGCTAATGCCAAGAAAGACAAGAAAAACGCTCTGAGGCGGAGACGAAAGCACGAAGTCGAAGCGGCCGAACTCAAAGACCAAATCTGTTATTTGCACGAGCAATTAATGCTCAAGAGAGCGCGAGGACTGGCGGCGGGTCAAAACGCAGAGGGAGTGGCCTTCAACATTGTGCGTGGTTACTTCGACCTTCTCTGTCGAGGATTCGATCCGGTCAGACATCCGCAACAAACTCAAGAACTAGAAAGATATCTGCAAGCCACATTCGCTATCGACGTGAAGAGTCCGGATTTCACGGGTCGTGATGTGTTCGTCAAACAATTGAAGCTCTTTGCAGAGTGTCACACTTCATTCGAATGCACGGCGACAAGTATGAACGTTTTTTCCCGTATTGGTCACCCAGATGTCGAAGAGGAGACTGCCGGTCACGACGACAGCAACAAAAACGTATATGTGGTGCAGACGTACGGGACGACGACACTGCAAATTTCGAGAACCACCATCGAGCAAATTTTCCCGCATATTCTGACCGACGAACCGCTCGTACAGTCGTTGATCGGGAAGAAATACAGTCTTCCTTTCACAATGTTCACTTACGTTGATGTGAACAATGGTTGCGTGTTCCAAGTTGAGACCAAGGTTGACCTCACTTCAGCTTTGCTGGACTTGCTGCAGGATCCAGTCGCAACAATCAAAATGGTTCAGGAAACGGCCATGACCAAACACGGAAATCTGCTGTTGACGGACGACGTTCAGGAAGACCAGAATGATGTCGGAAATTGTCTCTTTTAATGTTACGCTAATTGCTCTGGATCATTTAAACGGAGCATTAAGATCAACTCCTGTGTGCACAGCAAAAACGCAAGAATTCTTAGCTGCGATTTAGCATTCCCATAATGCAAAACAACGTAGCGTACCGTAATGCGTTAGAGTTAAATGCAATATGTACAAGTTCCACACAAAAGGTGGCCCTGAAGTGTGCGATTTTGCGCTCCCAACACGAAAGCAAGTTGATGCAGCGGTGAAAACCCAAATTTTCGTCGTAACACAACGAGAAGAGTCACAAACCCGATAAACTCGACGATCGAAAAGATTGTGATACTGATCAGTGTTCTCGAAAGTTGCTGAGACGTCAGAGATGCTGTGTGCGGGTAGTAAACTGCCACCGGAAGCTGGTACAGCACTGACAAATACATCGCGTAAACCAATGGCAGCATGAATTCAACGTACTCGCCCAACAGGACGTACTCAGCGTGGAAGAGAGCCTGCATCGCGTCTCGAACAGCCACCTCAGTAGCTTTTATCGCCACTGCAGACAAATGCGCATCGTTTGTGCCATTAAGGTGACGATATTGTGTCTGTGTGGAATCTTTGCTTTGTTCCAGGCCATCTGAGCATGACAACCGGCTGACAGGTGTCGAGGTTGGACATGCCGGCACTATTTCATGTTGCTTCAACGCAAAAATGGTAGCCACCAGGTTTTGGATCTGGACTTTGCCTCGTTTTCTTCAACATGAGCTTTCTCAAGCTGCTCGTTCAAGTCTTGAATAATCGGATTGTCATTGACGTGGTTTGGTGGGATAATTGGCCTCTGCTGATTTGGAAGTTCATTCAAGAAAGTCTGGCTTTCCAACGACATGGACAGAGGGAAAGGTGCAAACACGCGAATTGAACGTGATTTAGGTGCTTTCTTCTCTTGCAAAAGATAGTGCACCATGCCTGGCAGTTCTCGAAGATAGTTACCTGTATCATTCAAAGGTACTTCCTCCGATGAACCATACTTGGCCATTGGACGATCGAGTTTAGCGCGATCAAAAATGTCACGAAGGGCGACAACGACGTGGAAGCTGTCCGAGGCAATAAAAACGAGTGCTGTAACCATTGAATTCGCCGCTTGCATACAGATTGCAACGTAGAACACGTTGAACACGTCGACAGAGAAGACGACAATTACGCCGACGTATTCGTGGAGATGTTGTGCCGCTTTTGCGACCACCTGCTTGGTGGAAAACTTGATGATAGGCATGACAAAGATGAAGGCAGTCTGTTGATCCCCAGAAAGTTGATTGAAAACAGCACTGAACGCTGGGTATACAACCGCCACGACGCCTTGAGTGACGACAATGAGAAGCTGCGATAGAGCTTGCTTTCGGAGCACTGGTGAGTCGATCAGCACATGAGGACCGATGACCAGAACCGTGCAGAGAGAGAGAAATGATATGTACGGGCCAACCATCAACACATAGCCAAACGGAATCGGAAATCTCCACGCAGCAGCTAGTGCGATTGAAGCCAACACGTAAATGGTAGCAGACCCCAGAGATATTTTGACGGCATCTACATTTGAGATTGTCTTCGGCTCAATAACTTCCTTCATTTGAAGAACGAGACCCATGGAGACGGCAACTATGGTACAAAACCACCTTCCCCAGACCCCATAGTTGGTTTGCAATCCTTCCAACGGAGGATTTAGCGGGATGCAATCGATTGCTAGCGCCACCGACAGTGCTGGAATTGGTGTAAAGAAACAAATAGCCACAGCTCTAGCAAATGACGTACGCTGGTGAAAATCTCGGAAAGCGAGTAAGCGCTCCACCGAGTATTGGCTTCGGTGTCCAATCTGACAGTGATTCCACGAAGCTACTGCCTTCCGTCCGAATCGAAACAAGCGACAGATCCATTTGCTTAGCCGTGAGGGTGTCAAAGTCGTCGATGATTCGGTGTGGACTCGGTTCACCATATCACTCTCGCTGTGCTGCGTGAAAGAACTAATGCCCGCTTTTGTCTCCTCTGCTTGCTGAGCGTTTCTCTTTATTTCAGCGCCATTATTTTTCCGTTGTACACGTGCTCAAGCCATTCAAAATAAGGCTTACTACAAGAAAAAATCGTCGCAAGGCCTCAATTAATATAACTCTTTACATTGAAACGTGAACCGAAGATTTTTTTGGATCATATACAGAACAGATCAGCATTGGATCAGGTGTACAGTGTGCAACAGATCCCGTGAACTTGATCAATAGCCAATCGATCTCGTTTCATTTAAAACTGATTCTCACTATACCTCGGTAACCATTGTTTAAGTTGAGCCATTCGACATTCTCCGAGCTCCTCAACAGCTATCCCCAATGACAACCACCAGTCGATCTCGTACCCGTTCAGCCGCTCCCAAATCCAGACCAGTGACGGCTAGACGAGAAGTATGCTTCGAAGCTCCAGCTGCTGCAAGGAATAGCATCACCGCTGAAACGGCCGGGTCGCTATCGGCGGCAAGCCGATTTTCATTGGCGATAGAACCCCATCTTGTGACGGAGATGAATCTGAACGCTGAAGCCACGTTATTGGTAACACCTCCTAACCTCCCCCTAGTCCTACTTCCACGGTGGATATGGCTGAGTGGTCTGACGATAAGTTGATTCCTGTTACTACTACAGCTCCTGTTGAGCTAGAAGAGGCCTCCACTGTGCATGATCCCTCACTTTTGGCAACAGTACTACTTCTTACATAGACTACATTTACGCTCCAGACGGAACGGAGCTTGGTGGACCTGGAGACGAGCGTCAGAGTGGAGATGAAGCCATGACGGCGGGTGTTTGTGGTCGGCGCCAGATTAAACCTCGTGTTGCACGCGCTGAGGCGCTAACTGTGATTACCGTGGATAGCTATCCCGTCACGCGTTATCATGCTTCGCGCGTCAAGATGTCTTACCGCTGCAGTTCATTTCGAAGTTCGAAGTGCAAAGTCAAGGTGCACTTTATGATTCAAGTAGGAAGATATGAACTGCATGAAGAGCACACGTGCAATAGAAAATTTGAGGAAGGGACCCCTGCTGTTGACGTCGGTGCTCAAATGCGTGATGCGACAGATCGGCTGGCCATTACCGACGTGAGTATGCCGCCTGAAACCGTTTGGAGTTACATACGAGATCAATTTTACGTCAACAGCACAGATAGAGTGCAACACGGTTTGACCAGAGAGCAGGTGAAGCGGCGGGTGCTGCGTGTGCGGCGTACACATTTTGGTGGAAATTATCACGGTGCCGTCGAAGTACCACCTCTGTCGCTAACTTCAAAAGGTCATCTGCCGTTTTTCAAGTTCCACCATGTTTACATGGATGGATCGAAGCTCGAGCGAATAATTGGCTGGGCTCACCCAGATCTACACGAGCGATTAAAATGCAAGAACAGTTCTCTGTTTATTGATGGTACATTCCGTTGTGTTCCACACGGTTTCTACCAATGCATTATTTTCATGGTGCATGATTTTGCAACGGAGATCTTTTTGCCAGTCTTTTCGTGCTGTGCACCTCGAAGACCCAGGACATGTACTGGAACGTCATCAACTCGGTAGTAGTTGCATGCGACGAAAAGCTTCTTCCAGAAACTGTCGTTTGCGATTTTGAAGTTGCTTTGATTGACGCTGTGCATGTCCAATTCAAGGACGCTCGAGTTGTCGGGTGTTATTTCCACTTCAAGCAGGCGTGCATGCGGTACATGAAGAAGTTAAGCATTTCACAAGACGCAATTCAAATCGCTATGACACGTGGGTTTTTGGACATGCTCACAGTGATTCCTCCGCATAAAGTCAGTGGCCCTGGCATCAAATATGCTCGAGCCAAGATCGAAGCAAAGTGCAGGGAATTATTAGTTATCTATTCAAGCTGGAGGTGGGCTAAGTTCTGGCGCTACTTCAAAAGACTTCAGTGCAAAAGTACAACCCTCAAGACTGGAACGTCCACGATATTGAGAAGCCACTAGTTAGCCGCACCAACAACCCCTTAGAGCGTTTCAACCGCGAGATAAACTCCGCCATTGGTAGTCCCCATCC
Organism: Phytophthora boehmeriae; assembly: GCA_011947355.1. Classification (NCBI taxonomy): domain Eukaryota; phylum Oomycota; class Peronosporomycetes; order Peronosporales; family Peronosporaceae; genus Phytophthora; species Phytophthora boehmeriae. Next base: position 60,080 of record JAAVTJ010000148.1, on the reverse strand, counting down.
GAGCCTACCACGTTTTGTCAGCGTTATTGACAGTTTATCGGAGAGGTACTCAGAACGGTTGGCAGATCTGTCGAAATTGCGATCAACCAAACGTCGTCGTACCACGCCCGAGTCATGCATGCTACCTGATGAAATCGATCTAGAGAGCGAGGACGAGGAGGATTCCGGTGTAGTTGACGACGGAAGTAGTAGTGAGAACTCCGCCAATAGCAGCAGCGATACACTGTGATGTTATGAAGTCAGGTGTAGTGAGTAGTTAGACGTAACTACAACCATGATCAATGTACATTGGCACTTCATGCATGAAAACTTACTTACTTTTGATCAGATCATGTTTGTTGATCAGCTGATCGAATGTTGATCTGTTCCGTATGTGATCACAAATAAAGTGCACCACGTGAACATTATGTTGGTCGACTACCTTTTCGCTTCCCATTATCTGTGACAGACTCTGTTCGAGGACCCGTCTGCCTGCTATCATTGCTCTTTTGTTGTTGCTGTCGCCGACCTGCAGCAACTTTCTTGACGTTAAATTTCGTGACATGAGCTACCAGCATCACGCGGTTCTCTTGGGCTGAAAATGTTTGCCGCTTTCGCGCGTAGCCGAAGTAGACCAGCGTCAAAATCAACATGAAAATGGAATAGACGATAAGTTCTGTATTGCCGTGGTCTTGAAATCCGAAAACCGCAACGATAGCCAAGACCCAGACGCTCATTGAGTACAAAGCTCCATATATTCCCCATGGACTTCGAAATTCAGAGCTCTTGATATTGCGGTAGTTGCGTTTGAGCGAAATGTAGCCAATACACTGCCCAGTATACGACATGAACGCTGACAAGATGCATATTCTAAAGAGATTCGCGCCCACAACAGGAACGTAGTACGCAATGATGCATATAATGTAGCTGACAATAGATCCAGCCAAAAGTGCGGCGTATGGCGTTTGATTTCCCTTCGTCGTCCTGGCGAGAACGTATGGCATCAGGTGGGAATTACTCATAGCGACGATGAGTTTACCGTAGCACCAAATGAACCCGAAGGCTGTAGCGTACGTAGCTGGGAGGGATAAAATGGTTGCCTCGTGCCATCGGATGTTAAACAGTAGTGCAAAGCCACTGTCAAACGGAACAAGTTGCGTTGGAAGAGACCTCAGTCCTGGCGGGAGTGATACGGTCACAAGCAGTACTGACAAACCCGTTAAGAAGAGCGTTGCAACACAAGAAACTTGGGCCACCGGGATAACTTTCTTAGGCTCATCGACCTGGTCACTTGATAAATTCAAGGCCTCAACGCCAACGAAAAACCACGCCGCAAGAGGAGAGATTTCATAAACCCATGAAATCCATCGACAAACTGCAATTCCGGATCCATTGCGTATTTCGCAAAGTTGGCAAACGGAAGAGACCCAATGCAGTACAGCACGAGGATGAAGAGTGATGTGATGCCGATACAAATATTGAATCTCCAAAATACCTGGCCACCTTTAATGTGAATGAAGAGCGCACTGACGTAGAATAAAGCCCACAAAAGTGGCGCTATATGTTTCAGCGATGGCGCGCTGTCCATAATGAGCTCGCTGAAAGAGATCGTGGACGCAGAGACGTACGCGATGTACTCGAGAGCTTCTGAACAGCCGATCATGAACGCTGGGTAGAATCCAAGTGTACACCGTGCCAATCCGTACGAGCCTCCTGCAAACGGGAGCGCACCGGTAACTTCTGCCGTACAGCAGCAGAAGGTGATATATGCCGACGCAATGAGGAAATACGCGATCAAAAAGCTGTAGAGCCCAGCGGCGGTGCCTGCATTCCAGCAAAAATATTGCCCACCGATGACGATGGTGATGCCAAGAAAGAAGATGTCGTATTTGCTGGGGTTGTACGTGACTGTGGTCATTACAAGAGCTGGTTTGTCAGTAGTTGCTTGCACTTCTCGAGAGTCTGTTGATTTCTCCCGACCGTCGGTAGGCATAATTTGAATTGCTGGCTGCACTGCACTTGATCGACCGAAGATCTTGCGAGCAATAAAAGCCACCATGTCTGCACAACTTGTATACAGTACAATACTTGGAGGTGATGAACGCTTGCTCTTGTAATAGTTGCTATTTGGGATCTGAAGAAAATGATGAACGCTCGGTCTTGTCCTTGTGCTATTTGGGATGTGATCAAGTTTATCGCATTGCGAGCGTCGAAACCCCGCACTGTTAACCATTGGAGTCTTGTCTTATGCTCTTGCCAGATCTTTCTGACCTAATGCTCCTCTTTTTCCCGAAATATCGCTATTGACCTTCGAGTGCCGCCGACTTCCGCTTGCACTAGCCCCAGACTTGTTTTGCTGACTTCGAGACGCGGCTACTTTCTTGATGTTAAATTTCGTAACGTGTGCGACCAGCATCACTCGGTTCTCTTGAGGAGAAAAAGTTTGCCTTTTTCGCGCATACCCAAAGTAAAACAATGTTAGCAGCACGACGACTATCAGGAACGCGAAGCACTCAACTGCGTCATGTCCTTGGAACGCGACAACCCCACGATGCAAAGAATCCAGACTGAAATGGAGTACAAAGCTCCCGCCGTCCCGAACGGACTCCGAAATTCCGAGCTCTTGATGTTGCGGTAGTTGTGTTTGAGAGAAATGTAGCCGACGCATTGCCCCGTGTACGACATGAAGGCTGCAAGAACGCAAATATTAAAGAGGTTCTGCCCGATCGATGGCACGATGTACACGACGATGCAAAGCGCGTAGCTCAGACCCGATCCGGCGAGAAGTGCAGCATACGGGGTACTATTACTTGTCGTCGTCTTGGCGAGAAATACAGGGAGAAGTCTCGATGTCGCCATAGCAACGATCAGTTTGCCGTAGCACCACATAAAGCCGAATGCCGTGGCGTACGTCGCAGGTAATGACAGAACGGTTGCAGCTTGACGTGAAATATCAAAGAGCAGCGTAAACCCGTTGTCAAAGGAACAAGCTCCGCTGGAAGCGCTGCCAGTCCAGGTGGCAACGAAACCGTGACGAAAAATACTGCAATTCCAGTCACGAAAAGTGTTCCGACGCAACGCACTTGCGCTACAGGGACAACTTTCTTCGGGTGATCAACCTGATCGCTGACCATAGGGAGAGATTCCACACCAACAAAAACCACGCTGCCAAAGGTAGCGCCTTCATGAAGCCTGAAAATCCACCAGCGAACTCGAAGTTGGTGTCCACTGCATATTTTGCAAAGCTGGCGTACGGGAGAGAACCAACACAGTAGAGTATGACGATGAAGATTGAAATGATACCAAGCCCGAAATTGAAATACCAGAACGCCCGGTCACCTTTGATGTGGAAGAAGAGCGCGCTCGCGTAAAAAGTCCCCACAACAGCGGGCGATAAGCCTTCAAGTCAGGAATGCTATCGACGATCAGATCGATGAAAGAGATGGTAGACGTTGCTACATACGCAATGTACTCGAGAGCTTCACAGCAACCGATCATAAATGCTGGATAGAATCCGAGCGTACAACGAGACAATCCATAGGAGCCCCCAGCAAACGGCAAGGCGCCGGTGATTTCTGCTATACAACAACACAGAGTGATATATGCCGTCGCGACGAGCAAGTAGGCGATGAGAAAGCTGTACAGTCCAGCCGAAATGCCAGCATTCCAGCAAAAATATTGTCCCCCAATGACGATTGTGATGCCAAGCATGAAGACATCCCATTTGCCTGGTTTGTATTTCGCTCGAGTACTCCCAGCGTGCGGGCCTGCAGTTGTCGAAGCCTTGCGAGTAGGTTCAACCTCGGAAGGCGCTAGCTTGCTTTGGGGCGCCGTGCCCGCATTCGTCTTAACCTCAACGGATCGGATCGCTTTCGGCAACGGAGCGATAGAAGCCATCAGACACGTTAATAAACCGAGAGCGTAGACACAAGAGCCTTGGCTGCCGAAAATTGCCGCACCACTTTCAGAATCGAGACTGGAATAAAGTGATCGAAACGGATCCTTTTCAAGTAACCATCATGCTGCCGGTACGTTCAACAGCATATTTTCTTACCCATTCTCATCACATCCCAGGACACGTTATAGCGCCCCGGCACATAATTGCTCTCACCCGGATTGAAAATGCTGCAAGCGGATCCTGTTCTCAGTTTGCTCGCTTGCTCGCGAAATAATGCGAGTGAAGAGATGTGTAGCTACCTGCCTTTGCAGTGGTTCAGGAGAGACAACTACAATTGCCAAATGGAGGGTGGGAACGAGTCCCTGAACACTAGGAAAAGAGCGTTGCAAACTGTCCAGGATGGCATCACAGCTCGTCCGGAGAGTTCGCAAATATCTATGATATGGAACGCTGACTTAGGTCAGCTACAGCATTACGAATTTGTCTTACAGCGACTCCATGTACTTCTTCTGCAGCTCGAAAGCCACTAATGTGATGCCGAACAGTGGCGCTTGTACCATCATTCGGGGCCCTGCGCCCTTCATGAGCGCCATCGGTCCGTTTGCAGCAACAATCTTGCGGACGCAATCAACCACACCAGTGTATGGGGATCCCTTCATCTGTAGTCGGGTCTTGATGACATCAGCAGGTGTGCAAATAGCAGCAGCGCCAGCTCCAGCGACAGCACCAGCCGTCACGATGGACAGGATCGAGTTCTTGCCCGTGGTCTTGTCTGCCCATGCATCTCTCAACGTGGCGTAGGAGGGGAAGAAAAGCACCGCGTACGGAACATCTCGCATGAAGCACACACCTGCGCCCTTGTACACTCCTCGAATCCCCAAACTTGTTGCAATTTCCATCGCCGTCTGTCGTTCTGCCACTGGGAGCGACGTCTGCATCTGAAGTCGGATCTTGACAATCTCCACCTACACAAATCAATCATTCAAGTCAGCATCACGAAGCAGATCATAAACTACGACAAATTATTGCAATCTCTTACCGGGTTGGTGATAATGGACTGTGCGCAACCAGCGCCGGCACCTGCCAGAGCTTGCTTGGCCATGGTGATGTTCCCATTGGCATCAGCAAACGTTTCACGGAGCTGCTCATTGACCGCGAGCTTGATGGCCTTTTCGGGTAGAACTCCCATGAGAGTAGGGGCAACCCCGGTAGAGTCCTCGCAGTCCGTCGGTGGCGACAATGTGGCGGAAGCAGTGGATGGGGCCGGAGAACATGAGCTGGCCGCCCGTGCGCGTTTGGCCTTGCAGGTGGGTCTTGACGATGTCCATGGGGAAGGTGGTGACCATCCCGACGGCGCCAGCCATGCCGCCCACAGCCAGTTTCAAGTGCAACGGGATTGCAGTGGGCGTCTGCAGGCTCTTGGTGGCATTTGCAGCGTTGGTGGAGCCCAGAGATCGCTTCAGTGGCGGCAAGTGGCGAAGAGGAACTGAAGATGTCATTGATACAGAGACTTGGAGAGACTGGGGGCTGGAGACGCAACTACGAGACGGAAAAACGGGAATGAAAGGACGAGAGGCGTCCGAACATGGCAAGAAGAGCGATGCACACATGGAGGGCGACGAAGCAACAAAATCTCAAGCTGGTTGGCACCCACGGAGACCGTGGCGCTAGGCTTTTAGATAGCCAGCCGTTTGCTCCAGCTGCCGTTTTGCACTGTGCATGTGGTAGGGTTAGTCGTCGACAGGGGCTAAAAAGCGAATTAATTTTGTTTTTGGCAAACAATTAGGTCTACTCGAGTAATATAGGCTATAGTAAATGACGCACCTAGGACTAGGTTCGTAATTATTGCTCCGTGACGAGGCCATGTAGGCGTGGCTGTTGTGACAAGTTGAGGTGCCTGCACGACTTGCCTTGTTCCCACCGGGACACGTCGAGACAACTTTAATCTTGATCGCCAAGACTCCAAGCAGCACAGTTCTGCTGAAAACCATGGCAACACATCCTAGAGATTCAGTTTTCTTCTGCTCTTTGTTTTGCCAAACTTTTCACAAACTTTTTGGCCACGAGTTTCTAGCAGACCACAAACATTTTTTTAACAAGTGCACCACCAGATTGTGCCGTGATGAAGTGGACGACGCACGTACACTGTACGACAGTGGCAAATCGACCGATGGCAGTGCTGCCGATGGAATGTCTCGCGATCAGAAGCATCGGAAAGTTCTCCTGGCCCGTGCAAGCGAAGCTGATGGGTCCCCAAAGCCTTTGGGGACCCTATGGGGACACATAGACGCTAGCGGGAATCTGGGTCTGTCTCTGGCAGAGACAGACCCAGTTGAAGCTCAAGGTCTGCTTGGGTTTCTGCACGGACTTTCGTAAAGAAACGCACGTTTAACCATTGCACAAACAAAGCAACACGTGGACTTTTGGGTGGACATCATGAGTGACGAGTGGAAGGCACTGACATGTGTCCGTGCGATAGATTCCTTCGATTCAGTCAGTCGAAGTAATTAAATTGCCGCATTGCAATCGCTAACGCTGCAGTAGTTCCTCAAACAGTCAAGACCCCCTTGAAGTGCAACAGAACAAATTGATTTTGCTATGCTGTTAATATTGCTCTCTTAGCTTTGATGGAGCCATGTCGCCCATCGGTATGATATGGCCAGTCAGCACGCTGCCTCCTCTTCCATCCGTGTCATGGTGTCTATGACAGCAGCGTCTCTAGTCGAAGGAGAAGGCAATGGGCGAGGTGACGGCAATGGCAGTGTATCGTCCTGCACCACGTGCTTCTCCATGAACTCGATGAAGCGGTCGCCGTAAAAGTCCGGGTTCACGGCCGAAATCTGCTTGCGGTTGTGTCTCAATCCTTTGAAGAACGTCTCTGCGATCTTGCGCGTGTTGTACTGCTGCAAAATGTCGATTATCCCCAAGAAGTACACAAAGCCGTTCTTGCGGCCATGGCGATCGCGGCCGTAGATGCCACCATCGTCCTTGCAGAAAATCGACTCGGAGAACTCGGCGTAGGCGGTTGTATCCAGCAGACGCGGGGACAGCGGCGGCATGGCAGCACCTCGAGGCGTTGACGGCAATGAACCAGAGCACCGTTCAGCTAGTGACGTATCTCCAAACGCAGTACCGAAGAAGCCTCCTTCGCTACTCGTCGAGTCGTCCAACTCCGAGTCGTTATCTGAATCGAAGTCTGGGGCGCCGTCACTCCACGTCGGAGTGCTTGGCGGAGAAAGCGCAAGCCGTGATTGTAGTGATGGCGGGATAGCAGCTGGACATGTAGAGCGTAAGTTCACATTGTTAAGATTGCTGAGATTGTACTCGGGTACGGACGCTGATCGGGCAGCTCGCGTGTGGCTGTACGTGGGGAAATTCAAGTCGGAGTGAGTTGGGGACGATGGCATCGATCTTGAGATTTCACTGTCGGACGGTGGAGTTAGGCTCTCCGCACCTGAGGCGATTGGTGAACCAGCGTAGAAATCGTTATTCAAGTCGTCACTCGAGTCGTGCACGCCAATGAGTAAACTGTAGTCCATGATCTTCATTCTCTTAAGGAACTCGACGTCTTTCCGAAGCTGAACCAGGAAGATGGCACGCCGTGCCACACCCAACTGTAAATGGAAACCCTTCTCCAACAAATCCATGTCTTTCAGCACACCGGCTCCACCTCGCGCGTGCTCTGCCGGTGACGCATGTCGTCCGATTCTGGAGCCTTTCAGATCAAACCGACCATGAATCTCTAGTGGGGTGTGGAAGACGCTAGCCATGATGACGAAGTGCATCTTCCGACGCAAGTGATGCATTTTGACACGGTGCATGCCGTAGAAGCGAGTGATTAGCGTGTTGGGGTTCTCCATGACGAATTTGTAGTAGTGCGGCAAGATCCGGCGGAGGAATTTCGACTCGTCCTTGGTCTGCGTCTTTATCATGTAGCGGCCGTCGTGGGAGTAGAAGAAGAATTGACCCGACTTGGAGTTCGACATGAACTCGATGAAGTTGAAGTCGCCGCTGAGAGTAAGCATGTACTCTGCCAAGTCGATACCGAAGCGGCGACGCACTTGCCGGAACACGTCAGGCGAGTAATCTTTGAACTTGAACGGATGCTGGAGCTGTGAGTTCGCGGGGAAGATCTTCCTGTCCACGAGCATGAAGTCGTCCATTGCCAGGCGTTGTTTGAAGGGTTTCTGTAGTCCCGCCGAGTCTCGAATGCCACACATCATGCCATACGTGAGCGCGTATTGCTCGTGCTGTAAGTTGATCACGTTGCCTGCAGGTGGCTTAAAGCTGCGTTCAACGCTCTTGTAGTACGTGTGTCCTAACTTCGTTTTCCCGATGCTTAAACGCTTGTCGAGTAGCTTGAGCTTCTTCTTGTCAATCGCCTTGTCTAACGCTTTAGACGCCGGCGACGCAGGAAGAGGCTCCGGTGATGTTAAACTCTCGGTTGTCATGTTCATGCCGCTCATTTCAAGCGCTGTTAAAGTACCGGCGGAGGATGCAGTGGCGATCGAGGACGTCCGAATCGTCAAGGAGCTGTCGCTGGCTCCTTCGTCGTCAATATAAGTCAATGTCGGCGGTCGGTTCGTATGACTCGATGGGGATTTGGAATTGTTCCGGGTCGGCGACGGTGGGGTATCTTTGATCGTCAAAGGTGCAGGAGGTACATCCGCCGGATTGGCGCTCAGTTCAGCTAGGGCGACAACTTCCATTGACATGGCCTAGCTGCTCTGGGTGTCTGCCTCGCTGCCGATACAACGGCAGATTTCCAAATGAATGATGGAGACTGATGCCAGCAGCCAGGTGGTGGGTAGTCAACGGGCTGCCGAGGACGAGTTCTTTTTCAGCGTTCCCATCGATACCAAGCCGATAGATATTTTCAGCAGACAAGAAGATCCGCTTGGCGCTTTTCTTGGTTGATAAGAACACCTGTCGAGTCTCGCATAAGACGCTTCATTACCCCAGCAAGGCACACTTCAACCGTCTTTCGATGGTCGACCACTCCGAAAACACGCACTGACCAACGAACACTCCGCTCGAGCTTGTGAAAAATGCACGTTTGTCATTTCTTACATGTACCCAGTGTTCCGGTTGCCTACATCTACTATTCCTCCAGCCACGTCCAATTTCGAAACACACGGAAGCGGTTGGAGAAGAGCTATGGGAAGCTTAGACGGTAGCCTGGCCACCGCGTTGCTCAATCAGCAGCTTCCAGAACTCGTGGGTTTCGGCCACAGTGGCCTCAGCAAAGTCGCGGCCCATGCACTTGCCGTCGTAGCCATACTTGTTCACCTGGGGCAGTTTGTAGTCGCGCAGCCAGTCGTGGATGGCCGCGATGCAGCCAGGCATGTGCGCCTCAATGTCAGCCACGTCGTTAATCATCGGAGCGTAGTGGTCCTCCACGTTGATGCAGATCACCTTCCAGTCCGTCTCGTTGTCGTCGATCAGAGCAAGCACGCCCAGAATCTTAACCTGCACCACGGAACCCGTGCGCCACTGCTTGGTGCCGATCTCTACCACATCGATCGGATCGTTGTCACCGATGCAGCCCGTGCCCTCCGTCGTGTGCGAGGGGTCCTCCCATGTCTGCGGCAGGGCGCCGTAGTTGAACATCATCTCACCCCAGCCGTACTCACGTAGCTTACCATTCTTGGTGTCCTGCTTAATGGGGTTAAACGGCTCGCCCGTGGCGATCTCCATTTTCTTACGGGTCCACTTGGGGATCTCGCAAATAAAGTTGACGGATCCGTCCGGGTTGTACAGCGGGATGTCGTGCCACGGGAGATCTGCTGGCGCTCGCCGTTAGGCCCAGTGTGGTAGAAGTTGACACGGAACTCGAAGCTGGGGAAGGCGCCAACCGCCTCCGTCTCAATGTTGCCGACCTCCGGGTTGGCAATACGCGCCTTGAGGAATTTGAACTTGGCCTGGTAGCGACGCATGGCCTCCGTCTGGTTGTCAGCAGCGTGGTCGTCGTTCCACCACTTCATGAACGAGTTGAAGTCAATCTGGCCGGTGGCCGACTTGCTGTGCATGTACGCAACAGCCTCCTTGGCGTCTTCCTGAGCAATCGGCTCTCCCAGCTTGGCGTGGAGGTCCACGAGGTCGTCCTCGCTGATGAATCCGTTGCCCTGCACGTCAAAGAGGTTGAAGATGGCTCGCATGCGCTCCATCTCACGGGGCTCGATGTTGAGCTCCGTGCCGTCGTCCAGGACGCTTCCACGACGTGTGCGCAGCTGGCTGATCTCGGCGCCGTACTTCTTCTCCGTCTGCTCGTACGAGGCGAGCTCGGCCTTGAGCGTGGCCACTTCACTGCGGAGATCTTCCAGCTCCACGGCCATGGAGAGCACGTCCGGGTCTTCCTCTCTCCACGAGTCGCTGCGCTTGTGACGGAAGCTGCTCTTGGGGGAGGAGGACGGGGACGAGGCCACTGGACGCGTGTACTCCACGAACTCTCCGTCCTTCTTGTCGGGGGCGTTGTCAATGACCTTCTGCATCACCTCCAGCCACTTCTCCTGGTCCTCCTTCGTCTCCGTGTACACGCGGAAGCACGTGTTGCTGGGCGTGTAGAACTGGAAGCCATTGGGCTTGCCGTCCCACTCGTGGACGGAGCTGAAGGGATCTTGCCTCGGATGCTGCGCTTCTCGAAGTCCTCCAGCGACAGGAAGTACGTGATCTGCAGCTCGTCCTTGTACACGACGCAGTAGCGCTTCTTCCAAAGCAGAGAGTTGTGCTCCGGCTTCTTGTACAGCACGCCGGCGATCAGGATCTCGCGCTTGTCCACGGCCGTGGCCTTGGACTGCTTCAGGAAGTTGGCGAACGACGCGATCGTGGACGCCATGGTGGATCTGTCTGCTGGACGGACACGTGTGGCTCAGCTAGCAAATCGAAGAATGGATGGGGAAGGCGTTCGGGACAAGGATGGAGCGGATTTTCAGCCAATCAGAGAGAAGACAATTGGATGGGATTGGCTGGAAATGATTTTGGCCAATGGAAAGTGAAACGGATCGAGTAGGTATTTGGTCCCGGTTTTTACGTGCACTCTATTTTGTCATAGAAGTGATTGACGGGATTCGACTGGATTCGGCGTCCAAGCAGCAGTGGACTGCGTTTCCACTGCAGTGGATCGGCTTGTGATTGCTTTGCATAGAGGTGAGGGCGTTGTGGAATTGAGATGGGCGCCTGGAAAAACCTCGGAGGTTTTCCCGTCTATGCAAAAAATAGGGTGCGCACAATTTTTTGCTGTTGTTGGTCCGTTGCGATCGAACGCTTTTCACGTGCGTGGCAAAGTATCTTGCGAAATGTATGAGCGGTAATGTCATGCGACGCCCCAGTCTCTCGATGCCGACTGCTCATTCCTCGCTGGATAACATTCCGATGACCGCAGCGCAATTGCTTCGGTTTGGCATTCATGTATGGAGGCAACAGGAACCTGCCAGCCAGTCGCTTGGCCGTTGAGTTCGTCCCGCAACAAGTACGTCAGCACTACATAAACGTGCGCAACTTCAGCCGCAACATGTGACGTGGCCATCCATAAACGATCTTTTGGCCACTTTCAATCCTCGGCTCGAGTTGACCAGGAGAGACTCGACCACCTAATAGCCAGCTACATATTGCTAAGTACTGTCGACAGAACGTCCAGTGCGCAGCAGTCAAAGACCAATTCGCAGCGAATCTCTCGGTCGACTTTCGGTGCGCGAAGTATGCGATCAGGGGTCACCATTTTGCCATCCGGGTCTTAGTGTCAAGCGCCAGGTCTCCCTAGCCTCACCTCCTTCATAGCAATGCTCGACCACAAGACCAACAGTTCTGGCGCCGAATCCAGATTGGCCACAGATAGCGGCACGCTTGCGTTTTCAGCACGAAAGCGAGTTGATACAGCGGCGAAAAGCCAAATTTCCGCTTTAGCAAGACGTTCAGCCCCACGAAAGATAAAATTCCATCAAGAAATACAGCATCATACTGCGCCACTCCCAGCTTGTCTAGCGTCAACAAGCGCACTTGGGAGTAACAAGCAGCTGGGGATAAAGAAGCAGAGCGAGATACTGCGTATACAACATCGGCAGCGTGCATTTGATCCACTCGGTTATCAACATGTATTCAGAGTGGAAGAGTGCTTGGAGTCCATGTTGAACGTCCTGAACGGGAGATCTGGGAGGTGCTCGTCGAAGCATCAAGAAAGATATGGTGCTGCATGCTAGAACGCGCTGTCGACAGTAGGCTTGGTGCTCCAAATTGCCAACGCATGGTGGTATCAGTGAGAGTGAAGGCATTGACCGGTGGGATGACAACAGACTTGGTCGATCTGGAGTGATTTTGGGGCCCATGATATAACGAATATCGGCTTTGAACTGACTGCAACAAGTGAGGTGCTTGCTGAATGAGAACTCTTTTTATCACCGAAAGGGATGACCGAGGTTACATCGTCATCAAGTGGGTTCTTGTCAGCGCGCGATATATTTTCCGGGATAGCGTTGCAAAGTTCAGCAAGAAGGGTTCTACATTCTTTGTGATGCACTCAATTAAAATCGTCACTAAGAGGCCGGCATTGGCGCTGATAAACACAAAGAAAATCTGAGTCAACGACGTCCGCTGGCAGTAGTTTCGAAGGGAAATCGTGCGCTCGACAGAGTACGTACTACACTTTAGTGTGGGTTCCGTGTATTTTGCAGTTCACACTGGTCAACAATGGTAAGTTAAACCATGAATATGTCTTTAAACTTCACATGATCTTACATGCGTTTAAATACTTTTCTTTGACGAGTTGATCTTGGCAAGGCTGGCGCATTAATGATCATCACATCCTCAAAAATGGCCAATGGCGTTTGGTTTGAACGTCCATTCTTGGTTCAGCTACTACCCGACCGTGAAATAGATACTTTTTGTAAATCTGTGCAAGTTGACCGAAGATTGGAACTGCTGAGAAGACCAGCGCTAGCATGAGTTGCATGACCGGCGGCAAGAAGCTATGTCTACCTTGCACCCCAACGTTCTACCGAGGAGGAGATTAGGGAGGGCAGTATAAGGAAATGCCTTTAGTGGTCAGCTAATGCACGAAACTTCTTTGACTCATGGCCCAGAATAACCCAAAGCAAAGCGGGTGATTGCTATTCAAGTACTGCACGTTTATCCCGTCGAGTGAATGAGCTTGGGGAAGTTCACTCGACATTGAAGCTGAAGACAATCGATGGCATTTGGCCGAAAAGTTTTTCCGATTGACTCGTCCAAACCGCAGCATCACCCAATCATACTTGACACCTTCCTCAAATGCCTTCGAGCGACATGGAACTATTGGAATCGCCTTCAAATCGGCCACCGGGAACGATACTCGGTCGAGCGTCTTCTGTCCTTCCGAGATTATTGTCAGCGTACGTCTTCAACTCGCGTCGTGGTTGTCAGTATACTGGCGCTGGTACCGGCTTTTGTTGTGGCAATATTGGTGGAATGTATCCCATTGCAGTCTCCTGCCAAAGGCTGGAGGGCAAACTATGCGTTTTGGATCCGATTGTTTGTGTCGTCGTTGCCTATTGCATTTGGTGGAGTTTATCAAGTCAAAGAAGTGATTGAGCCTGGTGTCATTTCCACTAAAGGGATTGTAGCGACTGCTGTCGGCTCGTGTGCATGCTACGTGGTCTTCACACTTGGTGTTGCTGCTGTCTGGAAGTTCCCAATCCCGTTTGGCTATGTGCTGACAATCGGCCCATTTGTGATGTTCTACGTGGTTTTCTTCCTCTTAAGCATTGGTCCACGGATCTTGACCAGTTCACCGGCATTACGGCAACAGATTTTCGCCCAGATGCTGGTGATCTCAGCTCAAGGAATCCTAGCAATAGCTTACCCGACGTTCGGTGCCATATTCAACCAACTTTCAGGAAATGGGCAGGCAGCCTTCATTTTCGTACTTCCCGTCATCAAATTTACTATCAAGCAGTTTATTGCTAAGGTTGCTGCACACCTCCAGGAGTGCGTTGGTCCGATTGTGGTGTTGTCTGTAGATGTGTGCAATGTCCTCTATGTGACTATTTGCATGCAGACGGCGATCTCACCTCTCACAACGTCATTGGTGATAGCTACCGATGCTTTCTTTATCGTGCTTGCACTTCGTTCGATCTATAGCGCGGATATGACAAGACCGCGTCCTAAGAATTTACAACTGTCGTCGTTGAAAGAGAACTATCTTGACGACTTAATCCAGTCGATCGACAACATATTTCGCTCGAGTGTCATCAGCTCATCAGCAATACCGATCCGCACACGTGCACCATTTCCTCTGCCTTTGTCGAAGGAAAGTGCGGCATTCATGAACGAGCTAGTACGCTCGAAGCGGAAGGGTTCTGGAAAAGTTACGCATTTCGGAGGCTCAGGCGTATTTTCCATTGCACCAACAGATTTTGCCCCGAGGCGAATGTCTGCCGACAATCAAGTGGAAAAAGCCATCAATGATTCTTCTCCAGCCTTTGTCTCCAAGATAGCAAGAAATTTTCCAGGTCACCACCGAATTGCAGACTACGAACTCCTGAGGAGAGCCTCTGCGGTGTTACTGGCCAGCCGGTCGTCGAGAAGGAGAAGCTCAGTGGACGTGGTGGCGGCTGATTTGCGGCGAGTTTCATCTGCGCCTCAGGTCCGGAATTTGCCTCGTCGTGGCGAAGATATTCGAGACGTTCAGGACGCACTTCAGGCACTTTTCCATTCGGAATACATTGTAATGACAGAGTTTGTCGAGTGCGCCATTCCGATGCTGTACGCTGTGTACCTCGCAGTTTTGTACCACCTCCCGACTGCAGCATACTATCCACACACTCGATCTCTGACGGCTGCCAAATTTGCGAGCACTGAGCTCAGTTTGGTCACGTACGCGATGGTCGAGTTTGGGTCGTTTTTAGGGATGCACTTGATGCTCAAGATGAAATTTGGCTTTTCGCCACTCTACCAACTCGCATTTGTGATCGAGACCCAAGTGCGAACGATCCAAGGACATCTCTTCGTGTGGATCCTGTGCATATTGCAGATCACATTGGTGCACAACGGTGCGTACTGCAGTCGTAGATATAGTAGTTTTACGCTCGGTTTCATGGACGTTTGGGCTACTGTTTCTGTTGCAGGGGTCGACCTTGACGCTCCGTTCAAGTGAAAGCACATGCAACTTCAACACGTATCATCAAAAGTGTAGCCATTTCGATGGACGATCCTTGGAAAGTATACATTAAATGGATTTGTTTCTTTGTTTTTCATGGTTGGGTGCCAACCGTAACCCCAGTTTACCACGGTAGACACTGCCTAGTTAAACCTGGTAAGCCTGCAGCGTGGAGGGCGCACCGAAGTGCACTTGGTCGCACTTGAGTTGCACTGCCATCTGGCGGATGGCGCTGGCGCTGCGGCAAAAGCCCATGATGCGGTCGTCCTTGGCCGAGCCGGCGATGTCCAGACGCTCGCGGGTTACGAGTCGCACGCGAGTCACGCGTTGTGCCACCACAATGCCAGAGCCAACGAAGAGTGCCAAAAGATGCCGAACGTGCCGAAGTTGCCCTTAAACAGGCTCAGCAAACTCAGCACCAGAAAAAGGGCGCGACCGAGATACGCCGCCAAGTTAACGGCTAACCCGGTTCCGCACGAGTTTAGACCGAGGCGAGTCTCCAGTTGTGAGAGTGGCACACACGGACAGCAGCAGGCCCACCAGTAGTAGGCCGTGCGCAGATCAGCGTCGTGCAGGTCGGTGGTCCACATCTGCATGCGCAATCCATTGGGGTCAAAGGCGCCTTCCAGGTTTGGGGTTTGGTTCTTGTTGTCTGGGGTCATAACCGTCACGTACTCGCCATTGCTGGGACTCTCTCCCGCAAACTTGGGTCCAGTGGCGGCCGGCGTCGGGAGTGGGAGCTGTTGAGGAGTCTTCTTGTCCGCCATGTCGCTTTAGGTAATTAGTGCCTTCAACTCAACCTGTGGCCACTGCGATGCAAATCTGGAAATGGCCGGAAGAAATGAGTGCTGGTTTACGGGACAGGAGCGTTTCTGTGGGTTGATGATGCCGTTGCAGCCATAATCCTGATGGCACACGCAACTTTAGTCGCCTTGCAGCAACTGAAGGCGTCATCCTGCAACATGTGGCTCGGAGGCGTGGGACAGATTTATGCCTCCATGTTGCAGTTCGATGGGCACAGCGACCAACACTCTTCAGACAGTCGATAAATAAGCAAAGACTACTACGAGAGCTGCTCTCAGAGCAGGGTATGGTGAGGGCCCGTCGTTGAGGGGTTCTCTGCACACGTAGATCTGCATAGGTAGGTTCATACTGCAGCCAGTAAATGCTGGACGCCAAAAGCTTATGGTGCAGAGACACATTATCCAACAACTTAAACCTGACATGGCTACATAGTTTTGATGGTACCGGACAATCGACGTCTGTAGTTTACCGACTTGTTGCGCACTCAGGTTACTGTTGATTCTCTTGTCGTCGCTCCTGATGTCGACGAAGTCGGCCAAGCGCTTATCGTGGATGGAATTTGAATATTAAAATTTGAGTTACCTGGCGGACACTCGTTGAGCGGTCTACTTTAGATCGTCCACCTGCGCCAACTTCATCTCCGTCGGGCTCTACTTTTCTCCAGACTCGTCGAAGGCTTCCAGGTCGGACTCTAATTGCAGATCAATAAAGCCGAATACGCCGTCCGTAGTCCACTCCAGCGTCTCCATGAACGCTTCGACCGCCTTCTTCTCAGCGACCGTCGGTGGTGGAAGAGTACACTTCATTTCATCTGGAATTGCCGCCGTTGGAGTGTCGCCTTTGTACGTCCTAGCGCTTGAGAGCCAGCCATGTTTGCTCTTGCGCAGCTTGAACCGAGTCGAGTGCCACCGATTCTTG
The DNA here is from genome assembly GCA_011947355.1 of Phytophthora boehmeriae. Classification (NCBI taxonomy): domain Eukaryota; phylum Oomycota; class Peronosporomycetes; order Peronosporales; family Peronosporaceae; genus Phytophthora; species Phytophthora boehmeriae. Next base: position 43,353 of record JAAVTJ010000148.1, on the reverse strand, counting down.
ATGGCGTTGTCGGTGCGGCCAGGCAAATGGCTCGCGATCTGTGACCACGCGTTCCCCAACTCTTGCTGCTGATTGAAGAGGGTGCTGTCCTCGTCGACAGTCCATTCGTCGTGGCTGATCGCGGGGTCAAGCTGGTTCCGCCACCGTTCGCGGCACTGTTTGCCACTACGCCCTGGTAGAAACGACGACATGACAGACCATTGGGTGGCGCCATGATGCTCGACGAGGGTATTCAAGAGCGCGTCTTCCTCCGTGGTCCAAGGCCGTCGCACTGGAGCTGCCCAGCGGTCCTGCAGCTCGTTCCATTGTGCACAGCACGAATCTTCTGATCGATGCGGGACAACTGAAGCAACTAGATCCCATCGACGTGCTCCGTAACGGCTCACACCAGCACGAAGCAAATTGTTCTAGTTGTCATGGCAACAAACAACCTGTCAGTTTTGTGGCGCATCCGATACACCCAAGTCCACTTACCTCATTGGAGCTCCACGCCCCCGTTGACTCTGCCGTTGACATGTCGGTCCGTTTGCGAATTAGCTCGGACAATACAGCGCTGCATGCTATACTTTCAGCAATGCCATCGAAACTCGCGTATTGCCGAATATGAGAGCGACGCTGGCTCCTCTCATGCTTGACGTCGTAAGACGTCCTCTCGCCCCAACTCTGGGCTTATTTGCATTGACGCCACTGCAATTCAATCGACCATCGTGCGACAGGAAGCATTTGACTTGACTCGGTATAAAATCTGCGCAGCTCGATTCCGCTGATAGCGAGACGACGTGTGCATGAGAGAAGGCAAAGCTTCGAGAACAGTTGTCTCGACTCGATTTTGTCATTGCGTTAATGCCAAGGACAAGCGAAACATTCGAGAAGGCTGAAAACTAATTAGTTTCATTGAATTAAATAACGATGCCGGCACCGTGTCTTGGTGCTTTCAACTTGCTGCGAAGGGAATTGAGCACGTGCAAAGAACGACGTGGCATGCAACGAAGCTTGTCCAGACCCGAACTGCGCAATGGAGATGTCCCCACTTGAGGCGCAGTCTGACGCTGGTCAAGTGACTTCGACGGTGGCAGGGAGTTGGTTGACAAACGCCAAGAATTGACGAGCTCCAGATCAATCTCGCAGACCGAAGATGCAAAAGACGATGACGACGCGCTCGAGTCTCTAGGAGTGCCTGGCGATCCCGGGAAGGGTTCTGTGGGCGTGCCATCGTGGTCAACTGCTTCCATCACAGCTGCATCCGATCCTCGTCCACCTAGAACTGCCATCGGTTCAAGAGGTGACGTCGCACATTGCGAATACGTTGGCGATTCCCAGACACCCTTCGATGCGGAAACAATCGTATCACTTGGAGCTTGCCGCCTACCAACAATGGACGTGCGTTCGGCGCCGGCACCAGCGCGCAGTCTCATAAACCGACTGCCAATTGTCTCGGAGCGCCAGCCAGCGAAAACCTGCTCATCTGATCGCATCTTGTGAAGCGCACACATAGCGCAGCACACACGCTGACCGTCTACAACGGTTTCCAGCTCCTTCTCCTCTTCATCTTCTTCGATAACCGCATCGACATCCAAATCGTCAATGCTTGAGGTCGTCGCAGTACTGCTCTGACCGAATGTCTCGCCACACTCGTGCTTGTCTGGATTCTCGACTAGACAAGTCTCGGAAAACGTTTGCGCCAGCGATCGGAAGCTCGTAGGGGAGTGTTGTTGCCACGGCGCCTGCTCGTCAACGTCGTTGCGGTTCGTCACAAATCGAATTACCTCCGGCGCCACCTGCTGCATCAGCACGGCACATTTTTGATTCAGCGGGTTCAGCAGCACACTCTGCAGGGTAGTGAACAGTTTCGCGAGCGCTTTTCGTCGGTTCTCCACCACGCGAGGCTTCGGTCCATGGCCCGCCGCGCGAAACAAGTGATGGTCAGTCCGCTCGACAGGCAAGGCACGTTGCACGTAAGCGTATAGCCACGGACATTCCGCAAAGCACAGATGGCCACGACTCAGTGTTTGCAGCACTCGGCTCTGGAACGCTCGACAGTCCGCGTAGGACCGGAGGTGGCGCCACGTCGAACTCGACTTGCGGTCGTGCACGGTGAGTGCGAACGTTGACAAGTGTCGGGTTTGCGGCTTGGTGGTCACTTCGACCGTTACGTTGGCCAAGTAGGCGACACTGGGGGACAACGGCGACGAATCGGTCGACGCTTCTGAACCGCGTTCGCGATGCGTTGCATACAGCGCCGAGCACTTTGGATGGCGCTGCAACGTCGAGTTCGGTTGAGTCGTCATCGAAGTCTTGGCCTCAACAGTTTGAACTCTTTTGAAGGTGGGGGTCTCAGCTAACAATGACTCGAATTCGCCCAAATGTAGAATGAAGTGCTGCTGCGTCCTAATGCTTTGGGATTTGTCGCGCCAACTCAAGTTGATTTGGGTGGACGAGCCAGCTGGTCGAGTCCCCGCGTGGCTCAGCGAACGGAGCCATTCGAAAACATTTTCTACTTGACGTCGGAAGACATTTAAGCCAAACAGTTTATCGGATGGTGAAGTACTCGAAAAAACTGCAAAAAACGCAATTGGACAAATGTTGATCCAAACAGATGTGTGAGCTCAAGATAAAAGTATACTGAACGAACCGACTTTCGCACCAACTTTTGTCGGCGAAAGGATGGCCAGAGGATACCATTACTCACACCAAGTTCAGAAACCGACCTACACTCCGGTGTCCACTGGTGCCAGTGACGCAGCGTTGTGTTGTAAAGCTCCTCCTTGAGCCATCAGTCCGACCATCAAGAGATAGAGAGATGTGGTCAAACAAACGCGTAGAATTCGATGTTGCCGAACACAGTGCGACACGAAGACGCAGGCATCATCCTTAGGATCCCACGACAACGCTACGCAGCCCACTGCCATTCCTTTAGCAGTCCTCGCATGCGAAGTATTGGTTGTCCTGATAGAGCGGGGACTTCATCCTACAAGTTCCTTCCACTTCTCACGGCAGATGTCGGGGATACAGACAAGTGACCAACACGCACAACGGATTGGGATCGCGTTGGCTCTCCGACCGACCCGGCCTCAAACATCTGAGGCCGAAGCAAACGAAGCAACCAGCAAGCAACGAAGTAGGCAGACCAAAGTTTACGAACTATATTACGAACTGTTTGTGGCAATGGTAATCGACATTGCAGGCTGTCCATTTGGCATCTGAAGTTACCAACGTAGGCCATGTGCGAGGATCGATGGAACTTTCGAACTCGTAGATCTTCTGGTGGACCGACTCATTGGCACAGTCTTGGATGGGATCTCGTCGAAAATTGCTGTCGGCAGATCCGAAGCAAGGTGCTAAGCTGTGCCGGTGCCTCTATCCCTCTCTTGAAGTTAGCTAATGCGCGTGAAGTTTTGGGTATCTTGGGCACTGCAAAGCTGCTCTACAGAGCATGCCACGAACTACAACTTACATAAAAACAAAATCAGGCTCACCTCATTCATATTCGTTTGTTAAATTCGTCAATTCTGACTCAGGATGTTTCCTGGTGGCCACATGTAGGGCATTTCAGCTCCTCGTTAAGCTTCTCGACCAGGCACTCATCGTGAAAGTTGTGCCCGCAGTCCAGTGTCGAGAACGTCGATATCATCGTTCGACAATCCCACCGATCGTCGTTGATCTCTCGATCATGTTGCAGCGGCTCCATCAGTGATGCCTCACACACAGCGCAGATTTCTGTCTCCGGTCCCGTGTCATCGTCGCATGGTGTAGTATCGTCGGAACTCGAAGACGCCTCCACAAGTTGCATCTCCCCATTCTGCCACCTTAGCAGCAGCATTCGTAGACACTCTGGCGCTTCTCCTTGCTGCTCGTTCTCAGGTTCAGAAGCCCCTTTCACGACGAACTCCAGCAGTTCACGAGCAACGCCCTCCATCACCAGATGACAGCTGTGATTGCTTCGCTTCAGCAGAAAACTGCGGATCGTCGCCAAACTCCTCGTAAGCGTCTTCCGTCGTCTTGCCACCACGCGCGACAGTGTGCTCCCTACCAGCTGAGACTTTGGGAAGTAGCTCTTCAGGAACGTGTACAGCCACGGACACTCGGCGTGGCAGAAATGACCGCGCTGTAAAGCGGCAACGAGCCGTTTGCGGAAGAATCGGAATGCATCGAAGGTCCGAATAAATTGCCATGTCGTAGTTTCCGCGGCACCGCGAGGTTGGTACGTTACTGTGAGCAAATAGTCCACTCGACGACAAGATGTCCGTGACCGCGAGCTCAGAGGCGTCACATCCATCGAAACGTTTTCGAGCCACGAAACTTGAGCCGGGAGCGGACCTGCAGGCAGCGATCGCTTCTTGCGAAGACGTTTCGAGCTCATCGTCGCAAACTACGTGGTGACTGTGAGCGAGTCTTTCACCAACTAAAATCGGAAATGATTGAGTCTGTCACCGTTGGCTACTGGACATGATTGTGTGGATGCAATTTTTGAATGCGCACACTGAATATCAAGGCCCCCATCAACACGGCCAGATGGCTAGCGACAACCAGCGTCTTGTGACGACAGTTTTAGGACCCAGGAGAGCGTTGTGCTTTATTCAACGCGGTGCCTTTGGCCAACGGATCGTAATAAGACTCAAGACTTTTGTGCACGGTATTTTGAACCGAAGTTCTACTTAGCTTAGTGCTTGTCCGCATGTAGGACACGCCAGCGTCTCGTTTAGTTTGGCGACAACGCACTCGTCGTGGAAGCGATGGCCGCAACTCAACGTCGTCAACGACCCCTTGGCCGTATCTTCGTTCGTGCACAGGCCGCACATGCTCAACATGCTGTTGTTGCTGCCAGCCGAGCGGAAAGACTCTAGACTGTGGTCGCTGCTGGATTGCCAGCAACGACTCAGTCCTACTGGCGTTAGGCTGTGACTGCTGCTGTCTGTGCTGTACAATGTCGAGCTGCTCGACGTCTTTGAGAAAGTCGTAAAGTTCTCCCAGCGGTACTCGTGGTCGATCGGCAGGTCTTCGTTCAAGAAAGTGATGAACTCCTGAGCCACCGTGCCTGGGAGGATACTGCAGGAAGCGTGGTTCTCTCTTCTGCTCATCGCCTCTAGCAGTGTGGAGAAGCACTCTTCGATCGCGTGGCTGCGCTTGCTCGTGACGTATGAACTAGACGAATAGAGATAACACTCTTTTGGGAATCGTCCTTTGAGACTCGAATACAAGTAAGGACACTCTGCATGGCAGAGGTGACCGAGTTGCATGACCTTAAGAAGGCGCTGTTGGAAGACCGCCAGCTCGTTGAACGAACGGCTCACTGTCCACTGTTGGCTGCTGTCGGCGTGTGGGGTCACCACAAAGTCGTACCGGACCTTTTGCCATGTTGAAGCTGGCGTTTCGTGGCGGTCACTTGCAGTGCAAACTGGTCGAGGTACGCGATGGTCGCGGGTTTAACGGATGTTGGCGACGATGAGGTCGGGCTCATGACGGGGGTCCCGAGGGGTCCGGCCACGGTCGCACGACGGCGACGGCGGCGGGAGGTAAGCGACATGCTGGACATGGTGGAAACCGGGAAAGTGTTGCAAATTGCTGCGAGCCTTCGCGATGGCGAAGCGAATTGGAGAATGGAGCTGGCACTGATGAAAGGCAGTGGTGCCAAGTGAGACCGTCGTTTAGTTGAAGGCCACATGGTAGTGTCCACTGGATTATGGGCCGGAGAAGAGCTTTTGCTTGGAGTAAACGTCAACCTGTGTGACCCGATATGTTTATTAATCGGTATGAATTGATTGCAACTTTAATTCAAGTTTGATTCACGTCGACACACCTCGAAAAATGATACAAAGGACATTTTAATGTGGTTGTGCCAACCGTGATCATGCGTTCAGGATCCCAGTAGTAATCATGCGAATCCAGTCGATTCCTACAGCAATTCAAGTTTACTTCGCCTAGATAGCTACGTGCTCGTTTGGTGATCATCTTTTGGTTGTTTGCGGCTTTCAAGTGGAGGCTCTAAAGGTGAAATCATATGGAAACGAAATTGCTGTGGTGTCAATTTGCGTTGAAGCTAATCAACGACCGGCACGATGCACTCGTCGTAAATCACTCTACAAACTCGTTGCGAACACTGTAGACTCTATTCTTCAGGACTTACACTCCCTGATTCCCACTACAGTTCGCTTAGGTCTGGTTCACATACCAAGTCGCCTTTGCAAACTCGAATTTTACAAAGCCAAACGTTTTGGCATAAATTCTTTGTCCCCGTCCAGACTTCAGCAGCACCCCTAATCGGTCGCCCTCTTCTCCATTCGAAAACACATTAAGTAGTTGAACGCACTGCAGCTTTTCAATTAACAAGAACTCCACCATCGTCGCAAGTAGTCCACTGCTCGGGCATTGGACCTGCGCTAGTAATTGGGTTTTAGCAGGACGATTTCGAGACTGCAAAAATAAAAGCAAGTACTCCCGAAAGACCCGGCAGAACACCAGCTCTCGCTGCTGGAGAAATGGAAATCACACTAATCCTTGGTTAGTTGATTGTGGCGTCGTTGCTTATCGAGCATGAATCTCTGGATACACTTTGAAGACACACATGGATTCATTCAAGGCCAAAAATCCACCTAGACATTTGCGTTACGCTGCTTTGGTGTAAGCAATGGCGATCGTCTACTGAAAGCTCATGTCCCAGGAAGTTCAGGCAAGAGGCGTCAAATGACAAACAAAAGTGTTGACACGAATCTTATTCTTACGCTTTAGCTACTTTTACACCCTAAAATGTCGTTGTTGTTGCTCATTGCTCGCTGCTGTGCACGCGGCAGACGACGTGTCGGCTGTGGCACGTCTCGCACTCGCGCTCTTCCTCTTCTTCCTCCTCCACGTCGCTCTCGTCCTCACTCGCCGAGTCCAGCGAGTCCAACGAATCCCTCGTGACTGCACTGAGCTCCGACGACGGCGAGTCGCTGAGGTTCATATCTTTCATCCCCTTGACCACAAAGCGGTTGAACTCGGCGGCAACGTCGTGCACCAGCACTCTGCACGAGTGATTGCCTCGGTTCACCAGCGAGGCCTGAACAGTCGTAAGGCAGCGAATCAGCGTCTGTTGTCTGGCGGCCACCACTTTGGGGCAATTGTTGCAGAAGAGGGACTTTTGGGGGAAGTAGTGCTTCAGCACTTTGTAGAGCCATTTGCACTCTGCGAAGCACGAGTGGCCGTGCTGCATGCGCTTCACCAGGCGCTTCTGGAAGGCCCTGTACTCATCAAAGGGGCGACTGACGGTCCACGTCGCGCTCGACGCGAGCTTCTGCTGCTTAGGGAATACGTCATGGTCAGTTGGTACTCCGCCTTGCCACTGGCGCTCGAGGTGGTCAGCTCGAGCGTCAGGTGGTCGAGCCACGCCACTGTGTCAGGCACGGCCATGGGGCCGGCGAGCTTGAGGGTGGCGGCAGAGCGGGGCGCAGAGCCAGCACAGCCACCGCCGCTGCTGGCACTGGATGCGGACGTGGCTGTGGACGCGGAGCTGCACGTGGAGCTCTCGATGCTGCTGCCCACCATTGCTCGGTAGGTTAAATCGGTTGAGACCTGGGTCAGAAGGTTGCGTCTCTGGGGTGGAAAAAGTTGGATAATGACGCTCGACTCAAGCCTGTCTTTGCCTGAAGTGAAACCAACGGCTAATTTCCGCATCTTTGTCAGAAGATCTGCATAGTGAGATCAACAGAAGATCGGCCATAGTGAGATCAAGGTCGGAGACTTCCGGCAAATTCCGAGAAAGAAAGACGATGCGGCCAATCAGCCTGATTCCAAGCTGATATTTGTTTGGCTACAGTTCACTTTTATCCGGAAAATCACAATAGAAGTCTTCATCAACATTGTACGACTTAGCTACACAACAAGACGATGCCTCTCGGTGCTGCTCCTGGCTCGGCGACGGACCAACGGCAAGAGACGGAGCTCTGCACTTGCACTACAAGAAGCGACGCGTGACGTGGCTCGCAGTCCGACGCCGAGTGTTCACGGATCCGAATGTTCCCATCTCAACGTGAAACTTGCCTTTTTGTCGTCGATTGCAGGCGAGTTGCATTCGATGTCCAATCCGTTGTCGTGTTCCCCACGCACGCTCTAGTTTCTGCCAAGTGGGTGGCGCGCAACGCTTGAACTTTGCGGCGCCGGACAGCCGTGCAAAAGCCTACGAGTCATGAGACGATACGGCACGGCAAGGCAATATTAGGACACCAGGACGTCGGAACTTCTTAGATACAACAGCATGAAAATCCACTCTCCAGATGTAGCTATCACCGTCCAGCTGACGGTCTCCGGAGAATGCAGCGGTGTCGACATCCTCATAACGGCCTTCCAGCATGCATTCTGACTCTCCACTGGTCGTAACTGCGACCTTAACTGTGTTTTGCAATCGCTTTGCAGTCGCGCTCTGGCACCGCCACGTCACGATCGATGTCCTCGATTGAACGTTAGACATGGGGGCTGAAAATCCAGAGCTTGCAATTGACAATAATGGAGGTGCTTAAATACGTTGATTAGATACTGTATCGGTACAACTAGCTACTAAGCTTAAACTGGCGAGCTCAATGTGCGCTCGAGGTCGAGGTGTTGATGCTGGACCGGCAGACTCCAGGCGTCCCAATGGTCCTTCTCCATCGTAACGACGTCTTCTTCGGCTTCTTCGGACGTGACGGAGGTGAAGGAGGCCATGGAGCGTGGGGTGTCCATCTCGACCTCTGAGGGCGTCTCTGGTAAAACGGAGCCGGCAGTGCTGTCGGTGCCAACAATGAAGGCGGCGAACTCGTGAACCACCTGCTCCATCATCACGGGGCAGCCACGGTTGCCGTGGTTCACGACGGACGCGTGCACCATGGTCAGTAGACGGAGTAGCGCCTTTCGGCGCTGCTCGATGATAGCAGGCACGCGAGAGCCGAACAGCGACTGTTTCGGGAAATGTTTCTTGATTGTGTTGTGTAGCCATCGGCACTCTGCCTTGCAGCTGTGCGCGGGCTGGAGCTTGGTCAGCAGACGCTTCTGGAAGGTTTTGTACTGGTCGAAACTGTGGCGGACGGTCCAGTTCGACGTGTTGGCGCCATTGGCCTGGTGAACTACACGCAGCACGTACTCGGCGCCGCTGCGGGCGGTGGTGGTGGTGGTCATCTCGAGCTTGATGTCCTTGATCCACGCTACGGACTCGGGCATCTTCTTCACTGCCGGCGACGACCGCTTGCGCGACGCGATCGAGTTGTAGGGCGACCGAGGTGGCGCCATTGCGCCTGTGGACGATGTCATCGTGTTGTGGGCCATGAAAGGCAAGTTCTGTAATGGCTGGACTTGAGGTTCGAACTACAAAAGTGACCAATGGTGCCAACTGAAACCAGCGGAGCCGCATCGATTATGGACGTTGTTGCAGATCGCTGGTCGGTCGTCGTAAACGGCTGTCCGGTTCACAGTCCGCAATCGATTTTTTGGGCGGAAGAATGACGCTCGTCCTGTTGACGCCCAGGCGTAGGTGCCACAAGCACACTGCATGCTGGGATAGTCCAGAATCCAGGCCCAAGCTTTTGCACCGGGATTCAGACAAGCGTCTATGCAACGTGCTCGGTGTTGTGCAGTTGAATCTAGAAGCTGAAGCTACAGAGGCGGTAAGCGCGCGTGGCCGGCTGGCATCCACGCGACTTACGAGCGATTCGTTTCCCATGTTAACAGCGGGTCATAATCGCGTTGGGGCTCAAGGAGCGGAGATCGGCAGCGAGTTCTTTTACGTGCGGATCCCACAGATATTTAAGCGTGCGCAAAGTCACAACATGGCAAAGCGTTGTGAGGTCGAGTAAGCCCCGCCTCAAGCCGTTGTATACAGTGCATTACTCATCGCGACTCTGTCGGACAAGCATGTTGCTTGCCAACACCTCACTCGTTTAACAACAAGTGGTCGGAAGTTATGCAACCATGGAGCAGATATGACAACCTATACCGCCGGCAGTTTGAGGCTTCGAATTCATGTGGTCGGGAAAATCTGAGTCCATGCGGATTGCAATTGGGTTGCAATTTTTCCGGCTTGTCGGCTTTCAGCTAAAGCCGTTAAGGTGCTTACAATCAGGTCCGACCTCAGCGCGTCATTACTCGGGCCAAATCAACTATACTTCAACGTGGTTCAGGCTTGCTATCGTTCGCTTGCCTGGGCTAACTTACATGATTTACACTATCGTCCTTGGTGTTTAGCTGCGCCAAAGCCTACGGAGGCCTGAAGACCTTCCTGCGCTAAAACCGGGGGCGGCGAGGGGCAGCGAGGTGTGGGAGAACGAAGTTCGGTCCTCCAGAATAAAGACTGCGAACGCTTCAAGCACTCCTCCCATTAGCACTTGGCATCCTTGATTGCTCCTGTTGACTAACGCCGACTGAATCGTAGTCAACGCTCGAAGTAGAGCGACTCGCCGGCGCTCCGTTTTGAACGGGTACGGGACGAATGTTAGCTGTGTCTTGGGGAAGTGCTGCTTCACTACAGTATGCAACCACTTGCACTCGGCAGCGCAATTGTGCCCGGGGTGCAGTTCACGTAGTAGCCGCTTCCGTAGGGCACTGTAGTCGCTGATGGGTCGGCTCAACGTCCGCAGAACTACTGCTGTCTCAGCTGAGGGCGTTGACGATATCCGGCGAACTTCGAGTTCGAATTCTACGTGCCTGTAAGGCATGTGGATAGTCTTGATGTCGAGTTTGAGGTCGCGCAAGGAAAGCACCATCTCAGGCTCGGTGCGGGGCGTCTGCAGCAATCCTTGGACCATCCTGAACGACCTGGCCGAACCCAGCGAGCCCTGCGAGCTCGACAACGGCGACGGCTCGAGTTGGTGCATCTTCGTGATGGTAGATTCATCAGTATCGTAGCTGCTCTCTGGCGTGTGCAGGTTGATATGTCGTTTGGACTGACACAAGAAGTGCTTTTAGTTTAAATGTTTGTGGTGTCAGCGCAATACTGAAACAAATACTGCAGAAGCCAGCAATGGACTGGTCTGGAAGGGTGTCATTCCACTGCGTGTGGCTCTGCGGAAACGTCGTTGTATTCACCATCGCTCGACAGCCATGACTTTGAGCAACTGTGGGAAAACATCCACGTGTTGTTAAACCAGGCATCGTAAGAGCGAGGCAGCACAACCAGCAACGACTAAGTAACGACGATGTGCATCTTGCGATCTGATAAGGCTGGCGCCAGGTCGTAAGAACGATCATTACTACGATGCCTCAGGAAAAGATACTTCATCCGCAGCATACTAATATATTCCAGCAGCAAGTTAGTAGATAGATCAGGTAGATTCTCTTGCAACAATCGAATCTGGTAAAGTGTTCTCGAAGCTTGCGTAGATAGATTTATTTGTTCTCGTACCTGCTGTGGGTGCAAATGCGTATTCGTCCAATCCAGAAACCGCAAAGAGGTCTGCGAAAAGCTTGGCGTTCATAACGCTGATAATGCTGTCTGCTAAACGGTAACTTACTAGCATTAAACCCTTGCTTGAACATTAGGGACAACAGCGTGGCGGTGCCTAGGGCTCCGGGGTATTGCTTTCGTGCTCTTCAGGTACACTACACCAGCATCACTATATTATGCAGTTTGGTCGTGAGGTGATGCGGTTGATCGGCGCAGTTGAGTCTTTGATGAGGTTGTACGGTCGGTTGTGCTTCCGTCCAATCTTCACGTGTGTCGTTGTTTACTGCTGCATTCCCCACTCATTGTCCTGACTCAGATTTGCAGTATCCCCGACCACTTCTGCAGGCGCTGATGTCTTCCATTGAAATATCCACGTAGTAATCTTCATCGCTGCATCCGGACATGAACGACGCCGAGGATCCTCGCGTGCTCTGTTCAGAACTGCAACCTGACAGTGCTGCAGCCAAGTCTGGCAGCTTTGCGTTATCGCCCAAAATGAATGTGGCGAACTCCTGACAAACTGCGTTCACCAAAACAGTACAGCCTTGGTTGCCACGGTTCACTAGAGACGCTTGCAACGTCCTCAGTATCCTAATCAGAGCTTGTCGCCGAGCTTCAGCAGTGCGTTGGGAGTTGGTGGTGAGTAGTTTTGGTTTGGGGAAGTGGTTCTTCACCACTGCGTATAGCCATTTGCACTCGGCAGGACAGACGTGACCAGTCTGCAATCGACGCAGCAGTTGCTTGCGGAAGCGACGGTAGGCGTCAAAGGTTTACTGACGGACCACACCAGTGCTGTGTCCTTACAGCAGGGCGGAGCATAGCTGGCCTCGAGTTGATACTGCACTTTGCCATTGCTGTCGGTGACAATATCGAGACTCAATTGGAGATATTCCAGCCACGCAGTGGCGTCCGGAAGCTCCACGGAAGCCGCGCGCTTGCGGTAGTACCTGGAGAAGTTGATGATCGGGCTGCACGTTAGAGCGACGGCCATCTGTGCTTGTTCGAATTGAGCTTGTTGAAGCAAAAGACACAATGAACGACGATGAAAGTCGGAGCCGCATCTGATGTGACCAAAGTTTGACGTTTCTGACCAATCACGCGCTGGCCGACTCTGTCAGCGCGACAAGTTTTGCCTGTCCGACTTCGAAATTCAGCCATCACGGTTCAAGACGTTGGCAATGCTTCCCGAGCTATTCGTGCCCGCATTCTCAAGGTGCAAGCATTCCAAGGGCTTCCTCTCTATGGTGATCGAATCAGGTGAGTACTTTTTCAACGGAATGATGCTCCAACGGTCTTGAAACTCGGCTCGCATTTTTCACTGCTGTAGCATTCAAGTGGTAGGAGACTCTGCATGAGATCGAATCAACAAGACTTTGCTGCTTCAAGTAGTTGCAATAAATTATCATCGTTGTATCTTGCTTTCAACAAAAGTATCGTACACTACTTGCAAATGGGGCATCTAGGATCTTCGTCCAGTACCGACAACACACAGGCGTCGTGAAACTGGTGGCCGCACTCAAAGGCAGTTGTGGTGCAGTAGAGAGAATCGCACGCCATCGTCTCCTCTGTATCCAGAGTGCAGCCGCAGAGTCCGCACTCAAAGTCAGAGAAGTCGTCGTCAAACTCAAACCCTAGCACTTGGTTCTCTTCGTCCGACGTGAACGACACGACAGACGCCGTGAGGTCGTCCTCCGTCGACTCGCTCCGACTGGAGTCGGTAGCAGTGGCCGATGCTGAGTACGTGTGCTTGAGCACTGCGGCGTCCTTGCAACTGCCGGCCACAAACTTGGCGAACTCCTTGCTCACTTCTTCTCTCAAAATGGAGCAACCGACATTGCCGTGGTTCACTAGCGACGCCCTGATGGTCTTCAGCATCCGCAGCAGCGCAAGTCGTCGACTCTCGACTGTTGCGGGGCAGTTCTTGCAGAACAAAGAGGCTCTGGGGAAGTGGTTCTTCACCACGTTCACGAGCCACCGACACTCGGCGTTGCACTTGTGTCCGGGCCGCAGAGTCTTCACCAGGCGTCGCTGGAACGCTCTGTACTCGTCGAACGTGCGCGCCACTGTCCAGTCGACTGGCTCCTGGCTCTTGACTGGTCGGTAGCTCACCTGCAGCTCGTACAGCGTGTTGTTGCGCTTGACGAGACTCAGTTTCTGGTTGGCGGTCGTGGTCATGTCCAGCGTCAGGTGCTCCATCCACGCCACGCTCTCCGGCAGCGCCAGGGGCGCAGCTCGCTTCAAACTGTTCGAAGTCTTCACGGTCATCTCGATCGTCTTGTTGTCACTTCGACTTGAGCTCTTGGCAGACAATTCGGAAGTGATGACTGTTGGCTATGCCATCAAGTGAGAGTGATGGTGCGAAATTTCGTAATCCGATAAACAGCCAATCGCTGCGTGCCAGGGCACAATCGATATATTCCGCGGGAGGCTGATGACGGGCCACTGTCGGCTACGCAATGTAGCAGTTCGTGCGCTCCATCCATTATTAGCGAGGTGGGGCTGTCCATCGCTGGTTGGGGGAATGCATGCTACGCAGACAATGAATGGCAACGGAACGAAAACCGCTAGCTGAATTTTTTCAGTCGTGTCGAACACGGTTCTCGAAGACGGTGGCGTGAAAACCCTATCCGATGCATCTCTGATTGCTCGCTGACAGACTTGCTCACCGACACTGACAGGTGAGGATGCAGACATCCAGCAGACGTCGCGGCCGCCAACCGATCTCGATGGATTTGCTCGTTTCCGATAGTCGCAGGGAAATTTCCGACTTGCACCTTACAGTGCAACAGAATGCTCTTCAAGGTCGGCAACGCATACGGACCGTATTACGGGCGGGGCTCGGAAGAGTGCTACAGTGAGGAAAGCAATCATAGTTGTCCAAAGCCGTGAGCCGGGGCTACAGTGTCATGAGAAATTGCACTCAGAGGAGATCCACATAATCAAACGTCGATTGGCCAAAACGATAAATCCCAGTCGTTGATTGGTCAAAATGAGAACATCCTTAACTGTCAGCTAGTACCTTCTAGAAACCATAACCCTGCTGAACGCGATATGGATATGACATCTTTTGGTAATTATGTGGCTAAGGTATTTAATACCCCTTCTATTCAGATACAACATCCTGCGATTACGGGCACATTTGAAAGACTTTTTGGCTCATCTCCTATATCTACACTTTTGCCGCCTCGAAAAGTATGTACCATAAGTGATGCCATTCCACTTTTGACTTGTAGTAATCATTCCATTGCAAGTATCCGATAGCAAACCCCATCATCATTCAGATCATGGTCTGCCAGCCTCTGCCAGCCGCATGTCATTCCCAGGCTTCCCTCCCTTCCAGTCTGCGTCATGGCGTCCTCCACAGCGGTAGGCAGTCGTGCGTACGTTCCTCTCTCCGTGGCGTGGCTGGAGCAGCTCTCCTTATCCTTTTCCGCTCGCAAAGTCAAGCGCAACGTCAAGTACATTCTCTCTGCTCAGCATTTGCCGTCTGGGCGCCACTGGGCAGTTACCTACTCGTTCGACGACTGCCGCGTCTTCCAGCAGCACTTGGCTCGCGCTCTGTGCGTGGGCCACAGCTGTGAAGCCCCGTGTCCGTGGCTCTTCAGCTTCGTCAGCAGCTACTTCCCCAAGCCGCGACTGTTTCGCTCGGCAACTTCCGGTCGACTGGTGCAAAAGCGCTGTGAGGCGTTAACGGCGTATCTCAAGACGCTGCAGAGTGCACTTTTGAGTCGTGCCAGCCACTCGTGTCACGTTTTATTGGAGCCAGTGGCCGACGCGCTCTTGGAGTTTGTATGTGGTGGGGACACTCAGCAGTTCCCGATCAAACAGTGGGCGTTTGCAGGACAGCAGAATCGAGCCAGAGGGTCCATCCACTCGTTAACGTCCACGTCGAACGACCAAGACGACCCCAGCAGCAGTTTTCGTTCGTGCTGCAGTCTCACCGAGTCGTCGATCTTCGACACAAACTCGTCGATTGCAACAGATGTCGAACCAACTTCAAGGGAGACACTCAAGTGGTGCGAATTGTGCGACGAGAGCATGGAAGTGGTGAACGGCCATTGGTATTACACTACAAGGCTGCGTTGCGGCCACAGATTCCACGACGAGTGTCTAATCGAGCGCCTTAACGTCGAAATGAGCTGCCCGACATGTGCACAAGAAGTGACGAACGACGCGTAACTGCAGTTGCAGCTCAGGTGTAGCTGTTAAAGTTTTGGAGGACTGTGGCCACCTTGTATTTATGTTTATAAACTCTTCCTCCTGATCTGCAACACATTGATTTAAGGCAAGTTTGAGATGTCAATCCCTGTATAGCTTGGAAAAAATAAAACCCCGAAGATCCAGGCGAATGCCATGTTCACACCGAGATGCTGCTATCGAGTCAATCTGGGCACCATTAATATATCTACAGACCCCATACAGCATTTATCGTAGCATCACATTTGATGAAGATCTACTTAACGTAAGGTTTAGTAGCAATTCTTCAAAAAAGATTAACACTTTCGCGGCGATCACAGCGTGAATAATATCGACCACTGTGTGCATTGCATTAAGGTATTATTTGCATGTTTCCTTATGCAAGCTGTGACCTATCATGCGGGCCGGCATAGTTCACAAAGGGGCCTTCAATCACAGCACCGGGCTCTCGATTCTCCGCAGAAATTCTAAGGTGGTCCCAATTCACGGTTCGCTTCATCCCGGGCTTCTGATACAGGTCACGCATATACTACAAACACAAAACAACAGCGTTAGTACAGAATCTACCAAAGGCACCACCATTCTGATACACTTCTCACCCCAACAACGTTCGGAAACTCGGCCAAGTGGTGTTTGTCAGTCGCATGCTGTGAAGAGTCTAAACGAATCAACGTGTGGAACATCCGTATATCTGCTTCGGTAACGCCCTTGCCCACGAGATATCGCTGCTTGGCCAGCAGATCGTCCAGTGTTGCTATGCTATCAAAGACTGCCCACGTAGCTGCAAACATCATCTTGAAAAAACCCATCGTAATCTCTGCCACAATGCCATTGTTCGCAGCATCGATCTCTGTTCGTAGCTCTTCAGGATACAGGTGGACGTCAGACGGTATTAATTCACCGAAACCCGAGTCTAGAGTGCGAAGAATACCAGTAGACTGCTCAGACACAATGGTCTGTGTCTTCTTATCCCACAAAACCGGAAGCGAGAACCTGCGTGGCGTAGGATCTACTTTCTCGAACAAGTCGCGCGCGAACTGAAACTGGTTTGCGGTGTCTGGGATGCAGCCTTCGGTCGAATACTCCTTGCCATTGGGGCCGGCTATCGTTGTCGTCGTCTCTGGATCGACAAAAGCCCAGCCCACATGTGTATCGTTGTCGTCGTCTGGTTTAGTCTTTTGGTGAATCGGGTGCGCCACGGACAACCCGATGACGTCCTCGAGGCCTTTGAGATTGCGTGCAGCCAATGCTCGGCATGCAAACGGACAAGTGTACGCTACATAGAGGTGGTAACGACCCTTTTCAGCGGGGAACTTGGCGTCGGCGTTGGGCTCGATATAGAAGTCGTACGGAGCTGGTTGGGCGGCCATGGTGACGAGCGAGACTGATACAATCGGTGAATGCGGACTGACGTTTGTGATCCTGTCCAAACAGCGGGAAATTAATGCGCAGATTATGCACGAGCTTGTGTTTCTTCGTCCTGTTCCTCTTTGTAGTCTGGGCCAGAGTGCTCTCTATCGGGCAACAGGGAACACCTGTACACAATATGGTATCATCTTCACTGGCGTTAATGGCACGCTACTTCGTAGAACAGAATGCCATCAATGCTTCAACGGGTAAGCCGTCGCGGATGGAAGATGTAGTTATCGTTTTGGTTAGCCATTCGAGTGATGTTACCGTGATTTGATCGATTGTGAAGGCTGCCGCTTTGGTCTTAGCTGTTCTAACCAAATACGGCCGTCGAAAATACGCGTTTACCTGTCGACTGCAATGGAGCGTTTCAACAGATGAAGAGGAGTGCATCCAATTTGGCCAAATGGTAAAACAGGTGGGTCCAGACTATCAAATTCAGCCCCATGCACATCTTCACGGCAGCAAGTTTACCTATGCGTATTTGATGTAGCAGGCCACCAATAGACCGTAATTGCTTCTATCTTGCACTAAAATTCACGACAGGATTCATTATCATGATTGCATCATGCTCTCACTCTATGGGATGAAGTTCCTAGCATGCTTCAACAACAAGTATCTAACCGGATTGACGCCAAAACTAAGCTCATTTAGTGTGTGACAGTGCCCACATGTATACGACCCGTAGGAAACTCGACATTGGGGGTATGGTCCCAATAGTATTTTCTGGTTTGATTGAATAGTAATTACTTGATCTATGACATAACTTCGTGTTAAAGTTGATCGTTAAACTACAACTAAAGAGATCCCCACCACCATGAGCTGCGGTAGATTTGCGACAGTATCTCATTGACGACAACGTACGAAGTGTCGTAAGAATGCCCTCTTCGGCCGAAGAGTTAATTGTTTAAAGGTCGTCGCGATGACTATCAAGGTTCATGGTCGAAAGAAGCAGTCGACGTGAGGGCAGTGATAAGGTGTCCAAGGTTGCAAGCAACTTGACACTAATTGGCTAAGAATCAAACTATAACCAGCGTGGTTACGCTCCAAATGTACCTCACTTACATGGAAGCGCAAACGAGTTGGCTGAATGTGTTGCTCTACCAGCTCATGGTAAAATCGCAACTGATTGGTATCCATTCTCTGATTGGGTCAAAACTGGACGGACATAAATGCGACCTTTGTGTGCATTCCTCTAGGATGTACTGAGCTCTGCCACATCAGCTAGTCAATCTAATCTGGACGGAGCATGTTATATAAAACATGGACGTAAGGGACCATTAGTTATATAAACAGTAGGTCACTTCTTGAAGTCAAACCAAGACCGTACTTGTACAGGATCATTTCTATAGTACCTTCTTTTCTACTTGAATTTCCAAGCAGATAATCTTAACACCTGCGATGATCGTATTCGGCTTCGTTCATTGACTCGGGATGTCGGTGGGTCGCACTGGGTTCTCTTTTGAACTCGGTCGCCTCCATTGATGAACGTCCGCTGTCGCCTATTCCAAGGCAGCGTGAGTGAGCGGAGCGATATGAGTAGGGGTTAACTTCTTTTCTACATCTATGTTTTGATCAATTTCATTCTGTAGCCGTTGAAACCATATAGGCTTTTTTAAATGGTGATAGAGGTTCACACTGGTTGATAATGCTCCAGTTTATTGTGTTGGCAGCTTGCCAGTATACCTCCTCTCCTATAACTCTTTAGAGGCTTTTACGTGTCCGGCGTGGCTTTTAACACTAGTCTGTGATGAGCTCCCGCTTGCATTGCCTAGCGAGCTGCTCTTGTCTTTAGGCTGCTTTCTCAGTTCTTCATCTTGTTCTTGTTCGGACTTGTTCTCATGGAGTAGCCCAGTTTTGTGTTGCGTCTGGTGTCCAGAATGGTCTTTATCGGTACCTTTGGGAGAGCTACCGCTCGCGCTGTCTGACAAGCTACTCTTATCTTTAACCCCTTTTTCGGTTCTTCTTCTTGTTCGTCTTCGGCTCCGTCAGTGTGCAGCGCAGTTTTATGTGGTGTGTGCTGTCCTGCATGCTTTTGTCGGTGCCCTTTGATGAACTTCCACTCGCGCTGTCCGACGAGCCGTCTTTTTCTTTCGACTCCTCTTTCTCCTTCTCCTCTTCTAGTTCTTCCTTTTTCTCCTTGGCACGTAGCGCGATTTCGTTTGCGTGTAGCGTATGGTGCACCGCCTCTCCTGTTCCTAGCATGCTTTCGAATTCCTCTGTAGCCTGCTCGAGGAACGGTAGTCCCGAGAGCTCAAAATTCTCTCTTCGTCATTGTCGGAGCCCGACGCTGACGATGACGGCTTGCTATGTGTGGAGTAGGCATCGCTTTTGTCTGCTTTATCACTGACCCTCAGGAACCTCTTGTTGGTGGTGTCGGCTCGCTCGGATTTCAGTCGGCGCGCTGTGAACTGTCGATCGGGAGTGGTTGGTGTCGAAAACTTGTCCTGGTCGCTTACGGAGACTGCAGAGACGACATTGGCCATCGCTAACAAAGCGACCACAGCCACAGTGATGGCCAGTAAGACTTGCGCACGCTGCATTACCACTTTCAGGCCCAGCGTGTGTGTTTGGGTGCTCGGGGGCGAATCACGGAATGAACAATCGATGGCAATGCTTCGGAGCGTGGGGCCCTCGTCTCAATCGTCACAGCTGGATCTGTGAACTTCATCATTGCGATCTGTTGCTGGCGTTGCGCGATGGTGCAGAGAGCGATTTTTTCACTGTATGTTCTCTTTGGCAATGTCGATCTCGAAAGCGTTAAGACTTCCTATTCCAGCATCAACCATCAATTCAATTCCTGGAATGCTACGTAGATTGCCATCCACGCACATATTTTGTTTTTTGCGTGCAAACTGAAAATCGACCGGACGCCGAAGGCTGCATTATTGGCAATGAATGCAATGGTGTGGCTGGTGTTTTGTCGTTGCCTCGTGCCATTACGAATGAGACAGGACCATTGTGTGCTGAGGACGTGGCTCGGCTCACGTATCGTCAGAACCCTCGCAGTTGCAGGCTTAGCCTGATCTGCATGTGTTGCTCATAATACCGGTGGTCTGCACACGAAAGCTAATTTGCACGTGGGTTTGAACAACACTAGCTGTCGCCGGTTTGCTAGTGTCATTCCAACGCCATCAGCGTCGCACTATCGAGGAGGAATACTCGTAGCATTTAGCGGAGGATAATCACTACTACATCGATTAATGTAAGCAAGCAAAATATTGCCATCGTAGTCTTCGTTTGCTGTTAACACGAACATCATCGAAAAGCTGGCCAAGATGTCCGCAAACTTGTATGCATGAAAGAAAAATTATAATTTCTTGTCCAAGTGGTGCTCGAATCAAGCGCAAGCATAATTGAATGCAGCTCTCGCTGTTACGAGAGCTGCACTTCGTGCGGCATCAGCCGGGAGTATACGACGAAAAAGTATATTCAGGTGCATTCATCATTTGCTGTTTCAACTGGCGTAACAAAAGATGTAAAAAGCGTTCGGCTTTCATTCTTTTTATGTGGAGTGTTGGGCTCTGAGTTTCTTGCGGTTCCGTGCTCCTGTGGGCTTTAGCGATCCAAACTATTGTCGCGTTAACAACAATTCTGCAGAGATCCTTTGTACTTCGCTCTGACGTCGGACGAGCATTCGAGTCTAGTACGTCGAGCCAAAGTCGCCAGACCGAATATTCATGAACTTTACCGCAGCATCCGGACTCTCAGCGAAGACGGTCTCGGGATCACCGCCTGGATTCGGGCATCTACCACGCATGACACCCGGAAGCGATGTGTCATCTCCAGTCCACCAACTGTCCAGCCACGTCATGTTGGTACCGTAGTCCACCCAGATACTCATTGCCAAAGTCATACCACCGACCATTTGCTGGCCGAGCAGAGCAAGTTGGTTGTGGGGGTAAATGTTGTCGTCGAAGTGAACCTTCGACGCGCTGCACATGGCGTCGGTGATGGAATCCGTGTTGTTCAAAAATGGCCACGTGCTCTTCGGGTTGCCAACAACGCGGTCATCTTGCTTGTACAAGCGCCGAATTTCAACAAGCTCACCCGTCTCAGTGTTGTCGTCAGTCACAAACTGCGTGACGACCGTGAACTGGCGAGTTGTATCGATATCGAACTCCTTGCCTCGACCATAGAACTCCGTGTTGCCCAAGCGGAAGGGGTTGAAGTCGCAACCATCCATATCACATAAACCCGAATAACGAGTCGCACTCGTAGATCCACAATCTTCTTCAGATAGGCATCGTTGCTGTCCATCGGTCAAACAGGCGTGGGTCGTGTAGGCTGTGGCCATGCTGCTCGCCTCCCAGATGTCCATTTCGGTACAACAAGAGCCATAGGCGTTGTTGAAATTACCTTCGCCATTGATGAATCGGAGGTCATGTTGACATTGAGCATCGCAATACCCAGTGCCGTACGCAGCCCCTGCAGCGTTGGTCGGAAAGCGCGAAATTCCTCCATCTGGATCCATCTTTGAAAAGTATAGTGCGCCGTTGGAGCCGCAGGGCATCGATGACACGTCAACATCAAACGTAAACTCCTGGTTGAGTAGCTGGAACTGCTTGTACTTGGTTCCCGACTCATCCAACATGTACACGCGTGAGCCGATACCGGTTGGCGTTATCATCTTCAAAGTCAGCTCGTTGCCCGTTGTGGTGACGCTGTGGTTGCCTTCGTAGTCGGCGCCTTCTAGCCCACAAATCTTCGCGCACTCGTCGGGAGTCGAGCACACCGAGGTGTTCCACGCGTTGTCTGCAAAGCAAGCGTTCGTCGTTCCGACAGCGTTGATCTTGCGCCAATTGGCGTCGATGACAACCGACGATTTCTCGGTCACGCATTCGACGACTTTCGCGTCGGCCTGAGTCGTCCCAACTTCGGCAAGTACGTTTGTTGTAATCTTGCATTGTTGCGATGACAACGGCGGGTGCATTTCTGGAACATTGGACCCCGGTTGTTGCGCCAAAGAAGCAGTCGTTTGTGCTGCGAGCGCAACGACGAAAACGCTTGCATTTCTTGAAAGCCTCATGGGGTCGATGCTTGTAGCGTGGCCTTGGGATCGAGCTGGTCGGGTTGAGCGGTAGGGAGTAAATCACCGAATGAATGTTGAAACTTGTTCGGAAAACTGGGTCCAGCTCTTGCCATGAGAATGCGTACGCCATGGGGTTCACGCAAAGCATAAACCAATGGGGTTGGTGCAGACGGATTAATCCCGTGTAAACGTGTTGAGAATCCGTGGAGCTGGCACGCGACACCCTCGCCGCGTTTGTTGCCGGTGCTTCGAGATCGGCATTGGTAAGCTCCACCGCGATTTCGTCGATAATAATGGTCACGAAGCAGAGCACGTGAAGGACCACGCAAGCGCTGTTGACAGCCTTGGTTCAACTTCGTTGTGTTGAGACTTTCCCATGCTCCCGGTTAGCATTTCACACACAATACTAACGGGGGCGCGCCAGTACGGCCATCGATTCGGATTGAAGACTTCGTTAGCTGTGAAATTTGGCGTGGATGTTGATGGGGGTAAGAACTTGCCAGGCATCATCCACGCTCCACGATTAGCAGATCCGATGATAAGGTTGGGCCACCCGATGCTCGCACCGTTGACTATCAGTTTAGGTTTCGTCGTTCAAACTTCGCTGGCATGTGGTCATTAACCGAGGCAGCGCATGTTGTGTTGCACAACACAGCATGCCTTCTGTTGGGCCTACTTGCCTGCAAGGGATTACGACTTAGATTCAGGCCACCTAATCAATTTCCCGATTAGAATGATGTCGTGATTTCCATACTTGTCATTGGTTCCGTGCGTTCCCACATGCCACAGCGCATTGCAAGCCCTTCCTTGCGAGGTCTAACGTCTATGACAGCTCATTTACTAACCCCCGCAGAACAAACACCTCGCGCTGTCCACCATGGCCGCTCAACCTGCTCCGTACGACTTCTCCATCGAGCCCAACGCCGACGCCACGTTCCCTGCTGAAAAGGGTCGCTACCATCTCTACGTGACGTACTCGTGCCCATTTGCATGTCGTGCATTGGCGGCTCGAAACCTCTTGGGCCTTGAGGATATCATCGGAGTTTCAGTGGCGCACCCGATCCATCAGAGGACTAGACCGGACGACGACAAGGACCAGCACCTCGGTTGGGTATTCGTGGACCCCGATACGACCCCCACGGTCGTCGGCTTCAACGGAAAGGAATACCCGACGGCAGGGTGCACCCTGACACTATCAACCACGTCAAGTTCGTGCGCGAGTTGTACGAGAAGGTGGACCCGACCCCACGCAAGTTTTCGGTGCCGGTTTTGTGGGACAAGAAGACCAATACTATTGTGTCGGAGCAATCCACAGGTATTCTTCGTACTTTGGACTCGGGTTTCCGTAGCCTCGTGCAGTCGGACGTCCATCTGTATCCGGAGGAACTGCGTGAAGAGATCGACGCGGTGGAGAACGGATTGCTAAGTGAGATCAGCACTAGCCTGATCAAGTCGCTGTTTGCAAAGACGTCGGAAACTGCACGTGAAGAGTTGGAGAAGGGCTTTGTGGGCATTGCCAAGCTGGATGAACTATTGGCGAAGCAGCGATACCTAGTTGGCAAGGGCGTGACTGAGGCTGACGTTCGGCTTTTCAATACGTTGATTCGCTTTGATGTTGCCCAGAAGAAGACGAGTGAACAGAACTTGACACAGTTTCCGAACGTCGTTGGGGTAGGTGCTTGTTTATTGTTGCTATGATCTGTCTGCGGTCGCCACTGACTCTGTTTTTGTTGCTTGTGTTCATTAGTACCTTCGGGACTTGTACCAGATCCCCGCAATGAAGCGCACGGTGGTCTGGGATCATCTGAAAATCGCCATCGTGAACCACCGACCTGATGCGCTTCTAGCGGAAGGTCCTTTCATCGACTACGACGCACCCCACGGCCGCGATAACCTCTCGTAAGGTGTTCGAGTTCAAAGGTAGTCCGATTTGGCCAAGCCTGACGCGTATGCAACTTATCGTTGGTGTGCACTCTTGCGGTGAGGTACTTTAGCAAGTGCTCCTATCTTAACGCGATGGACGTCACGAAGAACGCAATGCGACCAACAATTACTTTCATTTAGCTTCAAAACAAAACTTTGTGGGGACTTGGAGCTACGCAGATTGACATGACATCGGTAGCCAACACCACTCTCGTTTACAATTTAGTACGTCGATCCAAAATCGCCTGAGCGGATGTTCATGAATTTCACGGTGGCATCTGGACTCTCGGCAAACACGCTCTCCGGGTCACCTCCAGGGTTCGGACAGCCGCCACGCAAAGCACCTGGAGCGGTCGGATCATCTCCCGTGTAGCTGTCCAACCACGTCATGTTGGATCCGTAGTCGACCCAGATACTCATGGCCAAAGTCATGCCGCCAACCATTTGCTGGCCAAGTTGAGCAAGTCCGCCCATGACATACGGCTCTTCGTCAAAGTATGCTTTGGATGAATTGCACATGGTGTCGGTGATCGAGTCCGTTTTGTCCAGAGTGGGCCACGTACTGCCGGGGTTTTTGATCAAGCGGTCGTCCTGCTTGTACAGACGACGGATTTCCACCAACTCTCCTTTCTCCGTGTTGTCGTCAGTCACGAACTGCGTGATCACCGTAAACGGACGGGTCGAGTCGATCTCAAACTGCTTGCCGGGACCGTAAAACTTCTTGTTGCCTAGACGGAATGGGTTGAAGTCGCAGCCTGGCTTATCACACCAACCTGTGTAGCGCGTTTCGTCGGTGTCTCCGCAGTCCTTTGAGTCCAAACACCTTTGCTGACCGTCGGTCGAGCAAGGGTGGGTCGTGTAGGCCGTGGCCATGCTGTTGGACTCCCAGATATCCATCTCCGTGCAGCAGGACCCGTACGTGTTGTTCAGATTGCCTTCACCGTTGATAAATCGGATATCCTTCTGGCACTGAGCGTCGCAGTACCCTGTGCCGTAAGCAGCACCAGCGGTGTTAACTGGGAAACGGGCGGTGCCGCCGTCAGGATCCATCTTGGAAAAGTAGAGCGCACCGTTGGAGCCACAAGGAAGTGTCGACATGTCTACGTCAAAGGTGAACTCCTGGTTCAGTAACTGGAATTGCTTGTACTTGGTTCCCGACGCGTCCAACATGTACACCCGTGTGCCAACACCACCCGGTGTTTCCAGCTTCATGCTCAACTCATTGCCCTCCGTTGTGATACTGTGGTTGCCCGCGTAGTCGGCTCCTTCGAGCGAACAAATCTCCGCGCACTCTTTCGGGGTGGAGCAAGTCGTCGTATCCCACTTGTTGTCTTCAAAACAAGCTTTCGTCGTTCCGACCGCATTGATCCTGCGCCAATTTGCGTCGATCACCACCGACGATTTCTCGGTCACACATGTGGAGACTCCAGCTTTCGTATCAACTTGGGCGACTTGATCAACTTGATCAACTTGGTCAGCTTGTCCGACTTTAGCCAACACGTTCGTGACCATGGTGCACACCTTCGACGGCAGTGCAGGGTGCACTTCAGGCACCTGCGTACCAGCTTGCTGGGACAATGATGGAGTGGAGTGTGCGGCGAGCGCAACGCCGGCGAGAGCAACCGTGGTTCTTGAAATCTTCATGGTGATGCCGGTCCGCAGTGTCGGCGAAAGCGAGCAGATTGTAGAATGAGGTAAGTCTGCACACGTTGCGCCGTACCAACCGTTGATACAGGCGTGAGAGGAATTTCCCTGTCTGCATCATCCAGGAGCTGCGCTGGAGCATCTGGAGCATTGTTTGAACCATGTGTGCTCGCCACGCGCCCACCATACATTGCCTTGATGCTTTTTGTTGGATAGGCACTGCCAATCCGTACCAGAATCCGTAGAGGGATTACGAGGCAGTGCAGTATTACGATCATGGACAATTACGTACCAAGAAATGCCTAGCGGTAGTTGAAGACTGCAAAGGTATTAATTCATGAGCCGAGCGTTGGTGCCAAACGTCTCGCTCTTTGCTTGACCATCAGGAGTTTTTGCTCAGTGAACTTTACTGAAGCGATCGCATAGTAAAATATGCTACCCGATCACATTGCTTCGTGTTCGCTTGCATGTATCCGGATAGAAGCGACCAGTTTGAAGCGACCAATTGTGAAATTCATACCTAGGTAAGCAGATCCGGGTGTGGATCTCAACTGTACTTGGAGAACCGTCGACCAGTCTTGAGTTCACGACATCTCTGATGGCGCTCCCTTTGGTCCTGCGAGGCCCGTCATCGATGCTATTTTCCAAGATTCGCAGTCATCTATCCATCATTGAAGACTTCGAGATTCTCCAAGGTTATTCACATTGCGCCGGAGGTGGTGGCAACTACTGTCGAAGATCAAGATTTTGGATCATCTGGCGGGCGCCATGAACAAATTGTGCCTGCAATACATAGCAGCGCAGATGAGTGACTTAACAGTTTGATGACTTAGCGGTAGTCATCACTGATGGAGCCCAAACTATCCCGAATTCTACGACATCCGGCTTCCAACAAGGGGTTGTTTGCTCTGCCTACGGTCAACCAAGTTGCTCAGATGCCATAGTTGGGCTAACGCAACGACGCCAGTGGCTGAATTGTATTCCCGACAGATTTTATTGCTGCTACTCGCTCCTGAAGTTCGGTCGTCCGTACAACTTGTACAGTGGCGGCCACTCGTGCTGCTAGTGTCCGTCATTTTCTCGGCGATTGGAGTACTGACGAAGCGCACCGCAGTGACCACGAATCGTTTCAGCCAATTGGAGTACGATTGCGCCGGTCAATGGCGGCGCAATCAAGACTTGCACGCGTCAACAACATGTTGCCATGAGTTACCACCGAGCGGAATATCAAAACTCAATTCTCCCTGCACCCAAGAAGACTTGGTCTGCCCCATGCCTCCAACGACGCGACCGAGGCCTGAATATACCAAATGGTGGGGCAAAACTGCCTACCAGACGGACCGCGTGACTCGCCACCTCTCGCCCAACGAGATCCATCCTGCGCGCAGTTTGATCGCCACGCTCCCACACAAAACGCTGCGCAAGATGCGCGAGAATGGTCCAGTGCTAATTCCGGCAGTCCTGCTTTTAGTTGGGACCGTTGTCTGGGGAACGCTGCCAATGACAAGGAACACCGCTCGCACTGGAGTTGAAAGCGCCGCCATACGAGTAATCGTAGCCGGGTGGGTTGTGAGATAGGCTCACGCCATCTCGGTTGTCGATACCAAGACATCCAGTTTTGCGTTATTGATCGCGTAGAAGTTCACCTACATTCTTTCGTTTGACCGTAATAAAGGCATCATACTGCATGCCATTTGACCCATTGAAGCCACCGCCAAGATTTGCACTATACGTCATCTTCCTCCTACTCCCTCATCGAGTATTGTAGCTGAAGTTGCAGAGTTCCTTCTTTTCGAGCTCAGTTTTGAATCTTCATCGTTCCAAACACCTCTCCCCTGATTTTCCAGCACGATGGCCACCGCACCTGTCTACAACGCCAGCATCCAGCCCAACGCTGATGCTGAATTCCCTGCCGAAAAAGGTCGCTATCACTTGTACGTGGCCTATTCGTGTCCGTTTGCAAGTCGAGCCCTGTCGGCACGCAACCTCAAAGGACTGGAGAATGTCATCAGTCTGTCGGTGGCGCACCCGATCGCCCAGAAGACCAAACCGGACGACGAAAGTGACACCCACACGGGCTGGACTTTCGTGGATCCGACGACGACACCAACGGTGACGGACGCTAATGGCAACGAGTATTCGACGGATGGCTGCATCCCAGACACAGTCAACCACGTCAAGTTCGTCCGCGACCTGTTCGAGAAGGTGGACCCCACACCACGTACGTTTTCAGTGCCGGTGCTGTGGGACAAGAAGAAGCAAACGATCGTGTCGGACGACTCGGCCGGTATCCTCCGTGCATTGGACTCAGGTTTTAGTGAGTTGGTGCCGTCCGACATTGCCTTGTTCCCTAAGGAATTGGAGGCGGCGATCGAAGAAGCCAACAACGGCGTCGTGCAGGACGCCACGGGGGTTTCTTCAAGTCAAAGTTCATTCCAGATGAAACCGTGGCCAGCGGAGAGTTGACCAAGGCGTTTGCCGCAATCGCAGAGACGGACAAGTTGCTCGCGTCGCAGCGCTATTTGGTAGGCAAAACCATCACTGAAGCCGATGTCCGATTTTTCCACACTCTCGTTCGCATTGACGCGGACACCAAGAAGGACTCCGAGCTGAAGCTCACGCAGTTTCCTAACGTCGTCGGGGTGAGTTCTTGCACTATTGAATGGTCGTAGATGAGAAGGATACTTTTTTCTAACGCCCTATTGGTTGTGTGTGGGATGTTTCAGTACTTGCGAGAGCTGTATCAAATCCCTGCGCTTCGAAAGACGGTGAATTGGGACCATTTGAAGATCGCTTTGGTCAGCAAGCTGCCGCACAAACCTCTGGGTGATGGCCCATTCATCGACTACGAGGCCGCCCATGACCGGAACCAGCTATAGGTGGTGCACCACATTGGCTGTTGTACTTGTTCATATCCCCACAGTTTAAGGAATAACCGCTTGCCAGGAAGCTCCTATCGTTGATTTGAAGTGCGTACTTCTAGTACCGGCTTTTGTAGATCCCATTGTCAGAACTACCACTGCTTCAAATAAATCGCAGCACAAATTTTTCGACAGCTACTGGTACCTCCGCTACTTGTACGAGTGCTGCTAATAACTTGAACTCTCCGCTCGCTAGTACTATGATCTTCACAACTGCCGACGACACCAAATTTTAGGCAAGATTGTAGCCCCCTTGTCTTGGTGCCTGCCTCTTCTAAGGTATCGCGTCTGAAAAATGAAGTCGATGCATTGATCGTTCATTCTCTTAACTCTAACGTGGATTGCAATGCCTTGAACAAGGGGCAATTTATTGCAGAGAAGCCCTGTTCGCTGATGCTTGGAATTCGGTAGATGGTCCTTCAATTTTCTTGAGACCGCTTTGCTTGCTTAAATACGACGGCGGTAGGTGCTAGCTTAGCGGGCATGTACCAAAGCGCATGTCCTGAAAAATGTCACCCGAGGACCGCTTTTACAGGGAATCTTTATGTAGTCGCAGTCACATCGTGGTGACGGCCTGAAATAATTGAAGCAAGACGCATGACATTGCAGTAGTCGGCAGGTGGCAGTCGACAGCAATATTGGAAGACATGCTCCGCTAGAAGCTGTGCATTTGCATTAGGAGATCACGGATACTTTGTAAATACGTTAATATGCTGTCGATAAAAGTTACAGCAGTTAGGAATGTCTTTGAAACTTGACCTTCTGCCACAACACCGCTACGCTTCTCATCCTCGACCGACATCCGTTCGAATCACCCCCTCTCTAGCATTTTCCTCATCCCATTTGCTGATCATGGGAAAAATGCAGCAACCTCGTGCACGGACGTGAATAAGTGTTAGCAACATCAATGCGTTTGTTGGAGCCTGCCACTCTCACTTCACCTCACTTCTTCTCTTGATCTCTGCATCACAGTTGCGACTCCCCACCCAAGCGACCTCCATGGCCCCATCATTCGCATCGACCATCGCTGTGGCCGCAGCTCTGTCCAGTGCGGCTGTACTTGCACCCACTGCCGATGCGCATCAAATTGTGCTATTGCCTGAGCCGCAGTGGAAAACGGACAACAAGGACATCAAGTACAACCCGCTTGCATTCCTGGAAGGCCAAGGGTTTGCAACCCAGGAAGATTTCAACGCCTGGCGTCGTGACAATGGTTACAAGACGCTCCGTGCTTTCATGGACACGGCCAAGTACCAAGTGACCGAAGGTGCCGACTATTTCTGCGGCTGGACCGACCCCAATGGCACGCCGCAACCAATCCCGGAGGGTGGCGCCATGCGCTCTACCGGGTACACGCATGACGGACCGTGTGAGGTCTGGATCGACAACACGCGCGTGCTGGAAAGTGGAAACTGTCACGAGACGATCACCGGGAAGGACTACACCATCGACTATTCTGCCTGTCAAGGCACCTGCACGCTGCGCTGGTACTGGTTGGGTGTTCGTTTCCTCAAGAACTCTTACTCGTGGCAAGTGTACAAGGCCTGCATTCCACTGACTTCAGGACCGCAGCAACAGCGACTGCGGATGTAGGAAAACTGCTTCTACTGTCGGACGTGGCATCCGACGGAAGTTGCGGGCGCAATGATCATGTCGGATAGTGAACCGCTATGTACTCAAACTGTTGAACCCTGGCGATGCCGAAGCAGATGCAAGGTTACCTGAAGTGTCATTCGGCTTGCGTTAATAAACGTTGTGTGTTGAAATTCTACATCGTTCTGGAAATAAATAGTTTGTCTGCGCTATGCAGATTCAGAAGCCGTCGACCTCGGCGTGACAAGTGGGGCAACGCATCTCGTCGTTCAGCTTCAACACGATGCACTCGTCGTGGAACTGGTGCCCGCACGACAGCGTCGTCGTGTAGCTCAACACACTGCTGCGCCGACTCGACGATGTCCCGAACGAACTGTTGCTGCGGGAGCTGTTGGAGCTGTGGACGCTAGTCGTCTCGCCGTCGGCTTCGGCGTCGGCTTCGCTGGCGTCGGTGTCCAGACTCGAGTTGCACAGCAAGCACACGCCTGCGTCCTCCGTCTCGTCCGCCAGCTCGTCGCCCTCGTCCGACGTCGCCGACGTGGCGGAGCTGGACGAACACACGCTGTCGCGCAGACTGCTGCAGGGACTCACGCCGTTCAGCGGGTGGCGCTTGTCGCTCACGTCGCCGAGGACGAAGTCCGCCACCAGCTGCGTCACGCTGCCGGCCACGATGGAGCACGCCGCCGCGTTCTGGCGGTTCACGACGAACTTCTGCAGCGACGCCAGCAGGTGCTCCAGCGCGTCGCGACGCTTCTCCACGGCGCAGTCGCTGTGCTTTCCCAGTCCCAGAAAGGACCCTGAGCCGGGGAAGTAGCTCTTGACGAACGAGTAGAGCCACGGACACTCGGCCTGGCAGAAGTGGCCGAGGCGCAGCGTCTCGAGCAGCTTGGTCTGGAACGCCTTGTACTCGTCGAAGGAGCGCGAGCGGCGCCACGAGGTCTGCGAGGCGGCGTGCTCGACGTGGAGTTCATAGCGCACGTCGCGCTTGGAGAAGCGCTTGGTGGCGACGTGGAGTGAGATCTGGTCGAGGTGCGCGCTGAGTGGTGGCAGGGAGATTGATGCTTGGCGCTTGCGGGCCGACATTGCCCGGGTGTGGTGGTGGTGGTTGTGGGGATGCATTAGGGCCTGGTGTATGGAAATATGTTGTGTTGTGAGTCTGGCAGTGCAAGTATGGGAATGGCATTTAAGTCGGTGGGCAGTTGGAGCTGGTTGAAGTAGACTGACGTTAAGTCGCCGTTGGAGTAATCCTATCGTCTGAAAACACTTCAGGAGTCGACCTATTCTGCCAGAGAATATCCATGGGTGTATCCATGTACCCATGTGCGATCGACGATGGCAACGTGTATATCGGCGACATTCACTTGTGAGGCCCACGGTCGTACAATTCGCTGTTTTTGGTCGGGAACATGGTTGTCTTGCGCGACGCGAGGCGATTACTTTCACACAATCACCGCTTTGAAGGTGTCCAGATTTCACAACTGCTCTGAGGGTTTCCAGACCTTTTTTAGGCGATGGCGACGCAATCGGAGCGTTGGTGATCTTCATTCGGTCTCCAGTCCAAGTATGAGTGCGGAGGTGCAAGAAATCTGTCCTTAGGACTGACCGTTGGTCGCCTGCAAAGCAAGAGCAGGCATTAATTAGTCGAGGGGACGGTAGACATGCCCACGTGCATATCCCTCTGCCTGCCAGCGACTTATTACGGCACCACGCCTGCTTCTCTTCCGTGGATGACGGCTCCACTGATTTTGCAAGCAAGAGCAGCACGGCAGATTTGCAGGCCGCCATCATCTTGAAACAGCATTTGCCCAGCGAGTTCTCTGCGGGCTAAAGCGCGTGCCAGAACGCTGCTGCGGGTAATGGCCTTTTCGGTCGGCGCCATTCACCATCAGCAGACGCGCTGAGGCCACTGCTTGGTCTCAGCTACCGAGTCTGCCTGCTGGCACTTGCTACATACAGACGAAGAATGAAGGTCGGGTGGATTGCGGCGCTTCCGCGTGATTACCGCGGTGGTCGGACAAGCAATCCCTCTGAGAATAGATAAAGTGGCTGCATGCAGTTTCGCAGTTGTCCAATCATCGAGTCTACGCAGGTATCGATATTGACAGACCGATATGCACTAGAATATATCGGCGCCTCATTTCCCGTGTACAGGACTCCTTGTGCGCATGGCGATCGTCGCAGGGTCTGGCGTGACAGAATGGGGATGGGCACAAGGCGTTTACGCATCGACGGAGGGACACGATTACGCCGTCCGGGATTTCCCATTACGGGGACCACGCATATACAGGACCGTACCTAACGAGGGCGGTAGTATCGCCTCCATCCATCACTCCCCAATTGGCGACCCACCGCAAAGACAGCAGAGCTCGACCACAACAGCAGCCGAGTGTGATACCGACGATGCCAACCCACCACGTCATGCACCACCACCTCAACTCGTCGTCTTCTTCTTCACTGAATGGAGCGACGGGCTCCCGCAAACGCCTGTCAGTCGCGCCACTGCCGCCCCTCGCCGCTCTCCTGGACCAGATCTCGCTCCGCGTCGCCACCAAGCGCTTCTCCAAGCGCGACGTGCGCTATGAACTCCACGTCGAGCACGCCGCCTCGCAGACCTCGTGGCGCCGCTCGCGCTCCTTCGACGAGTACAAGGCGTTCCAGACCAAGCTGCTCGAGACGCTGCGCCTCGGCCACTTCTGCCAGGCCGAGTGTCCGTGGCTCTACTCGTTCGTCAAGAGCTACTTCCCCGGCTCAGGGTCCTTTCTGGGACTGGGAAAGCACAGCGACTGCGCCGTGGAGAAGCGTCGCGACGCGCTGGAGCACCTGCTGGCGTCGCTGCAGAAGTTCGTCGTGAACCGCCAGAACGCGGCGGCGTGCTCCATCGTGGCCGGCAGCGTGACGCAGCTGGTGGCGGACTTCGTCCTCGGCGACGTGAGCGACAAGCGCCACCCGCTGAACGGCGTGAGTCCCTGCAGCAGTCTGCGCGACAGCGTGTGTTCGTCCAGCTCCGCCACGTCGGCGACGTCGGACGAGGGCGACGAGCTGGCGGACGAGACGGAGGACGCAGGCGTGTGCTTGCTGTGCAACTCGAGTCTGGACACCGACGCCAGCGAAGCCGACGCCGAAGCCGACGGCGAGACGACTAGCGTCCACAGCTCCAACAGCTCCCGCAGCAACAGTTCGTTCGGGACATCGTCGAGTCGGCGCAGCAGTGTGTTGAGCTACACGACGACGCTGTCGTGCGGGCACCAGTTCCACGACGAGTGCATCGTGTTGAAGCTGAACGACGAGATGCGTTGCCCCACTTGTCACGCCGAGGTCGACGGCTTCTGAATCTGCATAGCGCAGACAAACTATTTATTTATTGTAGAGAATATCCCAGAGCAGATATCGTTATTAATACTGAACAAATGAAGCATTATGGGTTATGCAATGCGCTCTATCTGCTGTGAACTATTGAAGCTAGAGTGATCGCGATGACGAACGTGCATGTACGTTGTGGACGATGCCTTATTGATATAAGGTGGAATGAATATTCGTGTTTTTGGTATCAAGCACGACTTTCACTTTGTGCAGATTCCATTGTGAATGGTGCCTGCCCGACGCAGCTATTGCGTGGTGGCGGATCGATTCATGATATGAGCAATTGTTTCTTAGACCTCGCGGTTGATTTTTAAATTAACTGCGAGGATCACGAGTGCTGTCCATCAGGCATATTACGTACGGAAGTATGATGATAGTCGTAGAGGGCAGCATTTTCACTCGTATCACATCCTAGAGTAAGAACTCATGCTGCTTGACGTTTGAGCAGTGCAAGTCCATTTGAACGATAGCATAACAAGATATGGGTCGCAAGTATAAGTATAAGAACAAACCAATGCAAAGCTTCTATCAAAGTAACCTCAAAATGAAATCTACGCTTCGAATGTGTTGAGGTTAGGGCTCATCACAGGGACCGCCTCTACACCGTGTTCTCTATAAACTTATAATGAAGAGACACGGCGCTTTTTGACTCTAATAATTAATGTACTTAAATGTCTGAAACATTAGTACGATGAATGGTAGTAGCAATTCTAGACTACGTTTTTGGATGCCGCATACTAGTTTCTTGTTAGTAGTCCGCTACTTTCTTAAACTTTAATCTTACTTCTTCTTTTACCTCTTCCTGCTCCTATTTCTTCTACCTGCGCCCGTGCTCCCCGCAACAGGTTATGAGCCCTCAGCAAGCCTCAGGTGACGACTTCCCTCGACTCTCCGGAGCTAAAAATTTCGACGTCTGGAAGGCCCGTGTCAGTGCGTCGCTCGATGGCAAGCATCTGCTCGGGTTCGTCACCAAGAAGGACTACAATGGGATCAGTGAAGACGAAGATTGCAGCGGGGCTGCGTAGCAAGTGCTTGGCACAGAGGAAGAGGGGGCGACTCTTTGAGTCTTAGACGTCCGTCTATCAGTCGGAGTTCCGACGACTGTACGTTCTTATACAAGAACCAAGTATAGCGATACTTAACAGTCCAAAACTGACTCTTTGGACTCGGCTTAGTTAATTAAAAGTAAATAACAACTTCTTAATTAACAAGCAAAATGTGAACTGAATTGAATGTTTTTATCTGTCTAAATCTCTTTTCCTAAATGTATAGAACTAACTATTGCATACTTAGTTCTAGTCATGCACAAATGAATGGCGTTGCGCCCATGTACTGACATCAGTACTGACTTAGGGTAATCCGAGGGTACCAAGTACCAGTATCTCTTTGAGGAGGGATACGGATATCTTATCCGGACGATGTGTCCCCAAGGTGACCAGGTGTGGTCCACCTTACTGGTCACCTTCATGTAACCCCGTTACATCCTCCCCATCAAACTGTCGACACCTCGTGTCTGGGCAAGTCTTGCCACATCACCGCGTTCTTCGCGGTTGCTCTGAGAGCATCTTCGAATTTGCAAAGTGCCCAGCACTGCATGCCCCCTGCCTCCGAGGCTTCTCCTGCCTCTAAGCAGCACGACAGCTCTCCGAGCTCTGACCCACAAGTCTCTGGGTCTTACGACCAACGGCAACAGCCTCAGCGTCTTCACGCTTCGCCTTTAAGGCATTGTCCCTTAGCTAACGGGACTAACTCAAACGCACTTGGTGCGGAGACAGCGGTCCAGGACCGGACCAAAGGGAAGGCGTCCGAGCCTGGGGCTCCAGCCACACTCTCTGTGGCAGAATATTTTCGTGCTCACGACCACATATACGGTCGCGCACGCGCGAGCAGCATCGCTGCGAGTATGAGCTCACCACCCAAGGATGGGAGCGAGATGGAGGTCGATTATGAGACCGACACTAGCGCACAGCGCGAGGAGGGAGAGATGAGCGATCCCGACGCTCTGGGTTCCCACGAACCGTTCAGCCCACCATACTCGGTGGCGTCAACGACAAGTCCCGCAACGGTCACGACGACCACGGTGACTTCGGAGCGCAGTCCACTGCGGACTCCCAATCCGTTCCCGGAACGAACGCTTGCGGATTATGGGGGCAGGGCCCTGCGCGATGCGCCTCCGCTGTCATTCAGCGATGAAGACGCCCCCATGGGTTCGCGTGTCGTTACGAACGATCTGGATGACGCGCAAGAGCGACAATTGGCTTCACAAGCCTCTCATGCGTTGTCGCGACCTCAGGCAGCGCCTGTGCGGTTCCCAAACCGTAGAGATTATGGCTTCGGGTCTCAGGACCCCGCTGGTCTCGCGCGCACCCATGCTAAGGCCTCGAACTTGAGTTCGTACCTTGCTGGTCCGCAGGCAACCACTGCCGACCAGATCGCACAGCGAGACGCGCTCCGTGAGCGCTTCCTGACAATGCAGGATATTCCGGCCGTCGAGTATCGACAGCGGATCGACGATCAACTCGCTCGGCGGCCGGTTCCCAACATGCGGACTTGTCCGCGGGTGTTACCCTGGGGAGTCATCGGATGATGACGAAGTGCATTTCATGCGCTGGGTGGAGAAAGCTCGGGCTTCCTTCACTCGAAGCTCTTATGGCGAGCTATGCCGAAGTAGACGCTCGTGTTGAGCGTGCTCTACGCTTTGCTTTTGCAAAGCTTAAGGCGAAGCGCAAGCTTTCGTACGGGTATCGTACGATGTACGCCAGCGCGACACCTGTCGCTCCTGCGTCGACGGAATCCGTCTCTACGTCAGCGGGTCAGAGCCGGAGCTCAGCTGCTAACCCAGCAGCTCCACCACCTAGTGTGAAGCGCGGTTCGACCGCGGCGGCGGCGGGCCCTCGCCCTGATGGGCGCGATCAAAAGCGTCCACGACGTCAGGGCAATCTTGCCGGAGGGGCACCTCGAACTCCCACGAGTTCTGCGAGTGTGGATAACCCTCCACTTTACAAGATACTGGGTTTGACCCCGGCGACGACGTCGCGCTAAAAGACGATCCACATGAAAGTGGAGATCGCCCTGCTCGTCGAGCAACGCCGGCGGCGGCCGACTCGCACGCGAGTCCTGAGTTCGTAACTCGGTCTGAGTTTTCGAGTCTGACTCGACGGCTGAATCGCCATAGCGAGCGTTTTCGCGATACTCGAGACGCTCGATCGTTATGATAACGATATCCGCGAGCTCCATGAGCGTGTGGATTGGGTCGAGACCCCCGTGGACGTCCCTCGACGTCTTCGCGCTCTGGAGTTTGGGCTCGCTGAGCTTCGTGGCAGTGTTGGGGTCCTGACGGGCCTCCAACGGCCGGCAGCTCCTGCCCCTCAGCCTCTGGCTGTTCCTTCGGCAGCACCTGCCGCTCAGCCTCTGGCTGCTTCTCCCGCAGTCCCTGCTGCTCCGCCTTGCTGCCTGCGCCAATCGAGGCGAACGTCTCCTCGATGTTGGCGGAGCCAGCTCACTCGAGCTCACCCGCGCCGGGTCCTGGTAAGGCTTAAGTAAGCCCACGTAGAAGGTAGGATGCGTGCGCATCGCCTTCGGAAGGTTTAGCGTGTACGCCAGGCCCTTCTTAGCCACGACCTTGAAAGGTCCCACGAAGCGTGGCCTCAATTTCGTTTAAAAACAGCAGACACTGCATGTGTAGGTAGGTTCTTAGCGTTTAATAAAACTAGGTCGCCGACCTTGAACACATCTAAATTGCCTCTGCCTTTTGCATCAGCTTGTTCTTTTTGAACGTCTTGGCTCTCAGCCATCGCGTCACGCACGTGTCGTAAGACACTTAGACGCTGCGACACAAAGTCGCTGATGTGCTTACGCACAGAAGCAGGGCTGACATCAGCAAGCCTGTCGGCTATCCCTCCCCGTCAAGCCCTGAGCCACGTCGTGGCGGTGTCAATGGGACACGTGGGTTCGCTAACCCGTTCACGTAAAACGGCGTAAAGCCCGTTGACGCGTGAACCGCATTGTTCAATGCAAACTCAACAAGCGGGAGCATCGCGCAACGCTTAGGTTTCAGCGCACACGCTGCGGAGGACATCCTCCACGACGCGGTTAACGCGCTCGGTTTGACCATCGGTCTGCGGATGATCCGCTGTGGACATATCCAGTCGAGTGCCCAGCACTTTAAAGACTGATGTCCAGAACTTCCCGGTGAAGCGCGGATCTCGATCCGAGACAATCGTCTCAGGCAGCCCATGCTGCCGAAAGACACGGTCTAGGAACAGCGAGGCTGTTCCTTCTCCATCAATGGAGTCCGGCACAGCCGCTAAGTGAGCCATCTTGCTCAATCGGTCTACAAAGACCACAATGCCCGTGTTGCCTGCCGAATCTTTCGGCAGACCAAACACAAAGTCCATACTCATGGACTGCCAACACCCACTGGGTACGGGCAAACTCGCCAAAGGCGCAGCCGCATGCGGCGAGGGTTTGACCCTCTGACACGTCTCGCACGTGCGTACGTAAGTACTGACCCACTTATAGAGCTTGGGCCACCAGTACATCGCGCTCACAGCGCTATAGGTCTTTTCACGACCAAGATGTCCGCTCACCGGAGCGTCATGTGCCTCAAAGAGGATCTTGTATTTCAAGTCCTCATCGTGAGGTACCACGACACGTGGTGGGTCCTCGGGACCGGTGCTGTAGTACAGCAGGCCATCACTAAGGCTGTAGCGATGAAGCCTCGCGCGTGTGCGCGCCGACAACGTCGGTTTAGAGTCCGCGGACTCTTCGCTCTTCAGAGCTTGCAGTAGCGCTACGCAAGAGGCGTCCTGCGCATACGCACTGCGTATTAGGTTCGTCACTGACGACGTCACCATCGTGACATGAGACAGCTCGTAGTCCGGCCTGCGCGAAAGCGCATCCGCCAGCACGTTCTGCTTGCCCGGCTTATACTTCACTGAAGTTATACTCCGCAAAGAAGGAGAGCCATCGGGCCATTCTCTGAGAGAGATGGGGCGACTGGGTCGCTGTGCGTAGTGACGCATGATCTGTGTAGATCACAAAAGGCTTAGAGCCTAGCAGGTGAACCCTGAACTTGACTAGAGCGTACTTCATCGCAAGTAGCTCTTTGTCATGAACTGGATAGTTCTTCTCAGCAGCTTTCAGCTGCCGAGACTCAAACGCGATGACGCGTTCACGCCCTTCGGCGTCCGCTTGTAGTAAAGCGCAACCGATTGCGAAATCGGACGCGTCACACACGACGCTAAACGGACGATCAGGGTCCGGTAACGCCAAGATGGGCGCATGAAGGAGACTCTCCTTGATTGCATCAAATGCAACTTGATGCTCGGTGTTCCAACACCAGTCCGTATCCTTCTTAAGGAGGTTGGACAATGGCCTAGCCATCTCAGCGTAATTCTCGCTGTACTTGTGCAAGTAATTGGCGAGGCCAAGCCACTTGCGCAAGTCCTTTGGTTCAAAGGAACCGGCCAATCTACGATTGCCTTGACCTTGGCGGGATCCGCCCTAAGGCCCTGCTTCCCAATGAAGCACCCGAGGAAAGGAATTTCCTCCGCGCCAAAGACGCACTTGTCTGCGTTGGCGTACAACTTGTTGGTGCGCATGCACTCGAGCACAGCTCGCAGATGCTCTACATGCATCTCAACATCCGTCTTCCGTGCTCCGCACGACTATGGACGAAGATGTCATCGAAATACGTCTGTGCGTACGCCCGATGGGGCCTAAACAATTGCGTCACAAGACGATTGAACGTTGCTGGAGCGTTCGACAGCCCTTGGGGCATTACCAGCCACTCCCAGAGCATACCGCTCGGGGTGCTCACCGCTGTCAGCGGTACGTCACACGCTCGCATGAGCAATTGGTAGTAACCATCGACAAGGTCGAGGGCGCTGTACAGCGTACTGCCCACCATATTGTTCTGAAGAACATCCTTTCGGGGAATCGGTGTCTGCACCGGAATGGTGGCTGCATTCAGCTTATTGTAAGCATGCACAATGCGCCACTTGCCATTTGGCTTTCTGACACAGAATGTCGGGGTCGAGTGCGGAGACTTGCTCTCACGCACCATTCCGGCCTCGTGCTTGGCACGGAAGAAAGCGTCTATGACGTCACACTGCTCCTTAGGCAGTGGCCACTGCCGCGTCACGCAGTATTTGGTTCCTGGAACCAAATCAATCTCGTGGCGCACACCTCGATCGGGAGGTAGACCCACCGGCGGGTCTTTCGAGACAACGTCTCCATACTCCTTTAGTAAAGGATAAAGGGATCCTTGGGATCCTTAAGGATCGCTGATCCACTCCGCGCATTGAGCGCCTTCTTGGTATCCTCCAAGACAGCTTCGTCCACTAAGGACGAGGAGTTCAACTCCTCTTCAGGTCGTATCACGACCACCTCAGCGAGGTCGTCGGCTTTCAAAGCCTCGCCAAACTCGGCGACCGACATCTCGTCGAGCTCGATGAGCTCACTGAGATCGGGTAGTCCGTCGAGGCGGATGCCTCCAGTGACATCACCTGTCACTCCGTCAACGAGCGTGTACAATTGCTCGCTGCGGCGCGTGGAGCCTTACCGCTCAGCACGCTAGACGCGTCATCCGACGACGTCGCTACAAGCGCCTTGCGCTTCTCCCATGACGCCTTGCGTCTAGTCCGTCTCTTTGCAGAGACACTCCACTTCGTGGACAACACATCGACTTTACCGTCGACGAGTTCGGGTGTGTTCACCCCTAACGTATCATCCTGATACCTTGGCGTCTCGCCAGTCATGTTCACTCGAACACGCAGCGGAGTGTCACTCAGTCTGCGACCTCCACTCAGTGGATAACGCGCCACTCCGCGTGCATCATTGCGATGCCCCGACATCTCGTCGATCACGTTCGACTGAACGTGCAGCGATGGCTGACATGGTCCACGACCATCGCTCAGCGGATTACGCGCCACTCCGCGTGCATCATGGTGATGCTTGGACGTCTCGTCCGTCGTGTTCGACTGAACACGCAGTGGTGTCACCAGGTCCATGACCGCCACTCAGTGGATAACGCGCCACTCCGCGTGCATCTTGCAGATGCCTGGACGTCTCGTCCATCGTGTTCGACTGAACACGCAGCGATGCACTGTTCGGTCCGTGACCATCGCTCAGTGGATTACGTGCCACTCCACGTGTCGACACTCCGTCGACCGGCGCCTCGCGCCCTTCGGGACAAATGTCCCCAGTGTCAGAGCTATCCACCAGCTCCGACACTCCAATGTCAAGCACATTGACCGACTCGGTCCAGTGCTCGCGCCAATAGCGCTTCTGCTTTTGAGCGGAGGTGGGTTCATGACTCGCCAAAGCTCCGCTCGGAGCAGGGTGCGTGGCACCGAGGGTCTTAGACCGCCAATCTATCCATGGCTCATGGCGTTCAAGCCATGCCATGCCTAGAATGAGGTCATACCTCGAATCAAGGTCTAGGACCAAGCAGCGTTCAACGCTATTGAAGTCCAAGAACTTCACTCGCAGGTCCACAGGGACCTTGGGCACGGTAACCCGTGCCCCCGTCGCTAGACGTACCGTGACTGTGTCGTTCGCGCTTCCAGCGCCTCGGCATACTGCCGACTTCCTTCCATCGTGGAGCGCCTGGCATAGTTACCAGACGCTCCTGAGTCTATCAAGACTATCCAGGGCTTATCAAAGCCCTTCACGTCCACATGGACGACCAACAAGCCCGGCTTGCATACACGTTCCGTGTTAGAGTACGGCTCTCTTCGGGGCTAAGCCCTGTCGCTCCTCACCTTCCAAAGGTACGACAGAACTTAGTTCTTCCCCAGCAGGGCGCCCCGCACCTACTGGGAGTCGTCGTTTCCGCCGACGACCCAGAGTTCTGGTTCGCCGGACGGGCTTGGCT
The DNA here is from genome assembly GCA_011947355.1 of Phytophthora boehmeriae. Lineage (NCBI taxonomy): Eukaryota > Oomycota > Peronosporomycetes > Peronosporales > Peronosporaceae > Phytophthora > Phytophthora boehmeriae. The sequence goes on along the minus strand of JAAVTJ010000148.1, from coordinate 2,008 downwards.
CGACGGAGCCTGGCGCTGTTTGCGCAGCGGACAACCGTTCCGCAAGTGACGGGTGCTCCCGCACGTGAAACATCTTCGGATGTTCATGCGCTGCTCTGCAGCTCGAAGCTCTGCTTCTTCATCTTCAGCGTAGCTGAGATCCATAGGCTCAGGACCACCTTGTCCATGTGAGCCCGCACTCGCTCCAAGTCTAGAGGACTTGAAGTTGTGCTCGGCGTTCAACGCCATGTCCACTGCCTCTTCAAAGAGCTTGGACGGGAGCGGAATACCTCCGTGCGGGCGACGCCCGTGCGAAGACCCTCCATAAACACCGTCACGGTGACTGCCTCAGGCAAGGGGTCGGCAAACATGCCGGCTATGAGCGTGCGTCAGCTCTTGGACATAGTCCACCAAATCCTTCTTGCCTTGGCGACAAGCAAGGAAGCGTGATCGCACGCGGTACGCCTCATTAGGCGGCGAGAACACTCGCGACAGCTGATGCTTCAGCTCTTCCCACGATGGGAACGCTTCGTCTATTGACGAACGGCACGTGAGTGCCCACTCCTTCGCTCGCCCGCCGAGCTTGGAGACTGCCAGCGCGACGCGCTGCTGCTCCGTTTGGAGCATGGCCGAATTCATGGCCATTTCGACCTCTCGGGTCCACAACAGGAGGCTCTCTCCTTCAGATCCATTAAAGATCTTCACACTCAACATGAGTGGTTTCGGCTTCGAAAGCCTACTTTCTTGGCTTGGCGACGCCTGGGGCGTCTTAGCCTTCACTCTTTGTTGAATGTGCTCAAGGAGAGCATTCTCGTAACTTGAGAAGGCCTCGAGACGCGCATTGATTGCGTCAGGCCCTTGGGACGCTAAATGCGTCATGCCCTCAGGGCCTAGCAAAGACATTAGCTTGTTAAGCGTGTCTTGCTGACTTGGAGTCAGATGGGCGAAAGCACTCTGCTCCATCCTCACAGAGGGACAGTCAATGACTCAGGTGTCGGATTGACTACGAGTGCTACCAGATGCAGCGGGGCTGCGTAGCAAGTGCTTGGCACAGAGGAAGAGGGGCGACTCTTTGAGTCTTAGACGTCCGTCTATCAGTCGGAGTTCCGACGACTGTACGTTCTTATACAAGAACCAAGTATAGCGATACTTAACAGTCCAAAACTGACTCTTTGGACTCGGCTTAGTTAATTAAAAGTAAATAACAACTTCTTAATTAACAAGCAAAATGTGAACTGAATTGAATGTTTTTATCTGTCTAAATCTCTTTTCCTAAATGTATAGAACTAACTATTGCATACTTAGTTCTAGTCATGCACAAATGAATGGCGTTGCGCCCATGTACTGACATCAGTACTGACTTAGGGTAATCCGAGGGTACCAAGTACCAGTATCTCTTTGAGGAGGGATACGGATATCTTATCCGGACGATGTGTCCCAAGGTGACCAGGTGTGGTCCACCTTACTGGTCACCTTCATGTAACCCCGTTACAAAGATGAAGACTCCGACGACGACGATCTGGCTGAGTCCGACAACGACGAAGCTACCTCGAAGCCAAGTTCTCGGCTGATATCGACTCGGATGAGGTCGACTTTGAGGACAGCTCGGATGGGCTGCAGCCCAGCGACGACGATGGAACTCCGTCATCCAGAAGACAAAGCGGCGAATCTCCCCATCGTTCGCCCGTTTGCTGAGCACAACGTCAGCCGGGATCGCAAGCACGTCAAGCGGCGAAAGCCTACCCTACCGTCTGCTCGTCACCTTCGTCGTATGGAAGCACAAACCAAGGCTTTCCTGATGAAGACGATGGATGATACTCATATCCGTCTTGTCAAGAAACTGACAACGGCCTTCGACATCTTCCAGGCCATCTGTACCAAGTATGAGGGTGCGGCCTTTCTGGCGACCCCTACTTCATCCAGCATTTCCTTATGGAGATCAAGTACGAAGAAGGTGGTGATCTGACTAGCTTCTTCCTTGAGCTGAAAAACGCTGATGAAAGCCGCGTCTAAGCAACTTCTTCCTTGA